>VDFB02193867.1:460070818-460208674 GCA_007258455.2 Sequoia sempervirens
GGAGATATAGAGATATAGAGAGTGACAGGGAGAGATATATCAATCACCCTCCCTATATCTCTATTTATTCATCCTTATCTCTTTATCTCTCTACCTCTCTATCTCTTTGTCTACCTTTCTATTTGTATGTTTGTCATTATCTCCATCTCTCTATATATTTTCTTCCCTATATTTATCTTTGTCTCCTTAAGTGTGCAATGGGTACATTGAAGAGGTCTTAAAGGAGAATTATCATATATTTAATCAAATGGCATGCTACCTTGAGCATAACTCCCCAAGGACACATGCCATCCTTGATTGTTGACATGAACAACCAATCAAAATTTAGTTTCTCTCTCTCATATTAATAAATATTACTATTATATTAAATATATATTATATTAATTATATTTTGTATTTTATAAAAATATACTTATTATTAATTATTAATTATAATAATTTTATATGTATTTAATAATTTTGTTAAAGAATATAATATATAATTATAATAAGTTGAATAATTATATTATTTATTATGTAAAATATAGCTAATATATACTTAGCTATACTGTAGAATATTAAAACCTAGCTAAATGGCGCCAAAATTTTCAACTTAATTAACATACTATAAAACCTAACAAAACCAGGTTGTAGCTCATCAAATTGGAGAAGTGAAACGTCAATACCAGCACCAAGGAAGAGTTTGGAGTAGTGAAAACAAGGTCAATGCCAGCGCTGAGGAAGATTTTGGAGTAGTGAAAACAAGGTCAATGCCAGCGCCGAGGAAGAGTTTGGAATTAAAACAAGGTCAATACCAGCATCGACGAAGAGTTTGGAGGAGTGAAAACAAGGTCAATATCAGCACCGAGGAAGAGTTTGGAGGAGTGAAAACAAGTTCAATACCAGTGCTAAGGATGAGGTTGAGGGAACTCGAGGAAAATCGATGACCAAGGCACAATGAGTACTGTAAGTTTGGCACCCCCATTCTCTTTAACCTTCAATTTTCATGCCTAGTTTCAAAATATCTTCTCGTACATTGGCACCCCCATTCTCATAAAATGGTATAAGATAAGACAGAAAAAATAAAATAGCTTAGTCTTTCACATTTTTATCCACCAGCCTCAGGTCTTGGAAAAACTCCCATAATCTACCCACATCTGGTTGAGGTCTAGGATTTCATCACACATAGCCTTCATCACATGAGTCTGAAGCAATTGTAGACTTAGCCCAAGTATATGCTAGGCTAAGGTAGATCTAATGAATGGAAATAGAGGCATAAAATTCTTCTTTAATACCTCCACCACAAACATATGCAAGGTGTTGGGTTTTTTTACGATAAGCAGGTTGATCTTCTAATCTACCTATGGAATTGCCAATTCCAATAAAGGGCAGCTCAAAGGACCTGGACCATCTAACGAGGATTTGAAAGACCTCCTACACTTTGGGCTGTGCAAGACCCGAGAGGGTGATCCCTTAATGTATTTACAACCTCTTCACCATCATCATAAACAACAGATAATCTCATTTAATAGCTCAACATAATAAGATAATACTGAATAGAATTAGTTGTTTATCAATAATATCAACTATTTGGAGCATGAGATAACTTCAACAACATTTCACAGTATAAGATAGTCATTGATTTGCAATTTGTAGCAAGCTCTAGGTAAAGGGAAACAAATATTGAACCATATGAATAAGTACAACTTAGATCAGTGCCATATATCCATTGGAGGAGTCAAATTTATAAGCATCTAAGGGTTTATGACAGATTTAACACATAACATATAAGATCCTTGATAACATTGCTTTACAATCTCATCAATATGTATTCTAACCCAATACTACTTATCAAATCCTTATACAGAACATATCCACCTACAATCCTATTCAATCATTTTAATTAATTCCTTGAATTAAACCTAAAACAAGAATCATACACACCACAACAATGAGATGAATGAAACAACCCTTGATCATTTTATTCAAAATTCAGATATGCTTGTACAATGGAGAGACATGATTTCAAATTAATCATATCAATTCAAATGCCAGTACTGTCATAAAACATCAAATCCCCATGAATTCAAAACCTACTACAGAATAACTCAAAACTTAAATTGCATTTTCCCTAAAACCATTACACTTTACAATTTGCTTTGCAACTTCATCTAGACTCGACCAAAAATATCTAACTTGCTAACCCATACTTCTGGCCTTGAAATCCTTCTTATAGAAAAAGAAGGAGCAAACAAGCATCAGGCCAGAAAGCACACATGTCACCAGCCAATTGGACTGCCTTGTGATATTCCAAAAATTTGTTACAACAATCTCCCCAGAGAATCTTCTTGTTCATCGTGCCCACTGAGAATGGTTGATGCAGAAACAAAAAACTTCAAGAATTCTGCGCCTAGATTGTCAACAAAAAACAAAACTGGAATCTATTGTAACTACAATAACTAATTTGTCAACCATTAACAACCTACTCCTTTTCACTCTTCCTCAGTTAAATATACATTTACCCATTTCTGGTACTCTTCATCAGTTGGCCAATCAAAATTGATCACCTCATTCAGCTTGACACTATAAGGTTTTTACTTAACTACCACCCAATTTTATTCTCTTTCAAAAGACTCCAAGAATGAGTTGGTGCTAATGATTTTTTCCATACAGGTCACCAACAAATCATAATTTGAGTTACCCTATTTTTGAGGGTTTTGTAGTTGAAACATGATATAAAGGGGCTCTTACACTTTTTTTGATTACTGTAGCTTGTGTAAGAGACCCCATGGATACTGTTGTAATTGTAGGATGCATGAATAGGATGTAGGATGAGAAATAAAGAAGGTATAGCTGATGTCCTCAATATTTTTGTGAAGAAAAGCATGTGAAATGAGAGGTTCAAGCCTAGGTTTCAACAAAACATGTATGAGAGATATGATTTTATGAATTTTTATCCATGTGCAGATCTAATGGGTTGTTTTTGAACACTAAATATAAATGATATACATACACACACACACACACACACATATATATATGTATGTATGTATGTATGTATGTTTATGTATTTTTAAATGTAAATGTAAATGCAATTACTGGATGCTCTCCTAGAACAATAAATGCAACATATCATTAAAGAAATCTATATCTATGTATATAAATGTGTATTTAAAAATGCAATTGTAAATGCAAAGAGCATATGGTTTTGTAGTGTTATAGATACAACATGTCCATAAATTAATGTAATTGAAATTCTAAAGTCTTCAACACATATAATATGAAATCGATCAAACTATTAAACTACATGAGAAATAAATGAAAACAGTAAATGCATATGTATGGGTATTTGTAAATGTAAGTGTAAAATAAATAAGAATAATGAAAATTATAAAAAGAATACAAGGAAGATATATAGCTTCAGTAGTGATAACCTCCTTCACCGCAGAACCATAAAATTATGAATGAGGGAATATAATCTTTGAAGAACTCAGTTTGATTCTCTCACCTGCAGTCACAATTAAGTCATTTTATCCTTACAAGCATTTATAGTGATTACTAGAGGCACATAGACCAATTCTTCATAATAGAATAATTTGATCATACTTTTCCAATGATGGCATTATGAGAAAACCTTAGGTTAAATGAATAATTCCTAGCTAAGTTCTTTAAATCATGTCCAACCGTATAAGAGAATACCATTGCTATGTGTACCTAGATACCATGGAGAAAGGCTCTTTGGGATCTTTCATCAATTATCCTACCTTGAAACATACCAAAAGTCTCCTAGCAATTAGACATAGGAAGATTTAAGAAGACTTAAAAAAAATTTATTGCCAAAGAATAAACTTATGATGACTTAACCAGGCCTAGTACACACTCCCTCCCCGTTAACCACTTAGACATATGGAAATTAAATGTAAATTTGCTACTATTTTTAGTCATGTAGGTGTCCAATAAACCACTTGGTGGTGTTTCCCTTCAAGTTTATTTACTTGAATGAAGAGCAAAAGTCCTTTGATTACAATTAGAGAATACATTTGAGGCCCTAGTTGTGTAACTGGTGGACCAGAGTCACATTTAACACTTGTTACAAAGTTTTGGAGTTAAAACGTTAAGTAGATTTGATTTGTGATGGACACATTTGGACGGTAGTAACAATAACTTGCAATCTATCAAGACTTGATTACCTTATAACATGTGAATTCTAGTGATGAAATGATAGATTAATCATAATGTCACCTTGGTATCACATCACAATGAAAGAACTTCATCCAACATCCTTATGAGTGCAGGTACCACCAAATAGGTATTTGTCCTATCTGTCTTCCTTGAGCGAGGGAAATTCAAGAAGAGAAGAGGAAAGCGAGACATGTAGTATGTCTAAAAGAGGGAGATCAACCAGAGGTCAAAAGATTAGAAGAAAATTCTGTAAATGAATAGAATTTTTTCTTGTTCAATGGGGGTCATGTTCTTATGATGATGAGAGCATAGGTGATGTTGAGGTGCCCTTGAGGTACAAACATCTATGGAAACAATGGGTACCCAATGAACTTCCTCCAATAAACACTATTTTTTGTGTCAACGAGAGGATATATCGCATAACACCATTGTCATTACATGGTTTGGACCTATTTTGCATGGATGACATAAAGGTTTGTTATGACAAAGTTACTGAATTGATGGAGTATGTCGAACCCTGTTACAATTACAAAGATTGGATGCAACTAGTTTGATATACACGAAGTTTGTGTAGGTATGTACTATCAGCAAATTATATACAACTAAAAGATAAGGATCAAAATAAAGGATTGGCTATGTACATTGACGGAAGGCCAAACACATTAGGGAATATTACAGGGTTTATAAACAGTACATGACTTGGGTCAACAAATAAGCAACCCAATTACATATTCAAGGTGTGCGAGGGAAATCGTGTATTCGTATGTGCGATAAAATCAATAACTGCAGGGGAAGAGTTGCTAATCGATTACAATTTGAATCGCTTAGTTACAAACATAGTTACTATGGGGGTGGTACATACTATGTACCATTTTACCCAACCTCCAATTAATTACTCCAATATACCATTTTATTCTTAAGTTTTTTTGTAAGTCTATTGGTTTCATTTCGGTAATGTTTTTTTATATTTATTTTTTGTCACAGCAGGACATTGATCGTATGGAGAAGGCTCTGGCCTAGAGCACATATCACGATGTATCTTCAAGTGCTTCTACCTGAAAGGTTTACCTCATTGTAATTGTACAAATTAGATACGAGCAAAATGTTTTATTATTATGTTTTTTTCATAAGTTTATTGGGTTAATTTCGATAATGTTTTTAGTATTCTTGTTGCAGTCGACTGATTAGGGAAAGGCACCAGCAGTAGATGAGAGCATCCATAGTGAGGTGTAGTCAATATTTTGTGATGATGACATCGCTTATTCAGCAAACCCTCTCGATATGATAAGGAAGATCCAAAAAAAATGCAATGAATAAATCATTAAGTTGATATTTATAGTGCCTCAAACAAATGAGATAAAAGAGAGGGTTAAGATATTGACTAAGAGATCAAAAAACTTGCAAGTAAGCTATCATGAGGTCTTTAATTATAACATAAGTTCATTCATGGTTTTATATTTTGTACTCTTTTATGTCATGAACTAAAATATGTGTTGTTTTTACAGGGTTTATTTCCTCCTCATGATTCTCTTGGCCATGATTAGGGTATTGCAACTACTACCCGAGGAGTAGGGGTTGGTACAAGTTTCCATCATGATCTTCCTTTCCATACATCACATCATCTGACCCCATCATCCATGCCTATATTTTTTATGCGAAATGTGGAAACACATACATCCATTAATGCACCTGGCGTGAACACATGCGGAACATGCGTCCGGGACATATACACAGGGGATCACGAGAGGCCATAAATGTGATGTTTTAGAAGCATTTCCTATATCTTCCGTATTACTAGTATGGGAACATTGCGGTCACACTTGTAGTGGCCAGGGATTCGTTCACATAAAGATAGAAGAGAAGGTCAGGTACTTTCTAAAATATTTTAATTATTATTATATATAATCAAATTTAAATTTGCCAGTGTCGCTCTTTTAGACTATTGATGCATGATCATATTGTAGGAAATGATATTTTTGCCAAGCATGCATTGATATTACATTGGGCTTTTGGGCCCACCATACGTACCACGATGGAATGTCAAAATCAAGATTTAAAAGATGGGCTCATTAACTGTTTAGTTGTGATGTTCAGTGATAAAACATTCAACTGAACCAAGGTCCTTAAGAAAGTTGGTATCTTTCTAAAGTATGTGAGGGACCAATATAGGTCACATTTAGAGAACAAAAAGTATGAGCGTCCCCCCATGATTCTGGAGAGGGAGTGGAAGGACCTGGTGTCAGATGGAAAGGAGAATGATAAAAAGAAAAAAGGAAAGACACCACAGGGCCAAGGTATGTGATACTATCAACAATGTAATTCTATATTGATTCTCTTTCTTTACATAATCTAAGTATTTCAAAATTTTTCATAGGTTTCCGACACATCAAAGGCAACAAAGGAAGACTAGAAAACCTGGGGAAGTACAAACTTGGCTTTGGTGGTTATATGAAATTAGTTGCAATTGTAAGTATCAATAAATGAAATATAGTATCCAAATAATAAATTGAAAACAATTTTGGTTTTATCACACCATAGAAGCAAAATTCATGATCTTATGCAAAAATGTAGGGCTCTGAATTCAACAGAGTTCCCACAGAAGATGACCTGAAGATTGGCTTCCAGCAAGGCTATGGAGTCATGGCTGAACGCCTAAGAATCTTGACTGGGCAAACACAACCTTCCACTACATCTGACACATAGGTAAATAAACTCAATAAATTTTATTTAAAATTGAATGCTTGTGCAATCTATTTAATATTAATTTACACCATAATTAATTACATGCCTTTTTGTTTTAAACATTCAAGCAATGATAATACTACACATGACATTGGAATGCAGCCTGGAGAGGGTGGAGCACAACCTACAGATGAAGGTCATGGTGTGCATCCCAGTACTTAGAGCATGTAGAGTGTGATCAACATGTTAAGCATGATCAGGCTAGAGAAGATCAAGAACATGATATGGCCCCATCAGGTAAAGAGGACCACTCTAAAGTTCTTTTAAACATATTTAATTGCAATTGGTGTATTAATTAATGTAACCTTTCATGTTTCAACTTTAGAGCATGTAGAGTGTGATCAATGTGTTGAGCATGATCAGGAACATGATGTGGCCCCATCAGGTAAAGAGGACCACTCTCATGTTCTTTTAAACATATTTAATTTCAATTGGTGTGTTAATTAATGTAACCTTTCATGTTTCAACTACAGATCAGGATTTAGAGGGTGTTCAACATGTTGAGCATGAGTCTATAACAGAAGTTCAGGAACATGATGTGGACCCATTAGGTAAAGAGAACCACTCTAATGTTCTTTTAATTAATGAAATACTTGTAACAATAATAATAAAACATATCGGTTTAACATTTTCTTTGTTGCTTTTAATAGACCCCCTTGCGGTGGCATCCCGCATCATGGTGACTGACTAGGCATACATTAAGGTCTGTGAGAGGGAAGAACAACTAAAGGGGGACATATGATTTAGAAAATGATACTCCACTTAATATTTTTTTAGCTTTAAAAAAGAAACAAAAAAAAAGTGATTGTAATCATATCATGACAACCATATTTTTGATAATATGTAAAAATTGAAAGAATGAATATTATATGTTAATGAATGAATGTGAATATGTTAATTAATGAATGTTATATGTTATTAATGGATAAATGAATTATTAATGTTATATGATTGGGTATGGGGAATTCAGAGTGATGTGAGGGGGGGGGGGCAAATGAGCTTCCACCGTCATGTGGTTGGCCCTATTAAGTAGAGAATATTAAACTATTCTCGAAAAAAAGAGAAGCTCAATAAGGTAATGTACTTTTCAATATAAGAAATGCATCGTTTGAAGCATCAAACCAATATGCAAAGATGAAAATAAGTGCTAACTTTTCACTAGGGTGGTAGAAAAATGATTCTTTATACCCTGAATCCATGCTCTGCATCATAATTTGAAGTTGTTTTCATTCCAATGTTCTGAGTTTAGTTTGTTTGTATGGCTTTGTATGAATACCACATTGTGTTGTGTGTGGATTTGGTTTCAAAGCTCTGATTCTTCTATTTTTAGTGTTGACATAACTCTAAAATTTGACTTTTGTGCATAACAGGTTAGTGGAAAAATTGACAGCTCTGAAGGGTTTAGAGGATCGATTGAGATAGATACACGAATATTTAGATCTTATTGTTGATGGGAGGCTTTGACTAACCATGAAATTTTGTACCATTTATAGGTATGCAAAATTTTCTCTACTTCATTCATTTTTTATCATAAATGTTGTAAATGATATTAATGCTTCAAACTTAAGATTCGTTTCATTGTTATAATGATCAAAATGTTATACTTTGATATGCATTCAAGCATTCTCTTGCCCCCTACCCTTTTCTCTCTCCCCCCTCCTTTTAAGAATTTTCTTTGTCATAAAAGATTCACATTTCTGTCTCATTTACACAAATTTATCTGAAGCACTAGGAGTGAATAAAGATATGTAAAAGATGATGGATTATGTCTAAACAACAACTTTCCATCTTATAGCTAATTAAATCCTTAATATTTGAATAGTTTAGAGCTCGAATAATGCTTGTATATGCATGTGTAGCAATAAGGGAGCCTATGTGAAGATTGAAATTTAAAACATCACTTTGGTATTTTTCCTTAGCTGAAATGATATTTTGAGTAATACAAACCTACACACACATTGATATTTTTGGCATTGCATTGAAGAATTTTTTTTCTCTTATAGCTACCCTCGGCTAGACGTGGAGGTATATAATATTGGTTTCTGGCGTTTATTACTAAGTAGTTAATTTCACAGAGGAAGACTAAAATCTTCTTAATGTCCGTGTCAAGTTTGAAAGCATATGAATCACTTGCTGAAGGCACCATTTTGTATTCATCCAAAAATTGGTTTGTTCTTTTTTTATGTTTCTTGCATGTGTTTTTTTAGGCTCTAGATATGTAGCTCAACTCTTTCCTTTGCACTTTTCATCTATTTTGATGATTACAGTAGATTGTCCTCATAATTTTTCATGTAGATCTGTTTGTAACCTTATTTTCTACCAATCAATTTGCAAACCACTCACATATTAAGGACCATTTCACTAACTTGTAGTCATCCATTACTTCATATGTTGCAGGTTGTGTATGTGTGCCAATAAATCCTGATGATTGCGAGAACTTTAATCCTACAAGTATACCCAATCTTTCTCAATTAAAAGTCTTACCTTATTTTATAGTACTTTAAATGGTTAATTGAAGGTTCTTCTTTAGATCTGAGATAGTTGAAACCTGGATTAAAATATGGTATTACATGGGCAGTATAATGATAAAACTAAGGTCCATTGAACACAAATTACAAACATAATTTACTAGACTATGAATAGTGTTACAATTATAATTATTTCTCCTTTACCTACCTCTGCATTAATGAAAAAGATAGATCCCTATAAATCTAACCATGAAAGTGTTGAAATATGCAGTATCTGCAGGGCTCCGAAAACTATCAAACATATTATTTTTGAATGTTTTTATGCTCAGGAAATTTGGTACTTATTCTGCCATAAGCTAAAGGTCTGGAATAGCAATGGTAAAATTAATTGGCATGATATTCTATTTTGTAATTTCAAGCTCAAGTTTGATTGTAAGCTATTTTGGTATTTCTTATCCAATGAGATCATGTGGCATTTCTAGAAGGCAAGAAATGATGATAAATTTAAGGGTATCAAGAGGGTACTTACTGAGTCTTACAAGAGACTCACTTTCTACTCTGTTGCTCTGTAGGTTTCAACTCTTGTGGAGATCTAAATGGAGAATTTCTTGAAGTCAATAACTGAAGGTGTTGCTAACAATACTAGAGAGGATCTGAGAAGTGGACCTGCCTGTAGGTTGAGCTTGGAAGAGACCGTGTTGTTCCAACAGACATTTGATGAGCTCCAGAGAGCAATTGATGAAGCTGCAAGCCCAGAAAGACAACGCAGCCCCCAGCAGGTGGACCCCCAAGGAGAAACAATGGCGAACCTTGATATTGAAGAAGTCAATAATGAGGAGAATGTAATCAACACTATGTATTGTTTATGCTGATTTGAATAGCAACAACCTATGGTGTTGTTAACAACAATTTGTATTATCTAAGCTGGTTTTGAAAACAACTGGTGCTTTTTGGTTTCTTTCTTGCTATGTAAAGTACTGATACGGTATATTTCCTATTATGGAAATGCTTTGATGTTGTACTGATCCTAATGCCGGATAGGAATTTTCATGATATGTAATGGACCTTAAACTATTTTCAATACAAAAAAAAAAAAGATAGCAGATATTGGAAGTTCATTACATGTCTCATGTATGTGTTAGTATTTTAATTTTGTTTAAGTTGTTCAAGAGCTTGATTAGGTCAAGAATATGTTCTACAAGCTCTATTCTCTTGACACTGCTCAGCATTTTCCCTACACATTTTCTCTTCAATCCGTTTCTTAACTCCTTCCCTTGTTAGCCCTTGGTTGTTCTCAAGTGTAATGTTTTTCTATGCATCTTGCAATCTGTATGTATGATCAGTCATCTCTTATGAAGCATGGATAACCTTTCATGGAATTGTTGTTGTAATTAGACAATTGCCATTGTGAGAATAATCATTTAATTTGTATGGAAGTAAGTCTTTTTCATATTATTTGACTTGGTATTGTAAACTTGTCTTTGCAGGATTCTCTCGGTGGGGACAACAAAATTGTGATGATAGGTAGAGTTGTACAACACCATAAATCATTTGGCATTATCAATATATTGCTTATAGAATACTCTGTGTAATTAAAATGGAATGTGCAATGACAATTGGTCTCGAATTCAAATCTGAATATAAGTACAATATACACAAGAAGATGGTATCTATTCTATGATTTAAAGAACCCCAAAATAAGAAAATTAATAGGTTCCATTTGTTTACTTGCTCTTAGACACTTGTTTAATCGACGAGACCCTCAGAATGTCTTGCTAATAACCAGTAGTGTTCAAAACTCCTGAAGAGGTCAGATTGGTGTGACATTGGATCTGTCTTACCAATGGAAGTCATCGGCAAGACATGGACTATTGGAGTGAGTTTTCTATCCTATGTCGATGATTGATCTATCATCGATGGTACATTTCAACGAATATTTTTAAAAAAAAATTCCATTGTTTCATCAAAATTTCAACGAACACAACCGATGAATCACCAAAAAGGTCCGACGAAGTTGCTATAGCTGCGACGAAGGCTTCGTTGTAACTCCTTTTCCATTTCATCACAATTTTGACGAAGTCTACCAATGAATCACATAAAAGGGCCAATAAAGTTGCTTAGCTGCGACAAAGGCCTTGTCATAACTCCTTGCTCATTTCGTCACAATTTTGACGAATGCCACTGACGAATCACGTAAAAGTTCTGACAAAGTTGCTTAGCTACGATGAAGGCTTCGTCGTAAATACTTTCCCATTTCGTTGAAATGGCGATGAACTTCTGGTGTTCTTTCGATGCTTTGGAAGAGCCATTGCAATTGCATTTTGGTTGTAATTCGTCGATGGATACACGAAGTTTTCATCAATATTCTGATGAACATCCGAGTCATTTTATGATGCTGATGACTGAAGAATCTATGCCATTATTTCAACGTTTAATTCGTTGTTGGCATTGTGACGAAAAAATAATGACGAAAATGTTTTTGTCATTTTGTCACTTTTCTGACAAAGATTTTTCAAACGACCGATGAATATCCGTTGGAAAATGGTGTCAAATTCAGTAGTGGGCCAAAGGTCCTATGGCTTCCCCCCATGGAACTGATAAATATTGAGCCATATTTTTTGTAAAGTTAGCAACTAAGGGGACTATAGTACCATGTAAGATAAGAGCCTAACTAGTGGGATACCATTGTGCTTATCTTATTGGTGAAGAAGGCCTACTCGTAGGTATAATCCTTCAAATTGGACATACAGAAACAAAAAAATTACCTTATTGTAAAGCTTCAAAGACAAGATCAATAATACATCTTTCTTTCTCCTCTAGTATGTCTTCTGGAATCTAGGGTAACTATAAACTAATATACAAGGAAGGAATATATAGACTTAGTTTCATCTAATAATAGCTCTTGGGAGAACAACTACTCTTTCTACAATCTCCGCTTGTTTCCAAAACCATCATCTGATTTCATCATAATTTTTTCCTCTTCTTCCAAAACTTGGCTAACTCTATGGTATTCTTTTGCACTCCTCCTTACTCTTTAGGATAAAGTATTTAACTATGATAATATGTCTTCTTGCTAAGCCTATATCCAATTTAGATTTAGTTGGAGTACGAGAAATACATCATTGTGAGGAAAAACCATAATTACTCATGAAAGAACAAAACAAGAATATATGAATAAGGAAACTTCATAATTATCTTTATTTGTTTCCTCAAAAGAGTGACCAAAAATCTATTGGCCAATAGATTTGCACCTTTAAAATTTATGATATAAATTTTACTCTTTGCCCAAATGAGATGCAATCAATCATCAATAGTTGAGTTAATTATTTCTATGTGAAACAATTACTCTTTGAATTTTCAAGAGGTATAGCTCCCTCAAATTTTCAACAAAATACCAAAAATATGAATTTAAAATGATGTGTGTTTTTCATCAAAATGTAGGAAAGGCATGAATATTCAATACTCAAAATCTTTTAAGCATCAAATTTAATGAATGAATATAAGACCGAAACAAAATTACTAGAACATCGATTAGCAAAAATATCATATAAAAGGAAGGAAATAATCAACTTGAAATAATATCAAAACTCAAATTAATAAAATGGATCAATATGTTACTCACCAAAAAAATGATATAACACAAGGAATAAACTGAACACACAAATTGCAATTAAATTCCTAGTTCATCCAAAATGATATTTACCACATACACACATATGTAAGGAATTCTCAATTCTACATATCTAATTCAAAATTGAGTTTTCATTAAGAGATTTTTAGGTTCAACTTAATTACATAAATAGTAAGTGGACATAACCACTTCTTTAAAATAACTTCCCAATATTAAACAAAGTCTTTAAATTTATAACATAAATTTCATAAATATGATTAAAAAAAATAAAATCATTTCTAGGGTGGTGCTTTGTTGGTTACTCCTTTGACTGACTGGGATGTTGACATGGCATTCCTAGCTTGGTATGCATAGTACCTTTATGACAGGTCTCATATCTCCATGCTGAGGGATAATTATATTTTTAGCTTTGAGTTTCCAAAGAGCCTTATTTTCTTTCCCACCTCAAGTTTTCTTGCATAAGTTGTAGCAAGCCCAACAAATTGGAATAGAGCTAAGTTGATACCATTAAGCCTTGTTAGGCTTTCAACATTGAACTATTGCTTGTCACAGATACTATCAATCATTACTTTAAAAATCCCCTTCAACATTTCTTCATCCTTATCCTTAGTCCTACCTTCTTTCCTAAGAAAAAGATTGATACCTAAGAGATTCTTTTGAATTTCATACCCAATGGTGCTGTATTCATTTAATACTTTTCCAAATGATCATATGCTTTGTTTGACAATGAAGAGTTTCCACTCTATAGTCCTCTTCCACATGACACATCTATCGTCTACAACATTTTTGAGTATTTTTTCACTAACCAACCTGTTAGATCCCAATTATATCATCCCCTTGAAGTCACCATCAATAGTTTTCCAAATGTCCTCTTCATGTTTAGCTATGTAACATACCCATTGTTCTACCTAGTAAATATACTAAGTTTTACCTACATGTAATTATCTATGCATCTAATGTAAAGCAATAAAATAACAAATCTATTCAATAATAAATGCATCATTTGAAATATAACTTCATTCAAAATTTTCCATTACATAATCAAAGAATCATTCCAATAATATAAGTATGATTTAACTTTACATAAATATATTCAAGATAATGTTTCATATTAGAATTTCCATATAGATGCACACATGATTACATACATTGCTTCAACAAGCTTACAAGAACTAGAAATACAAATGGTCCAAAATGTCCTTCTCCCAAATCTTGGCCACCAACTGCATGAGGAGAAGCATCACTCAAGCACTTTTTCACCAACCATGGACTAACTACGATCCCCCGCACATCTACCAAACTAGTAGATGGCCCTACCCTTCAATGAAGAGATTGGTTTGGTAACCTCATAATTCAAATAGCCTTTTCTAAGCATAGTGATGTGTCCTATAAATCTAGAGCTACAATAATGTCTACTACCTCATATATGATTACCCCATCCTAGAATGCAAATTGGATCACACAATGAACTGACAATGTAGACATTGGCTACCTACACTACTTTGGCTAAAGATTCATCACCCAATAACTTTGAGTGAGGTAATGTATTTCACCACATTTAATTGCTCAATTTGTATTGACCATTAGTATTATATTCTAAGGTTATCCCATTTATCATGGATTTAACCTAACCCCAGGAATAACCTTCCTATTAATTTATATCTAATGACATGCTATAAGATTCACAACAACTTTATCTTTATGCTACACACCTAGAGTACTGCCAAACTATATATAGTTCTAAAATTCTATGAATAGTACAAATAGTATATAATCATATAAAACCCCTTTTATAGTATAATAACTATATACACTTAAACTCAAAAGAAAGGTTTCCCAAAACAAGAGACAATCAAAGAACTTTCAAAAGACTTGCAAGCATCAAACATACTCAAAAGACAATCTTTCCAATATGGCATAATAATAAACAATATTTTCAACATAATGACAAGGGGTAGAAATCAACATTGCTTTTTAAAACTCCAATTGAATAATCTTCCAATGGATCCTCATTAAGGGATTTAGATTGTACTCATTCCAATTACTAGACTCGATGAGCCCAGTATTGTTATTTATTGTCACTACCTCCTCATGTCAGGATTGGGTAATTTGTGCACCTGCTACCTTCCTTGGATGTGGTATCCGTTTATCAGGCTCCCTCTCTGGAATCGAACCCTAATTCTCCATCACCCGTCACCACCATGGTAGGCCTCTATCCTACCATCAAAATTTTATAGGGCAGAAATTTGAATGAAGTGTTGCCAGCACAAAGGTTGTGTGATCCATCAAGTTATCATGAATCACCAGAGTAGCGGGCGAGCCCATGACAAAATTTTATCTAATAAATGCATCCATTCCAAGAGTCAAGATTTGGCACACGTATTAGCTCTAGAATTACTATGGTTATCCGAGTAGCAAAGTACCATCAAAGAAACTATAAGTGATTTAATGAGCCATCCACAATTTCACAGTCTAAAATAGTTCATACTTAGACATGCATGGGTTAATCTTTGAGACAAGCATATGACTACTGGCAGGATCGACCAAGTAGCTTCCAGCCATGGGCAGGCCACCGTAGGCCTACTAGAGGTAGCGTGCGGACCCACCCACATGGGAAACCAAAAAGGCAAGCATCGGTTCATCCTTGTAATCAAACAAAATCCACCCTCAGCTCGAAAGAGGCGGGGTGCCCTGCACAAGAAAATCATCTAAACAAAAGGCAGAGAGTGATGACAAAGAGCTTCGGTTCATAGGCACCTAAGAAGAACATCCCCGTATGAAGCCCTTTACCCAAAAGTCTCGAAGACGCCCTTACTCACGAAAGGAAGGTCTGCAAAGTGTGCATCATGCACACGTACACCTCAATTATAAGGTCACTCAGAGACATCCATTTCCAAGGCATATTCCCCCTACATGCTTGGAGTGACGCACCCACACACAAAAAAGCCAATCTCAACCGCCACAGACAAAATTTCTGCTTTACAAGTTCTATTGCCAAGTGCCAACGGAGAACATCGAGCTATGTGTAAAGGATCCATGTAGGCCAAAGAGCGATGGAAAAGAGCCTCGGCTCACAAGCACCTGGGAAGAACATCTCGTACAAAGCCCTTTACCTGAAAGAACCCCAGTTGCCTCTGCTCGCGATGTGCCTACCCAGACAGACAACACCGTGCATGCGGCCACCTCTATTATAAGACATCATAATAAATAATCTTTTCAACATAATGACAAGGGGTAGAAATCAACATGCCTTTTTAAAACTCCAACTGAATAATCTTCCCTCCTATCTTAATGAATCAAGATCATTTGCAACTTCCACTACAAACAACCCAATTACCTCTACTAGCTTCTCTCTAGATTTCTCAACAAAACCAATATAAAATAACAAGCAACTCTCTCTATCTCACAATTCTCAATTCACTCTCAGAGAATTTACAACAAAATAACACAAAGAAAATTAGAATGATAAATGTCACAATTGGTAGAATGGGCACCTCTATTTATACTAATTTGTGAGCAACCGAAGGCTACAAACAAGTAAGTATTTCTGCCACCTCTCTAACCTCATGCAATGACTCACCAAGTTAACTCACATGTTTGCAACACATCATAGTCCTCACCATTTAAATGGTTGAGTCAACTTGATATATGTGATAACAAGCTCAAAACAAGATTCCTAATTTGAATTCCTTTACAAAATGCTACCAAGTTTGCACTTAACTAAGTCTAAATACTATTTGTAGGCTTATGCATATTTCAAAGACCTCTTTTACATTCCAAACACTAGAAAATATGGCACCACCTCCATATGTTTGGCACCACAATCATAGCACGGGTTTTGGAATATTCCAAAGGTTTCAAAACAATATTTACTTCCTTCTAAAATGTTTACATAGAAACATTAACTCTTACGTGCTTGTTCTTTGTTTTGACTTGGTCTAATTAAACTTTATGTGTTGGCTTAAATTCCACTAAAGGTTGCGCAATATGTTATATGTGCCATATGTTATAATATGTGCTTTGCTTCACAATATTAACAATAATAATCAATGCTATGTTATGCGCTTTGAGAATTATATCAATAGCTTTTATTCATATATATATTATATATATTATATATGTATATGTATATATATACGTTTATATCAATATATATATATATATGTTGATTTCATAAATTTTACCAAATACATTTTTCCGCTTCAATCTCTCTTCTTCCCCGTATAATTAAGTTATTTTAATTATTTAAATATTTTACTACATTCCTCTATTAATTAAATAATTTTTAATTATTTAATTAGTTCATGTTCCCTTTCTTTATTCTTCTTTTTGATTAATTAAATAAATCGATATTTATTTAATTGTGTCGCTAACATTCTCTTTCCTTCTATAGTTAAATAAATTTCCATTTATTTAATTATTCACTCTTCATTATTACTTATACTTAAATAATTATTTTTAATTATTTAGCTATTCATTAATCTTTTTCATCCTACTGTAGTTAAATAATTATTAGAGTTATTTAACATTTTATCAATCTTCCATCATTAAATGATTAATTTGAATTAATTATTTAATGTATCGTTCTGATTTGAGAAAGTTATTGTTGTTTTAATTCCACTACTTTTTTTTTTAAAATTCAGTTGTTGACCTCTTAAAATCCGTGTTTTCTTTCATCTATAACATTTTTCATGCAAAATTTTGCAGGAAGGTTTTTGGGTTTTGTAGGTACGAGTCTTAGCTTTTCATAGAATTTTACAGATTTCAATTTTATTAAGATTTGGAAAAGTTATCACTGTTTTTAATTTGTTGTTATTATTAATTTTTATTTTTTTTGGTTACTAATTCTCTATTTGCAGCATGTGGCTTACATTTGGGAGAGGACATTTTCCTTGGAAAATACTAATCCATCTTTTGCATGGTTTTTGTTTTTGTTTAAGATAGGAGCAGTTTTTATTTTTATGCTTAAAATAAACCAATATCTTTTGTTAGTTAGGCACATCTCATTTGGGCTAAAAAGAACAACAAATTGCATCCTCACTCTCATTTGGGTTAAAAAGAACAACAAATTGCATCTTCACACTCATTTGTGCTAAAAAGAATAAAAAATTGCATTTTCACATTTATTTGGGCTAGAAAGAATAACAAATTGCATCTTCACACTCATTTGGGTTAAAAGGAACAACAAATTGCATCTTCACACTCATTTGGGTTAAAAAGAACAAAAAAATCATATTCACACTCATTTAGGTTTAAAAGAACAACTTGCATTTTCACTCATTTGGGTTAAAAAGAACAATAACTTGCATTTTCACTCATTTTGGGCTAAAATGAACAACTTGCATTTTCACTTTTTATTTTGGCTTAAAAGGAACTGTTATCACCTGAAGTTACACCCTTGTTGAGCCTGATGTTCAACACTTCAGTGTAACATGGGAAGACCTCCAAAGTTGTGGGTCACTTATAAATAGAGGTCAACCTCTAGAGAAGTCCAGCTTCCTTTGGTGTCACCTAAACTACTGATTTTGTAAGAGAAAAGGGAGAAAGAGTGCATAAAAATAAAACTAAATACTATGGTGATGCACCGAACTGATAAGAAATCATGAAATAAAAACAAGATGGACATACACTGGAAAACTAATGGTAGCTATTCCATTTACCCAACATAACCTCTTTGAACTTATGCATCATTCTTAAAAGGCTTGATCTACATACATATTTTAAGAAGGAAGGTTGAACTTCACAAATTTAAGGTATGAATGTAGACTTAGAAAAAGTACAGCTGAAAACTTACATAGTCTAACAATACAGAAATGAGAGTAGTCTAAACACTAACACTAGCTTTTAAGGTAAATTTTGTGTTTCATATTTGAGAATCAAAATGAGTTACAAAGCATACATCAGTTGAGAAAGGATCGTTAAAAATCTCTAACTCTTGAGAATGCATAAGCCGAACTCCTTTACAAAGAGGCAAAAATGCCTTATATACAAAAAGATGTTGGCCCCCTAGGGCTTACAAAATTATCAGTCTTCAGAAAGATCTTCCCATAGATCTTTTCGAATGAAGTTAATGTTGCATTCAAGTGTATCCCTGCTGTCTATGTCGGTGAAGAGTTGCTCCAGGAATGACCCTCTTGATCTTTCGCAACTACAGCATTAACTTCCTGGTCTTCATGTCCATCTTCGAACGTCCTTGCCGAGCTTCTTTGAATGCTCCTGGGCTCAGAGAAAATCCATGTCGCTTTCTCTCTGTTGATCTTCCTCTCATCGGTCAAACTGCCATGGCTTGCCTGCAACCTCCTCCGATTGGTTGAACGAATGTCATACAAGCTTCCTTAGGTGGTCAAAAAAAAAATCATCAAAATCGCATGTCAGTGAGACACTGGCCGTGTCTCCTCAATGCGATTACACTCTACAGTAGCATCAGGATAGCTTACAACCATCAATGAGAGTTATATCAAACTCCCATCATCACACCGATGTTCCCCCTCTACTGGGAAATCTATCACTATTGATAGGACCTCACATGAGCCCCTCATTCTTTGGAAAAACACCATTGGGTCAGCCATACACTATGCCAAAAGCAAGATCCTTCAGCAAGCTCACTCCCTTTTCCTAAGTTCATTATGTTTCAGTGAGACCTTCCTTTGTTGCCAAGACCTCTCACTGAAGCCACCCTACTTCGGTGAGAACTCTTATCGAGCTCTCCTTGCTCCAGTTAGGGAGACTTTTCCTTGTCGGTGAGACATTACACCGACCGAACCTGCTTCGCCGAGACCATCGCTATCGGCAAAACATCATAGCGAACAAAAACCATCTCCTCGAACTCAAACATCCTTCCTTTGGCAAGACACTAGCAAGTCGGGAAGACCTCCTACCGAACCCTCATCATTATACCGTTACTCTCCTCCATCGACGAGATACCCATGTGTCAGTGAGACATCATACTAAAGGAAAAACACTATACCGAGACCCTTCGTTCTTCAGTAGGACCTCATGCTTTTGCTGAGACATCATGGCGACTCTACTTTCCTTTGCGTCAAGCTCACATTCTTTTAGTAAGAGGTCATCAGGTCAATGAGACATCATGCCAAATTCATTTCGCTTTGGCGATACCACCTTCGGTCAGTGAGACATTACACTGATCAAACCTTTTGTCAGCGAGTGCAACCTCCTCAGAAAGACATCGCCCTGGCGGCCATATGATATACCGATGTTAAAATCTCTCAATGAGCTTTCTTTATCTCAGCAAGACCCTACCTAGTCGGCGAGACCTCATATTGAGCTCAAAACTTTCACCGAGACCTTTCCCTAGTCACCAAGACATCACGGCGAACTCCTTTCTTTCGCTGAGAACGTACCTCATTCTGGGTAGACATCGCTTGGTCAGTGAGACCTCTTAGTGAGGTCTTCATTTTTTGGCAAAGGCACTTTGTTTTGGTGAGACATTACAGTCATCGAGACATTACAGCGAGGCTCACCTTTTCTCCCTATTGACATCCTCTTTTTCCAAGACTTTCATTAGTCACCGAGACATCTCCTTGAAATGGTTCTATTTCCCCGAGCGTAGATTCTTTCCTTTTGGCAAGACCACCCTCTGTCAACCAGACCTCATGGCGATTATGCCTCCATTCAAAAAACTCAGGACATTGTCAGGGAGACATCATGGTGAACTCCTTTCTTTTGCTGAGAGCGTACCTCATTTCACGAAGACATCTCCCCGAGCTCAACCTTACGCCGAGAGTTCCATTCTTTCGGTGAGACTCTGCCTAGTTGGCCAGACCTTTTGCTGAACCTAAATCTTTCGGGGAGACTTCTATCTAGGACCACCACTCCATGTCGGCAAGACTTCAGCATGTCAGGGAGATCTCTAAAACCCACGGTGATTTAAAATGTCTGGCTGACTGAGACATTTCGAAATTGAATAGAACCCCCTCTAGTCAGCGAGACATCTGGAAGGTCTTGGTGACTCTCTCCTTAGAGGATTTTCATGCCGAACTTGACTAAGGCAGGCTTTCCAACTGAGCTCCTTGTGACTTAGCATCAGATGTATGATTTAATCCTGCACAACAACATCCCCATTTGGCCTTTATGAACACTTGAAACATAGATTTCCCAACTGATTTAGCCATAGGTGAAAATTGGGCAACAGGAACCACAATTTGCATCTTGCTTTGTCTTTCATGTTAATTGGGCACATTTTGATTTCGGATTTAAAATTAATCATTGGCTTTCATGCTTGGTAAACTTGCACAAATTTTGTGTTGTAGAACTCATAGGTGTAGTGAAAGTATCCTCTACCCATGTGCTTCATGCAATCTTGGGTGTAAGAGAAATCACTATATTGTATTTTTATTTTGTAGTAGGGCCTACCAATTGAGACACATCCTAACAAAGAAATCATTGGTGACCCAAAGTAGTTTTTCCCTCAGATCGCTATCTAAAAGGATAAGATGAAATTCAAGTCCAAACTATAATTAGCCTTCATCATACAGTGTCGATCCAAAAGGGGAAGCTACCCACATGCATATGAGGTATTTTCTTATAGTACCTTAGTAAGGTTGGTTAAAGCCTTAAGTGGCTTGTTGGATGCTCACAAGGCGGTAAGTCCCCGAGTTGTGACTAGACACCTTCTTAATAGCCATCCTTTTGATTGAGATTATTTGACGTCACTTTTACTGCAAGCATGTAGCACCACACCTTAAGTTACTCACCATACGACTCCCTTGAGATGATACATAAATCCTCAGCTTAGTATAAGCTACTTTTTTGCTTGTAGCTTTTCGAGGAGAGGATGATTGGGTCATCCTTCCAATCTTGGAGGCCCCTAGCTATCCTTAAGAGTGAATACACCCCCTAAAGGTGTCCCTACACTTCTGTCAAAGGAGATTCCAAGTTGCAGGCCTGAAAGTCTTAGCATTGGCTATTGACCTTAGGCATAGGAAGTGCTTGATATGTTTTTGATTGTGCTATACTAGTGGAAATTGGGGTGAATAACCCTCAAACATACACATATTTGCATAGGGATTTCACAAGGCAACAACCAAAAATCCATTTTCAAAGTTTATATTTTGTTCACAAATCATCTTTCCAAAATTTTCCAAAATGAAAACCATTCCAAAACATCAAATTGACAACAAACAAACTGTGAGCCGCATTTTTCAGTGACAGTGCACTGCATTTGCTAGACAATGATCCAAAGCTACTAAAACATAAAATTTAGGGAAAATATTTGTCTACTATTAATCTCAAACATATTATGATAGTGACCTTGTTCTCTAATCATAGACTTTTAGCCCATTTCATTACATTCATTTAGGTTACTTTGCTTTAGCTTAGGAAAATTGCATCACCCACCTTGTATTGCTTGCCTAACCTTAGGTCATTCTAAGTCATTTGCACCTCTTAGATTGTAGATTAGGAAACCTACCATGTTCTTGATCATTCCATTATTACTTGCTTAGCTTGTCTATGACCTCATCTTTTCTATCAATCAATCATCATCATCATTGGATCTCAAAGTTATGTCTTATTTTAGACTCACCTTATCAAAGCATCATCTTATCAAAATATTTTCCTTTTGAGGTCATAATAATTTGGTTTGTTAAATTGGACTACCATAGCTTGGTTGCTAACCTTTTTCTTAGATCCAAAGGTGTATCCCCTTAGTTTCATTTGGCATACCTTAATCATGAGTTACATATCCCAAAATCTTAGTCAAAATCTTATTTGATCTTATTACATATCATATCCTTTGGTCATATGGTCATTATTATCAGTGCATCTCAAAACATTAGTCTTAGGTGCATTAACAAATTTTCCATCATTATATTCTCAAAAATTCTAAAATTCTAAAAATATAGCTTAGTCTCATATCCCATCTTGCATTATAGCTTGGAATTATCAATCCTTCGGTTGCAAGTCTTACATAGTTGAAACAAGGTCACAAGGAAAAATAAATTATATGCACTCTTCAAGTGATTCCCTTTTCAATCCCACAAAGGAAACAAACCTTGGGTCAAATTCAAATCTATTTTCCAACCTCATGTTAACTGATGTCAATAGATATTTGACCCCTGAAGAAATTGAACATGTTTTCCAAGATCTAAGAAAAATATGCATTGTGTATGAGCTTGTCAGTGTAGACCCCAACAAATTCTTTCTCGCACTTTCCAAGAAAGGTTCTAAACTCTCCTTTAACTTTGACACTTCCACAATTGTAGAGGGAGAAACATAATCACAAACTCAAGGTCCAAATCAATACACATTCACACAAGGTCAACCCATTTCACAACAAATGTTCACTAGTCTACCCCTTGGGACCACAACACCCATTGCAACAACTACACATATCCCCAATCCACCAATATTTAGAGCTAAGAGAATACATACTATGTCCCAAGGACCAACGTTCACATTTAGTACCTCATCTTCTAATCTTATGGGTGCAACATTTGCAAATCCTTTTGGCACACAAAAAAATACACCCTTTATCAATGCTACACCAAATACGAACATGATTTTTGGTACAAATTTAAACACCAATCCCCTTCCATCGCAACAACACATCACACCCAATTCCAATTTCATACCACAAAATTAAAACAATACCAATGCCACATTTACACCCCTTTATCAACAAGGAAATCTAAATCCTTTGCAACAAAATGGCAATACAAATCACATAGTGGTGCCAAATTTATCTTACAATTCTCTTCACAATAATTTTGATCCCCTTATGCAAGGACAACCCAACATGACACCATCTCCTATGGAAACCTTAATGCAACAAATACAAGCAATACAACAATAGATGGAAAACATACTATTGGGGACAAATAAGAAGACATATTCTATGGAGGAATTGTGCCCTTACCCTTTCGGCAAAAAATTATACATGCCACATTTTCCTCCACATTTCACCGCTCCAAACTTTAACAAATGCAAAGGGAAAGGGGATCTAGTGGAACACATACGATAATTTAACATGAAATGTATGGACATTTCCTATGATCCCACATATTTGATGACACTATTTCCTTGAAGCCTTTTAGGCATGACTCTAGAATGGTTTACGCACCTTCCTCTTGGGATACGAACATGGGGTGAATTGGCTAATAGATTCATCAACCACTTTTCCTATAACATAGAAAGTGAAACAACCCTGGAAACACTGTGCACCACTAAACAAAAAGAGGGAGAATCACTTATGTCATTCTATCAAAGATGGCACAACATGGCTAATAAATTTACTTGCCACATACTTGAGAAAAAATTGGTCACCATTTTCATAGAAAGTCTCCACATGAAATTAATGATCCAACTTCAAATACAATGTTGCACTACCTTTGAAGATGTTATTGTAAAGGGGGTCTTTATTGAGAAGGATCTTGTGTCAAAAGGACTAGTGAAAATCTACAAAGAAACCCTAATGCTCCTAGTGACAAGGGTAAATTTTGGTCTTGAAATAAGAATTTCACCAATGATGGAGTCGTGGATGCTAAAGTGGTAAATCAAGGTAATCCCACCCTTCATCTTAAAGGTCCATACACATCAAACACACCAACACCCAACAATGACTAGACATTGAATACAGTCGAAATAATTAGCAATACAAAAGACCTTCATGCACTACAAGAACATATACAACCTTAGGGGAACCCATTGAGTTAGTTATGAAGAAACTTCTACAGTTAAACATCATTTAACTTCCTGATATTAAGACATATGAACCAAAATCAGTCAAACCAAATTAGTGGAATGAAAATGAATTTTGCGAATATCATCGTGGTAAAGGACACAAAACCTCATCATGTTGGACACTCAAAAACCTCATTCAAGACCTTATTAAAGAAGGAAAAATATCAGTAGATAATTTACAAGGTAAAACCAATGTTGATCATACCATATTCAAAACTCCCTTACAAGACCATGGGATAGGGAAGGCTTCCAATTCAAGAAACAATAACAATGCTAATTATACCCATGTTGTGCATGACTATACCATTAATCACATTCAAGCCCTTGATAATAATGTTGCTATTATCACCATTAACAAAAGTTCAGAATGTTTTGTCACTACTCACAGAGATAAGGTGACCCTACAAGGGGCTACCTCCAATCCATAATTGAAAAACCAATATAACCTCTTGGATCATCTAGGAAAGACACCCGCACAGATATACATTCTTAAATTGGTTCACATTTCCCTAGAGCACGGAGCCATTCTAGACAAAGCCTTACAAGATACTTTTGTACCCTTTGACCTAAATTTCAACCAATTTTAGGCCATGGTTGGATACCTAGCTACACCCCACTATGTCACATTCTATGAACAAGATATTTCTTCATAAAAGCTAGATCATAATGACCCCTACACCTTGAGGTTTACATTAATAAACATAAAATCAGACGAGTCTTGGTAGATGATGGAGCAGGTCTAAACATATGTGCCCTAAAATTGGTCACAACATTGGGATTCTTTGAGGCTTGCGTAGATCGATCCAAGATTTTTTTATCAAGGCTTATAATTATGTTGAGCACTTGTCCGAAGGATTAATTACACTTCCTATGAGGGTTGGTCCCACTATTTAGAACACAATGTTCCATTTCTTGGATCTGTAATTTCCTTACAATATTTTTCTAGGTCACCCATGGATTCATTCCACGAGGGTCATGCCTTCTACTTATCATCAATACCTGAAGTTTCCCCACAATGACACTGAAATTACCATACCAAGTAATCTTGATCCTTTCCAATACTACAACAATTTGAGAGGGACTACTAAATTTCAAGTGCCTATCTATCAAGAAGCTTCATCTTCTGCTGTATCACATTATATTGATCCATCTTCCCTTGTCAAATCATCCACTCCATTCACCACACCTTCCAAAGCCAAGGTCCAAATCCATGGCATGGGATGTGGAGAATATCGTATGGATAGTTTATTTTGTGCTGAGAAGTCATCCATAGGTGAAAATATTAATACTCCTAAGGATATCTAGACTCTTAAGAACAATGTTAAGTCATCTTTAGATCTTTGTGAGAATATGCAAACAAATGGCCATGCCTGGATTGAAACCTTTTGGGATCCTGATGATACCTCTATCTTTACCATATTCACTCATGATCTTATGGAGGATGTTCAAGATCAGCCCCCTCCATCTCATTATTCTTTTCCTTTCACTCCATCTTTTGAACCATCATCCCTTTGTTTCGACCATCTTGAGTTAGGATATGTATCCCCTACTTTTCCTTTGTTGAGTCTTTCCAACTTGTTAAGGATGTGCTAGCCTCCCGTAATGTGAATAGTTCCAAAAAGGATAGTCATGAAGAATCCATTGAGTGCATTTCCAATATTTCTTACGAACCACACATTCATGTCACCTCATCTATCTCATCCACCTCATCTACTTCATTTGATTCATCCATCTCACCCACATTCATCCACTTCATAGACATGGATCAACAAGTATCACCTCAAGAAAATAACAAGGATATAACTCAAGAATCAAAGGTGAAATTTCCTTTTTCAAATGGAGATCCGAAATCAGAAGAAAGAATGCAAAGAAAGAAAGATCATGAAATTTCCTCTACTCAAAATCAAAATCTATTGGAAAATTCAAAGATAAAAATAAAAGTCAAGAATGAAAGTAAGAAAATTTTGATCTCCAATTATGCCTCTTCATCAAAAATAACTGGGGGCATTTATCAAAGTAGAATGTCAAAAGAATAATTTGTTGATCCAAGACCTCCATCTCCATCATCTTCACCCAATCCATACACTCTACAAAATTCACTCATATCCATGCACCCATCATATCACACCATCTCCATTGGTGATGTTTCTCGATGGACCTTTGAGGATGACTCCTTCACGTGTTGTAGCTTATTGGTTTCCCCAACTCCTCTTCATGTGAAGCTTGATGGTCCATGTAGTGTACACATTAGGAATCATAGATTAGCTCCCTTTTCTCGTCATATCAATCATCCTCCATATCCATCATTCCCACCCTTCATTCACATTAGATCCTTTCATTTGACATGGTCATGCATATATGAGACCAATTGGTTGGGCCCCTACATCATCACAACATCATATGGGTTTGGTGCTTATCAGTTGTTTACTCTTGAAGGTGAACCATTTCCTGAGCCCATCAACAACATGCATCTTCATAGAT
The DNA here is from genome assembly GCA_007258455.2 of Sequoia sempervirens. NCBI lineage: Eukaryota > Viridiplantae > Streptophyta > Pinopsida > Cupressales > Cupressaceae > Sequoia > Sequoia sempervirens. The sequence goes on from VDFB02193867.1 coordinate 460,098,002, forward strand.
ATTACATCCAACTTCTAGAGAATCCCTTTCAAAATGTCAAAAATTACAAAAAATGTCAAAAATATAAAAAAAAAATAGTCACCTTGATGAAACCCTGAAAAATAGGCATCTTGGTGAATACAAAAAAATAAAAAATAAAAAAAAAATGGTAAAGAGAAATAATTCGTCCAATACTGAAAACCACTTTGGTGGCCCTTTGGATAAGTACCATGGTGAAAACCTAGAAAATAGGCATCATGTGTGGCCAACCTTTGCTTTATCATCTATCATCATTCTATCTAGTTTTTCACCTCCATCCACCCATTCTTCACTTGTCATAATAAAGCTTTGTCATCCTTCTCATGGCCTGAGAAGCATTGACATTTAGCGTCTTTTTCCTTTCATGACCATCCTTGGCATCCATCAATCCCCTCACACATAATGACTTGGTCTTATACCCAACTGGGAGAAATTTCTTGACTTACCTCTTTATGGGATCCTACACATGGTATTAGCCTTTAAAACATTCAAAATCCCAAACAATCATAAAACCTTCAAAATCCAAAAAAATCATAAAACCTTCAAAATCCAAAAAAATCATAAAACCTTCGAAATCTGAAAAAATATAAAACCTTCAAAAATCTCAAAAAATCGTAAAACATCAAAATTCAAAAAAATAGAGATAGTCTGTGTCAGTCAAGTCCAGTTGAACTACATTGCCTTTGTGCATTGCTATGTAGGAAAGGCCATCTTTTGATGAGCCCTCGAGGTACTAGTTCAGACCCTTAGGGTTTTTTTGAGTCGAATTAATCACGCTTTTCATCTTAATAATGAGTTATTTTTGGTCCAAGTCAGTTAGAATATGATGTCTTTGTGTGTATAACATAGGCAAGGCCATATTTTGATGAGCCCCTGAGGGAATAAGTCAGTCCTTTAGGGTTTTTCGAGTCTATCTTGGTCTATTATTTTTGGCCCTATAATAAGTTGTCCCTTGATAAGTAGGAGGTATTTTTCCACAACGTGTCAAATTATGATATTGCTATCAGGATTCAACCTTGTAGTTTCGAGTCAAACTCATTTACCCATGTTTCATGAGTAGTGGTTCACAAGAACCCATCTCTCATGATAGTGAATGGTCCACTTAGCACTCATTGCATCTAGGTGATGCTCACAGAGGTGAAGCACTCGTGAGGTCACCCATCCCGGCTCTAGCTCAAGCGTGCTTAACCAGGGAGTTTTCTCTAAGGTTAAGCCCGCTTGAGTTGTTACCCCATTTGCAAAACCTTCAGCAAGTGTTGTGCCTTATGAACCATTCATTATAGAGCCCCTTTAGCTCATCATTGATAAGTAGGAGGTATTTTTCCACAGCGTGTCAAATTATGATATTGAACCATTCATTATAGAGCCTTTAGCTCATCGGTTGATAAGTAGGAGGTATTTTTCCCGCGTGTCAAATTATGATATTGCATCATAATTTGACCAACGCTAAAGGGGCTCTATAATGAATGGTTCAATATCATAATTTGACAGGAAAAATACCTCCTACTTATCAACTGATGAGCTAAAGGCTCTATAATGAATGGTTCATAAGGCACAACACTTGCTGAAGGTTTTGTAATGGGGTAACAACTCAAGCGGGCTTAACCTTGGAGAAAACTTGCCGGTTAAGCGCTCTTGAGCTGGAGCAGTACCGGGATGGCTGACCTCCCAGACGGACCATTGCTTCACCTCGTGAGCATCACCTAGATGCAATGAGTGCGTGGACCATTCGCTATCATGAGAGATGGGTTCTTGTGAACCACTACTCATGAAACATTGGTCAATGAGTTCGACTAAACTACATGGTTGAATCCGATAGCAATATCATAATTTGACACACTGTGGAAAAATACCTCCTACTTATCAACTGATGAGCTAAAGGGGCTCTATAATGAATGGTTCATAAGGCACAACACTTGCTGAAGGTTTTGCAAATGGGGTAACAACTCAAGTGGGCTTAACCTTGGAGAAAACTCTCTGGTTAAGCGCACTTGAGCTGGAGCAGTACCGGGATGGGTGACCTCCCGGGACAGACCAGTGCTTCACCTCTGTGAGCATCACCTAGATGCAATGAGTGCTAAGTGGACCATTCGCTATCATGAGAGATGGGTTCTTGTGAACCACTACTCATGAAACATGGGTCAAAGAGTTCGACTCGAAACTACACGGTTGAATCCTGATAGCAATATCATAATTTGACACGCTGTGGAAAAATACCTCCTACTTATCAACTGATGAGCTAAAGGGGATCTATAATGAATGGTTCATAAGGCATAACACTTGCTGAAGGTTTTGCAAATGGGGTAACAACTCAAGCGGGATTAACCTTGGAGAAAACTCCCTAGTTAAGCGCACTTGAGCTGGAGTAGTACCGGGATGGGTGACCTCCCGGGATGGACCAGTGCTTCACCTCTGTGAGCATCACCTAGATGCAATGAGTGCTAAGTGGACCATTCGCTATCATGAGAGATGGGTTCTTGTGAACCACTACTCATGAAACATGGGTCAATGAGTTCGACTCGAAACTACACGGTTGAATCCTGATAGCAATATCATAAAGTTGTCCCTTGTTAAGGTCGACACTTTGGACACAAGCAAACAAGATTCTAAACCAAATCATGAATCAATAGATTAACTATTCAACTAATCTTCAATCTAAACTAGTCAATTGCCTCATCATCAATGCTTTTCATTTCAATAGTCTTATCATTTTGTCTTATTAAGGACACGTTCTTCCTGAATTTGGACATGGTCATTTATCAACCTTGTCATTTTCCTTATACAAGACATGTCTTTCGTAAAACTAGGAATGGTCAATCAATCTTGTCAATTAGTCAATTTTATCAATCAGTCAATTTGGTCAGCTAATCAATCAATCTTGTCAAGTGGTCAATTCTATTAGTCAATCAATCTAGTCAATAAATTTGGTCAAACAATCAATCTTGGTCATTCAATCAATTTATCTCGTCAAACAATCGGTCAATCGATCAACCTTATCAAACAATCGACTTTGCCACTTAATCAACTTGGTCAATCTATCAATTAATCAACCTCATCAATTCTATAAACAAATAAATTCTAGCAACTAATATAAATGGTTATTGAATTTTTTTTGTCTAGTTGGTCTTCTCTTTTTTATTTTTCTTTTGTCATGTTACTAGCTACCTCGAGGATGTCCCACAAAGGATTTAGAGGGGCGATGATGGATCATGATCTTTTTTCTTTTGATTGTTGCTTGTGGTTATCTTGAAAAAAAGACTGGGGCAATTGGGTCCTTAGTAGCGAGTCATGGAATTCCTTGTCTATTGAGTGTCCATTTTTGCAAGTGGTAACATTGCACACCTTGGTTTATGTCATACCATAATGTTTCTTGTCCATTTGCTATAATTTTATCGCCTAATGATGATAAAGATGAAATTTGACATTTATTAAGCAAGAATATCATTACCTTTTCACTTGACTAACTCCACATTGACATCCATCTTTTCCATACTAACATCCACCTTCTTCAAACTCTTTCCTTTCTTTTCCGCAATCATCTTGATGGCATCCTGTGACACATAAAAATATCCTGCATACATAATCATGTTAGAAACATATAGGCATCATAAAAGCATCATAGGAATCATCGTAAACATGTTAGGTCATCCATATTGCATCTAAAAGTATAAAAAATATAGATAGCATGATCATGCACACATACATACATCCATATAAGCATTATATGTTAGGTCATGATCACATGATATCTTCTTGCATTCATATCTCATTGCATACATTTTCATACATGACCATCGCATTTCCATATCATTACATTTACTTAAATCATATACACATCCATAGCATAGCATTTGCATGTGTCATTCATATTGAATCACATCATCTACATCTATAACATCATAAATCATACATCACATGTGCATCCACATAAACGTCGTAATCATATACAATAATCATACATATAGAAAAAGATATCATGTGCATCATCCATAATTAATAAAATAGAAAATCATATGTAAGCATAAAACCATAGACTATTATACATCCATAATGCATCAGAACATATAGAAAGGCATGCCATAATCATAGAGAATCATTCCATAATATTATAAATGTGTACCATCATCATATCATCATCCATCATATAGAACATGCATAATAAATAACTCATCACATAATCGCCACCAAAATCATGCATCTTGCATAAATATACCAAAAAATAATAAGTTTCATAGTACAATATCAAAATGATCTAAAAAATGGAGCTCGCAAGCTCGATCAAAATACATAAATATGTCAATGTCTCAAGCATAATAAAATAAAACTAGCTAGTGCTCCCCTTGTCACCTAATGGGGAATGACCTGTGGAACGTGGCCTATCATCCTGGACCTAGTGTGATCCTGATGCCCTGTGACCTAATCCTAATGTCAATTGATATGGAGATAATCACTGTGACACCCCACCACTACTTTGTGATTGTCTAGACTGAGATATTCTTTGCGATTTGCTCTCAACCTGTGATAAGTTGAGCTCTCTGCACTTAGGGGGTACCTCCCTCTCATAGTAGTCCCTGTAGTACTACTTATCCTGAATGAACCTCCCGAGCTCTTAGAGGATATCTACTATCAAGTCACTTCCTCTACTCATGAAATCAATGGATATCTACTCTACACACAACGCCCTACTAAGAGCCATATCCCTCTCAACTTGTAGCTATTGTATCTCAGTATGTGCTACCTATAACTATGGCTAAAGTTGTGTGGTCTTCCCATCCACTAGTTGTTCCTCCCCTCCACCTCCTTCCTCTCTAGGATAGGGATCTCCTCCAATCCCTCCTCCATGATGAATCTCTCCCTCTCCTCCTCCTCCTCCTAGTCTCTCATTTCCTCATATCCACCAACCTACCCTACCCCAACATCTATCCTAATGTCCAATGTCAGTTTCTCCTTTGCCTATCTCTCCTCCTAGTGAGGAGGTGCCTCTTCCTATCCCTCTACCCCTATATCTCTAACCTTTCCCTCTTGAAGAGGGGCCTCTGCTACCTATCTCCCCCCATCTCCCTTTGGTGGAAAAGGTTGACGAGGTGGATGAGGTGGTCTCCCATCCCTACCTCTACCATCCCTCCCTCCTCTACTTCCTCTAAATCTCCCTCCATATCCTTCATCTCCATCATCCCCTCAGCCTCATCCTCAGCCCTATACTCCTCCCCTAGGTCCCCTCCTCCATTTCTCAACTGGTGTAGGCCGACTTGGATTAGTAAGTGGCACAAGATTATGTTATTCCCACCAATTATCATAGTTGGGTGTAGTCCCTGCATCTGCAACCTCTAACCATGCTCCCCATTGAAATGGTTGTAATGCATCTATATCTTGCTCTGTCGTGGTCACAAGAATCACAGTTCCCCATGACTGAATCTCCCTACTTGAGCAAGCAAACTCTGCAATGCCAACAGGTAGTCCCTGCTGCTCACCAAACTATTGTCGCACCCTCTTTGGTAAATATATCTTAATGATGTGTTGACTCTGCACTGTGCGACCAATCAAGTATCAAGGCTAATGAAAATAGGGAAAATGATCTTCATCAAAAAATGGAGTGCAATCCCTCTATGATCTCCATTTGAATGAATCCAATAATTCAATAGCATACCTCCAATAACCAATGTCACTGACATCTTTCTGGGTGATTGTGCCTCCATATATGTAAACATAAAGTAATCCCTCCCTAAGCTACCTTTGTAAAGGTGGTCTAAACACCATTATTTACTCCCAAGCCCAAAACATCAAGAGAGTGATCCCATAACTGATGCTTTGAGCTCCCTTATATGCCACATCATGCAACTGAAAATCCATGGCCAACATACATGGCCCCCAAGCATAGATAGTATCTTGAGTGAACATGCCAACTAGCATCTCCCCCCAACCAACTGGAAATCCATGCCCTCACTGATTAGGACATACCAATCCGCTAATAGCACTACATATGACAATAGAGAAGAGCTCATATCTCTCTGCTAGTTTATCCTAGTGGATATCATACTCCTATACACCTAGCTCTGCAATGTCATTATGATCAAAAGTGACCATAATAGCTACATATCCCCACTCTGGATCGTACAACACATGCTCTCCATGAATGGGAAATTTGAGGATGTGACATACATCCTCTAAGGTCACCGTAGCCTCCCCATTGACAAGTGAAACAAGCTCGTCTCCGAGTGCCACTGCTCAGCCAATGCAGCTAATAGTCCCTTGTTAGCCTGAATCACAGGCATGAATGTAACATGGTATAATCCTCGGGAAAATAGTCGCTCCCTCTAGTCATCATCTAGTTGTTGATATAGTCTAAAGCTTGAGGGATGACTCTCTCAGGTCAGAATTGGGTCTAGTGGCACTTGTGATCACAAACAAGTGCATTATGTCAATCCAAAAGCTTTCGAAAACCTATTTGATCTAGGTCACAAAGAAAATTTTATCCAAAACTAGGGAAATTTTTTTGATAGGAAAATGCATCGCACTATCTAGCATATGTCGCTTAACATGGAAATTCATCATAATTTTAGCACATGCAGTGCAAAATATAAAATGAGTTGAACTACCTATCACATGCAAATTTTTAAAAAAATGTGGCATTTAATACTACAACTGCATCGTAAAATTCTGCATGCGGGTCAAAACCACACATGTATTGCTAAATCCTACAATTACATCACAATTTTCAATTGTAGTACGAAAAACTAGTTGTGACTAGGTCTTAAGTAATTGTGTCGATTCAAGTCACTTGTGGAAAACCACAGTCACTTGTAGCCCATGTGATAACAGATGTGGCCAACTAGGTTAACCACATCTATCTGCCCCATTTTGGAGCCCTAAATCTACCAAAAATTGAAAAATCACAAGGAAAGGATTGAGTACTTACCGTATTCCCCAAGCCCTCTAGCCATCTATATGTCCTAAATTGATACCCATGACGTGCTATGTGTGAAACTGGCGACATTCTGACAGAAGCTTTGCATCAAGGTTTTCACTCTTCTCACTATTCACTCAAACACAAAATACACAAATGGCTATTTTTGGAAACCTAATCACATTTATACCTTCCTAAAGTGGGACTTTAACCTACCTTGTTAGCTAGCAGTGTCAAATGTTGAAACCTAAACCTATTGCAAATGTCCTAGTGGTCAAAAATCGAACCTTTTTGTTGTTAATTCCCTAAATTGGCTTGTTGAAATAATTTTTCACATTTTTTAGAAAAAAAAATCAAAATTTGCAAAAAATATATGAGGGGGCATGGGTCTATCCTACCTTTACTGGGGCACACTGGAGGATGATCTGAAAAATAGTTTCTTAATTATTCTATGATGCAACGCTCAAATTAGAATATGTCAAAGAGGGGAAAAATTTAGACACTAAAAAATGTCTTGGGTCTGCGAACAACATTTTTCTGCTTCAATCTCCCTTCTTCCCCGCATAACTAAGTAATTTTAATTATTTAATTATTTTACCACATGCCTCTATTATTTAAATAATTTTTAATTATTTAATTAGTTTGTGTTCCCTTGCTTTATTCTTCTATTTGATCAATTAAATAAATTAATATTTATTTAATTGTGTCACTAACATTCTCTTTCCTTCTATAGTTAAATAAATTGTCATTTATTTAATTATTCACCTATAGTTAAATAATTATTTTTAATTCTTTAGCTATTCATTAATCTTTTTTGTCCTTTCTATAGTTAAATAATTATTGGAATTATTTAACTATCTTTTATCACTCTTCCATCATTAAATGATTAATCTGAATTAATTATTTAATGTCTTTCATATTTCCTCTATATTTAATTTAATGGTTGCACAATCATTTTAAATTAAATATCCATTCCCCTTATTCTCTAAAATAAATAATCTAAATGATTATTTATTCCCTCACATGCTTCTCCATGAATTAAAAATTATCATTTGATTCCTCCATTTCCTTCCCTCCACTTTCTCATTTGAATTTTGACCATTGATTTCTTTCAATTTTCAAAAAATCTTGACCATCTATCCTTAGCCATCCCTAGCCCACTACTTTGTGGTGCATGAAACCTCCACCTTGATCTTGGTATCTTCTAAACTTTTGATCTCATCCATCCATTTGAGAAGTTATACTATAAAAGAAGGTTGTCTCTTTCATTTTGGCTTTACAACCACACTTTCCCAAAAGTTCTTGCTATCGTTTCATCGTAACTTGCAGGTATTTGAATACTTCGAAGCTCGGGGAAAACTTTCAAACTCAAGAAGAATGGAGGAGAATCAAGGAAGAAATCATCTGCATTATGGGGAGTTTAGATTAGTTTTCTATTTCGTTTGCTCTCCATTTTTGTTTGTGCTTTCTTTTTTTGGTTTGGGATTCTAGGCTTAGATTTCAATAGTTGTGGTTGCTATTATGATCTTTTCCATTTGGTTTTGATTTTCCCCTTCCTTAGAATTAACAAACATATTTATATAATATATACACATAAAGAATAATATTAAGCACATATATATATGTTATTATATCAACTTACATACATATATTAATATATATACCACATATTTATATACGTAATTCCATTTCAATATCTTTATAAAACACTCATGTATACAGTTCCATCGATTGACATATATAAATGGAATGTATATATACAGTCATATATATATGTCACCTTAGTCCAATCAGTATTCCCATGCATATGGGTAATCCATCCATGAGTATGTATAGGTATGTCTACATATGTATACACATGCACATATTTACTCAAATGTATGAGTTTACCATAGACACATTCATATATACATTAAATGCATATATCTCATTGATATAAAAGTAAACACTCAAGGAAGGACTTCAACACAACTTCAAGACTTCATCACATCCCTCATTCCAAACGATCATAAAACAAGATTACAAATCAACATACACATTCATAAACAAAATAGATCACTTACCCATTACCTAATTTTACTTGACTTAACTAAGACCAACTAGGGTGTGAGTGTGTGAATGCTTAGTAAGGCCGAATTTAAAGGTTACCAGACCAAATTCTTCTCCTAAGTGATACTTCTCCTCTCTTCTGGAGGCTTGAACCTGTTTTTGCATTCAACTTAGTTCACCATGATAGTAGTTAGTTGAATCAATGAATCATTTACCTCACATGCATATCATATTCACATTATATATTTCAGTTACTAAATCATGAAGCATTTAATTGAATCAAACATTCATTCAACATATTTCCATTAGAATTCATAAATAAAACACATTCACATTTATTGAAGCAATTTACCAAACTAGGTAATAATAAATAGATAATAACACACAAGGTGTAACATATTCCCCCCTTGTGAATCATCGTCCCCAATGATTTTTAAGTATAAAATGTTATCATAACATAAAGCACACATCATAAAACATCATAACACAAAAATTAATTTTTTTAAGAGTTTTCAAAATCTAGCAAGGCTTGTGGAAACTTTTGCTTCATTTCAGCATAATCTTCCCATGTGGTAGAATCTTTTGCATACTTATCGCACTAGACCTTGCATTGTAGAACTTCTCTATTTTGCAAGTGGAGCTTATGTGTTCTAAGAATCTTGAGAGGATCGATCATTACCACCCTTGGGTTCTGCACCTGTAAAGCATTCCATTCAATAACATGATTATCATCTAGTGTATACTTCTTAAGATACAAGACATGAAAGACGTTATGCATCCTGGCAAGAGTTAGTGGCAAGGAAATCTTATACGCGACAAGGTTGATTTCTTCAAGAATTTAAAAAGTTCCAATGTAGCACAGAGCTAGTTTGGATGAATTTACAAACTTGATAGAACTCTTGTGAGGATTAACTCTCAACAATACCCTATCCCCTACTATGAAATTCCTAGGTACATGTTTAAAATAAACATAACCTTTTTGCCTATCATTAGCTTTTGCTAACCTCTGCTTGATAATTCCAACTTGTTCCTCCATATTTGATGAAATCTCTGGCACAAGGCTTATCATATCTTCTAACTTATCCCACCTTATAGGATTTCGGAACTTCCTACCATATAATGCTTCAAATGGTTCCATCTTGATCGCAGAATGATATGATTTATTATATGAAAACTCTACTAAAGGTAGGTAAACCTCCCACTTGTATTTTTGATCCATACAATACATCCTTAGTAGGTGTTCTAATACTTGGTTCACCCTTTCCATTTTTCCATCCATTTCTGGATATGCAGAACTTATATTCAATTTTGTTCCAAGTATAGAAAATATGGTTTGCTAAAACCTAGATGTTACTCTAGTATCACTATTAAAAATGATCTTTTTAGGAATCCGATGCAATCTAAATATCTCTTGAATAAAATTTTGTGCTATTATAGGATCTCCATTAGTCAAGTTCCCTGGTATGAAGTAAGCTACCTTTGTAAGCTTGTCAACCACTACCAGAATGACATTGTGCTTGTTCCTTGACATAGGGAGACCTTGCAAAAAATCCATGCTAATAACTTGCCACTTAATTTCTAGAACTTCATGTGGATATAATAGACCTACAGGATGATGGTTCTCTACCTTCACTCTTTCGCACTCCAAGAAACTTGCTACAAATCTCATTTCATCCCCTTTTATACCCTTCCAAAAATATAATGACTACGTCGGCTAACATTTTTGTTACACCTAGATGTCCTGAATATGGTGCATTTTGAACTTCTTTCCATTTCATGCCCCTTAATTCCCTAATGTTAGGTACATAAATCCTTGCCTTAAATCTCAATAATCCATTAGGGTCAAAGTGATATCCCTCATACCTTTGATCTTGTGGATTGTCCACAAGTGCTTGCTTAACTCGCTCATAGAACTCGTCACCTTTAGATTTTTGTAACTTGTTCCTTGAAGTTAATTTGGATTGAAATCATAGAGGATATATGCCTCCTATGACTTAGGGAATCAACAACCTGAATCTATTTTCCCTTGATATAACTGATATTGAAATCATAGTCAAATATCAACTCCAACCATTTCCTTTGTTGTGCATTTAGATTGGGTTGGGTAAACAAATACTTTATACCATGGTGATCATTCTTCAACTCAAATGATTTTCCTAATAGATTATTCCTCTATATATATAACGCATGGATAATTGCTAATAGCTCTAAATCATGTGAAGTATAATTTGGTTCATAGGTCTTTAGTTTCCTAGATTCATAAGATATGACTTGCCCTTCCTACATTAATACTGCACCCAATCCTTCTCCAGATGCATCTGCAATAAATACAAAGTTACCATCTATATTTGGTACCTTTAGTATCAGTGTTGTGGTCAATCTTTCCTTAGTTGATCAAATGCTACTTGAAACTTCTCAGACCACTTAAAATTAGTCCCCTCCCTTTGCAATGATGTGATGGGAAAAGCTATCCTTGAAATTTTTTTGATGAACTTATGGTAATACCCAACCAAACCCATAAATCTTCTAACTTTCGGCACATTCTTAGGCACCAACACTCCAACATTGCTTTTATCTTCACTAGATCAATCAAAATACCATTCATTGACTATAATTTCTTTTGGAAGAAGGTACACTTTGAGAGTTTTCTGTATAACTTTCACTCTCTCAATTGTTGGAGAACAATCTCTAGATGCTTGAGATGTTCTTCATTCTTGGAGTAAATTAAGATGTCATCTAAGAAGACCAACACAAACTTATCTAAGCAGTCTCTTAATACATTCTTCATTAGGTTCATGAATTCTTGGTGCATTCATCAGTCCAAATGGTATAACCGTGAACTTAAAATGTTCATATCTAATTCTAAAAGCATTTTTGTAAATATCTTCATCCTTGATTCTTTGTTGGTGATATCCAAAACGTATATCAATCTTTGAAAATATTGAAACTCCTTTCATATAATTGAAAAGATCATCGATACATGGGAATGGATACTTGTTCTTTATCATTGCTTTATTAAGCAACTGATAATCAATACATAAGCAGAGTGTACCATCCTTCTTCTTTATAAATATCACTGGCACTCCCCAAGGTGAAACATTAGGTCTTATCAATCCTTTAGACAACAACTCTTCTAGTTATGCCTTTAACTCCATTAATTCAGTTGTGGTCATCCTATAAGGTACTTTCATTATTGGTTCTGACCTTGGTACTATGTTGATAGAGAAATCAAATATCCTCTTAGGTGGTAATCTAGGTAATTCTTCTAGAAATACATCCTCAAATTTCTGTAAAATAGGATATTTTTCCATATCTGTTGTTTTTTATTCCAATACTTCACCTTCTTCAACATCTTAGGAGTCTTGAGGTCCATAATATACTAAATCATCTTGAGAAATGAATTCCTTACATTCCTCAAGTTTTTCCCATTTTACCACAAAGAGTTGGCAACCTTTCTTCTTTTCCCTATGCATCTGCACAACGGATATGTATCGTAACTTAACCTCTCTAGTTGTTCCTTGTATTGACACCCAACTACCTAGATCATCTAAGCATTCAACTATTTTAGCATGAAAATCTCCCTTGGGCCTATGTTTCCATAACCAATTCATCCATAAGATGACATCATAAGAACCTAAGGGAGCTATGTATAGATTTACTTCTGTTGAGAAACTTGGAAGTTCAACTCTCACCTCCAATAGACAATGACTCACTTCAACTCTTGTCTGGTTTGCATATTCTTCAACCGAGGACTTTTTCATGTAGCCAACTTTTATAGGAATTTGACTTTCTACTCTAGGAGAAATGAAATTTTCTATTACACTAGTATCTATTAGAATTGAAATGGGAATTCTATAAAAAGTACCTAAAAATTCTACCTAAGTTGTCTTGTACTTCGCTTGCTGATTATCCACATCAACATGAATCCTTTGTTGGAACACAACTTTTTGAGGTGGAAGATAATTTCCACGTGGTTGTGTCCCAGATGGTTTGCTTTGACAATTACTCACATAGTGATCCCCACCACATGTAAAACATCCCTTCACTAGTCCCCTCCTTTTCGTAGGTCTTTTAGAATCACTTTCATTTCCACCAGCATTGCTTTTGTAGTTGTTAAAATTGTTGTTGTTTCCTCTTTGATCTATCCTTGGTTCACTCCAATTATTTTGGGGTACCTTATTCCCTTACTTTTGAAAATTTTTTCCTTCACCAAGCTTCCTTAGATTTTGATTGTTTTGCAACCAAACAAACTTCTTTTTCTTCCTCTCCTACTAGTTTGAGATAGAATTAAGCCTTTTTTCCTTCTTAATTGCCTTCTTGTACACCAAATACAAGGTAGCTGGACCATGCACATCTACCTCACCACTAATTTTCACATTTAGACCCTTGATAAAATTTCTTATACAAAATCACTCATCCTTCTGGTACATAGGTATGTACTTTAGAAGTCAAGTGAACTTCTCCCAATACTCATTCACTGAGGAGTCACCCTGCCTTAGGTCTTGGAATTCAATTAGCTTTTGGTCATAGAAGAGTTGGGGCAGCCATCATTTTAAAAAAATCTCTACAAACTCATTCCATGTGAGAATTAAATAGCTAAGCCATAGCTCCATTTTCTTACTCATCCACCAGTTGGATTCTTCACTAGCCAACTAAAATTCTCCCCATATGACTTTAGTAACTTCAAAGTAATTTCTAATTTCAAAATACTTCTCCATTTTTGTAAGCCATGCTTTCTCTACATCTCCAGTAGCAGTACCTTCAAATTTTGGTGGTGTGATCTTCCCCATGTCACATGATAACTCATTTTCCAAATGCTTCATTTTGGTTCCCTTAGAATATGATTGTGACCTATCACTCTCTTGATCACTAGATTTAGTATGATTACAAGAATCCTCCCCTTCTTCCTCATTATTGGGAACTTCTTCATTTTTTGGAACTTCTTGATGCACCCTTTCCTTTCCCTTAACTTCTTGTTCAAGGTTTCCTATTCTTGTTCTAGTTTCATCCATGATAGCCAAAATACGGCCCAACTTAGGTTCAACATTCTCAGTGCCTTGACCTACTTCTTAACTCTCCCACAAGTTAGTTCTTGTCCTAACCTTTTTTCCAAGAATAGTTATTCATAAAGGTTTCATTTTAATTTGATCTAAGAAATTTTTCTCAATGCTAATAATATTCCAAAAAGATCTAACATTCAAATAAGAAATTCTATTTAAAGAACTCATTCATAAATTTTTCCAATTTTTTTTTATTATAATAAAAAAAGATTTTCAATTTCCTTGAGTTTACATAGAATGACTATTTATATAGTCTAAGGGATAATATCCCTTTGATTCACTTTTTGATACATAACTTCATGGGGTATAACCCTCATATTTTTGCTCATTTACATCATAGAAATGATAGTAACCCTTTGGTCTATCCTTAGACACATAGTTTTGAGGTACATAACCCTCTGATTCACCACTTGTGGCTATTACAATGACTTCCACTAAGGGAACAACTTGAGGATCCCTAAATATCATGACTGGACTAACACTACATTCCAAGGGCATATCCCTGGAAAGTGACAAAGGGTCTAACCTAGCCGGTGAGACAAAAGGTAAGTAGTTGAAGTTGGCATCATATTTCATCCTTCTCTTCTCTTGACTAATTCATGAAAGGGCATGACTAAAATTATTGGTATTGTTTAGCAAAATGGTGTTGTCATAATCAGTTCCCTCAATGGTACGAACAAGGCCTTCTCTTTCCTTCTTGGACTATAGGTAGTGCTCATTTTTTTATTACTGAATTTCTCGTAGTCATCTTGACATGCACCATCCTAGCACAAGAATTTCCAAACATTAGAATGATATAATGTTGGATTGGAAACATAGCAAGCACATAGGTTCCAGAGCTAAACCTAGTAGGTTTGATACCATGTGTAACATGCCCATTGTTCTACCTAGTAAATCTACTAAGTTTTACCCACATGTAATTGTCTATGCGTCTAATGTAAAGAAATTAAAAAAAAAAACTTTCTATTCAATAATAAATGCATCATTTGAAATATAACTTTATCCAAACTTTTCCATTACATAATCAAAGAATCATTCCAATAATATAACTATGATTTAACTTTATATAAATATATTCAAGATAGCTTTTCATATTACAATTTCCATATAGATGAACACATGATTACATACATTGCTTCAACAAGATTACAAGAACTAGAAATGCAATTCTCCAGAATGTCCTCCCACACTGATAAAATTTGACTCAAAATCGGACAAAAGTTCATCGGTTGGGTTAGAATTTTGACGTTTCAAATTTTGTCAAAAAATCAATGAAATAATTCCAATGAAAGTTCATCGAAATGCCGATGAACTTTTGTCATATTTTGAGTCAAAATGTATCAATGCCAAATATTGGACACCAACTGCATGAGGAGAAGCATCACACAAGCACTTTTCTATGAACCATGGACTAACTATAGTCCCCCGCACATCTACCAAATTGGTAGATGGCCCTACCCTTCAACAAAGAGATTGGTTTGGTAGCCTCACCCTTCAAATAACATTTTCTAAGCATAGTGATGTGTCCTACAAATCTAGAGTTACCATAATGTCTACTACCTCATATACGATTACCCCAACCTAGAATGTAAATTGGATAACACAACGAACTAATAGTGTAGATAGTGGCTACCTACACTAATGTGGCCAAAGATTTATCACCTAGTAACTTCGAGTGAGGTCATCTATTTCACCACATTTAATTGCTCAATTTGTATTGACCATTAGTATTCTATTCTAAGGTTATCCCCTTTCTCATGGATTTATCCTAACCCTAGGAATAACCTTCTCATTAACTTATATCTAATGACATGCTATAAGATTCATAACACAACTCTATCTTTATGCTACGCACCTAGAGTATTGTCAAACTATGTATAGTTCTAAAATTCTATGAATAGTATAAATAGTATACAATCATATAAAACCCATTTTATAGTATAATAACTATATACATTTAAACCCAAAATAAATGTTTCCAAAAACAAGAGATAATTAAAGAAATTTCAAAAGACTTACAAGCATCAAACATACTTAAAAGATAGTCTTTCCAACATGGAATCATAATAAATAATATTTTCAACATGATGACAAGGGAGTAGAAATCAGCATGCCTTTTGAAAGCTCCAACTGAATAATCTTCCCTCTTACCTTAATGGCTCAAGATCATTTGCAACTTCCACTATGAACAACCCAATTACCTCTACTAGCTTCTCTCTAGATCTATCACCAAAACCAATATAAAATAACAAGCAACTCTCTCTATCTCATAATTCTCAACTCACTCTCATAGAATTTGCAACATAATAACACAAAGAAAATCAGAATGATAAGTGTCACAATTAGTAGAATGGCCACCTATATTTATACTAATTTGTGAGCAAATTAAGGGTACAAAAAATTCATTATTTCTACCACCTTTCTAACCTCATGCAACGACTCACCAAGTTAATTCACAGGTTTGTAACACATCAAAGTTCTCACCATTTAAATGACTAAGTCGACTTGATTTATGGGACAACAAGCTCAAAACAAGATTCCTAATTCAAATTCCTTTACAAAATGTTGCCAAGTTTGCACTTGAGTAAGTCTAAATACTATATGCAGGCTTATGTGCATTTCAAAGACCTCTTTTACATTCCAAACACTAGAAAATATGGTGCCACCTCCATATGTTTGGTACCACAATCATGGCACGGGTTTTGACATATTCCAAAGGTTTCAAAATAGTATTTATTTCCTTCTAAAACATTTACATAGCAGCATTAACTCTTACGTGCTTGTTTGTTTTGACTCGGTCTTATTAAAATTTATGCATTGGCTTACATTCCACTAAAGGATACACCATATGTTATCTTATGTGCTTTGCTTCACAATATTAACAATAATAATCAGCGCTATATTATGCACTTTGAGAATTATATCAATAGATTTTATTCATATATATATTATATACGTATATGTATAAATACGTTTATATCAAAATTATATATATATACACATATATTTATATATCAATATATATTAATATATATTTATTTCATAAAGTTTACTAAATACATTTTATTAACAATCAAATTTATATAATATATAAACATAAATAATAATATTACACACACACACACACACACATATATGTGTTATTATATCAACTTACACACATATATGTATTAATATATATATACCACATATATATGTAATTCCATTTCAACATCTTTATAAAACACTCATACATAAAATTCCATCGATCGACATATATGTATATATATATATGTATGCATATATGTATATCTATATATATATATATATATATATATATATATATGTATATATATATATATATATATGTATATATATATATATATATATATATATATATTTCACCTTAGTCCAATCAATATTCTCATGCATATGGGTAATCCATCCATGAGTATGCATAGGTACATCTACCTACATATACTCATGCACGTATTTACTCTCATGTATGAGTTTACCATAGACATGTACATATATACATATATGTACATTAAATTCATATATCTCATTGATATAAAAATAAAAACTCAAGGAAGGACTTCAACACAACTTCAAGAATTCATCTCATCCCTCATTCCAAATGATCATAAAACAAGATTGCAAATCAACATAAAAATTCATAATCAAAAAAATATATCACTTACCCATTACCCAAACTAACTTGACTTAATTAAGACCAACTAGGGTGTAAGAGTGTGAATGCTCAGTAAGGCTGAATTTAAAGGTTAACATACCAAGTTCTTCTCTTGAGTGATACTTCCCTTCTCTTCCAGAGGCTTGAACCTATTCCTACATTCAACTTAGTTCACCATAACAATAGTTAGTTGAATCAATACATATCATATTCACATTATATAATTCATATACTGAATCATAAAGCATTTAATTGAATCGAACATTCATTCAACATATCTCCATTAGAATTCATAAATAAAACATATTCACATTTATTGAAGCAATTTACCAAACCAAGTAATATTCAATAGATAATAACACAAGAGGTGTAACAAGCTAAGGTAATATCTTTATCAATTTCAACCCTAATGGCTTCCATATATTTACACACATTTTTTATATGAATTATAAATTTATTCGCTTTGTTTAAAATGTCAATAGTCCACTCCTCAGTAGCTTTCCCAAACACCTTATAATTTTGCATTCTACTTACCACTTCCTTCCCTTAGAAGATGTTGGGTCAAAAGTACCCTCAACCTGAGTAATCGGTTGTGGAACTATATTGAGCATATATCTTAAGAAATTAATCAAAAATTTTACCTAACTTTTCAATTCATCCTTTCTCTTCTTGTACTTGGCTATTCTTTCCACTAACCTTGTTGATGTCACCTAGAAATTGTGCACATCACCATGTCTCATAGAAGGTCCTAAGTTTACTCTAGTGATATTAAAATCACAATAGTATCTTCACTTGCCTCCTTCTATACATAGGGATGAGCCACTTCCACATACATATTTTCAGTGCTATTATCCTCAAGAAATCTAGATGTGGTTTTTAACTTTTTAGGTTTGGGGTTCTTCAAATAAATTTTCCAACAAGATCTTTATCTGGGAGATTCACTTGGACTATTTTTATTTTCTTGGATAGGGTTTTTTCAAGCCATGAAGTGGGAGTAGGTGTTACGCTGACCTAAAACTAGGAGAATTGAATTGCAGAACTCTCCTTAAAGGTGGGGTACCAAAAGGTCTATCTTTAGGAGGAGTAGGACATATCTTAGGAGAATTTTTTGTTTCTTTGGGAGTAGATGATTCAGGAGAAGAGGGGCACTTTCCTGGGAAGGTGAATAAGACACATTAATAATCTCTTCTTCTTTGACCACTTTCTTTTCCTTATCTTGCTTTGATGACTCAAGAGCATCTTCTCTAGAAGTTCTTTCTATAAAAATCACCCCTCAGGGTTTATCATTACCATCACACTATCCTTCTGATGACATCTGTTGAGTAGGGGATGTTTTCACACTTGATGATGAGGGTACTTGACTACTCTCTCCTTGAGGCTAAGTATCCTATGACTTTGGAGGAGGGTTTTTTTTTTTCTGCACCCTTTCTTACCACCTATTCTTGTGTTCTTTTCAATACCACTATAATCTTTTCTTCAATAGTTTTAACCTCCTTAATACTCCAATCAATGGACACAATGGACTGAGTTTGAATATGATTAATAAAAATTGGATGTAGTAAATTAGATTCATCATCTTCTAAGCCTTGGACATCCCAATTTGACCTAAATGTTACTATTTATCTCAAGGTTAGTCTCATCCAACTTCTTCTTCACACATCATACTCATATGTACAGTCATCCTAATAATCTTCTAAGTCTGGAATATGATTGAAACTAGGACCTAGCTGCAAATTATCCTTAATGAAGTTTTTGTTGTCAAAGGGAAATATTTTATCATAGAATTGTGTTGTATGCTTGACAAGATCCATCTTGATGTTGAGGGCATCAAATATAGAATTGGGGGAATAGTGGCCAAGCCCAATGGGGAATCGTACACAAATCTTCTTCCTCTCCTGATGTCTCTTATTTAGCTTAGCAATTTTTCTACAAACTTAAATCAAAACAAACTTATCTTCAACATATTTGGGAATCTTAAATGGAAGGCCATCAAAACCTCCAATTCTAATATATGTAAATCTTTGAAACTAGATAAAATTGCTTTCATATGTATCAATTAGTTGTATAGCCTTGAAATGTGGAAAAATAGGAGGTATGGGGAGTCTAGGTCTAAATGCAATAGAACAATAAGACTAGGGCCTATTTTCCTAGGGTTTCATAAGGATGAAAATCAACAAGGTGATTAGATTGAATTTCAACCATGAAGATGACTCAATTAGACTTGAATTTTCATCTTTATGGGCCTTAGGAATGAACTGGAATTGATTTTTCTTGATTAACCTAATTAGACTATGTGACCTAATATGAAAATTCCAAATTATGATAATTGAAAGATTGTAATAGAAACTTGCAAGCAGATATAAGAAAGGCATAATATTGTGCACCTATCTTGTAAATTTGGAGACAACCTGAATAGGAGGATAGAGCTACCCAAGGTAGTCTATGTCCTTGTAGGGGTATCCTGGATCTGTTTTCACAGTCCTCTGATGTTGGATCTAAGATTCATGATTCCACCTACAAATTTGTCAAATTACTACTAGATAATTTTGAAAGTGAATTTTCATGGCTTGAAAAGGTGTAGGGTTTTGAATGCAACAATGGAAGATGGGTCTTCAAGCTTACTTCAATCTTCTCCAAACCTAGAATTTTCACATTCAAAGAGAGAAGAAATATTTTTCCATTTAGGGGCTTGCCTTAGTCAAACCCCGTGTTAGTGTTTCCACTTCCAAAATGGCAATGCCAATGATAGAAAGATAAACGATAAGAAGGAATGATGAATCCACAAAGTGTTGTAAATCACCACCCTTCAATGGCTTCCTTGAAGGATTGAAATCATGCACATCACCTCAAGGTCTTGGATCTTTCTTGGAGATGTACAAAAGGGTTAGCCCTCATAAAAAATGACAACATGCACATACATGAACTCACATGAGATTTGACATGATGCTTGGATCTTGAATTGTTGCAATAAATCTTTGAAATGCTTCTCTTGAATGCTATTGACAATATTTTTTGCTCTTGATTTTATGTTATTCCTTGTTAGATTTAAATGATGGAATAACTAGGTATTTAGAGGCATTTATTCAATTCTCACAAATTAGATCCTGATAGCTGACATTTGTAACTTGAATTAGAAATGATAAAATGTCAACATTGGCAGATTCAAATTTTGGACCAAGAAAAATAGGGGGGCATTGTCACCATAAGGTGTCTCTGTCCTTGCCCTAATTTTTGGAATTTAAGGTGTTGGGGGAAAAGTATCAAATGAATGCATTTTTTTATGCTTGTAATTTATTAGAAAATTGTAAAATAAGCCTCAAAAAACATAATTTAGGAAATTAAGGGTTCAATTAGATCCAATAATTTAAGAGGGAGAAAAACATAATGTGAAATTGTCAAGGGTGACAATTTTCAATGCTATGAGCCTTAGGAGAGATTCTTAAACTAATGTCTCCCTAAATTTCTCTAACCATTCTCATAGTAAACACATCGTTTTCCCTTTTGAAATGATAGCTTTTCTCTAATTGAAATTTGTCATAATAATCAAAGATTTTGACATCTTGGTCTAGAATTACAATTGGTCTCAAGCTTGTTTAAGGTCTTGTGCAAGAAATTCTGTTAAGTGAGAAGTGAGTGTGTTTGCAAGAGACACCGTACAAGTCATCTAGTTTTTTCATTGATGGCAACCATAGTCAGTAATCCTATCTGCACTTCAGTATTTGCTCATACCAAAAGTCAGATTGAAGTTTTGGGATTAACTGTTAAAGCTAGAACATAGCATCTGACAGAATTGTGTTCATTGATTCATATGCAATTTTATGTTATCATTTTATGTTGTGGATATCAAGGAAGGTTTTTTGATGTATAATCTATGTTATCCTTGAATCATAGAGCCTCGTATTGATAGGCGTGCAAGTTAGAAGATACTATTTGATGATTTTCTATTTAACAGTACAAGAAGGCCGACTAAGTGAATGTAGCATGTTGCAGATGTTTGAGGTGAAATTGTTTGAAGTGTTTTCATGTTCGAGGATGCTATTTTGGGTCCTCACTATGTTGTGGCTGACTTTGGTTGGTGTGCATTGAAAATTATTTATAGATTGAGCTGATAGTTTGTACATGTTTTATATTTTGTAAAATCCAACATGTAGTTGTTGAAATCTCTTGTTGTGGATATATATAAGAAATTTTTCATATCATTTTGAAGTGTGTTGATATGTGTTGCGATAAGATGTGAATTTCAAAAGAATTATATAGCGATTATGCATAGTTTCACTTGTGTAGAAAAATATTTGTGATCTGAATTAAAGTAGACATAGTTTCAAGAGCAGAGTTAGACAAAGTGTGAAGAATGCTACAAATGTGCTTAACCAAAACTGTAATCAGGAATTAGCAGATGTTATTTTCTCAGTTCAAATCCTCTAGATGTTATCCAAATGTTTTTGTAAGACAGTGAGTCTTCCTTTTGTATCTGAGCAGTGAGCTCTAGGCAGTGTGCTTGAATGCATGTGCATTCCCATTTGTAAACACTTATTTTGAGTATACTCATATTGTGGATTGACCTCCACCGTGGTTTTTCCCCTAAAAAATTTTCCACGTAAAAAATCCTTGTGTTATGGTTTTGTGGTTGATTTCTTTGTGTTCTTGCATCTTTCTTTTAGTTCAATGCTATAAGTGGTTTAAAGATTAGGTTAATAAAGTTAAATTTTGTAGAACACTGATTCACCCCTCCCTCTCAGTGTCCCTTGATTCCAACAATTGGTATCAGAGCTTAGTTCCTTGGAAGAAGTTCAACAACTTGGGGAAGATCCGGGTAGGTGATTCAATGGATTCCAACAGTGTTCAACAACAACTTTTGGTGGAACTATATGATCTTGATCAGTCTAAATATGAAGTTTGTGAATTGCAAGCAAGCCTCATGAATGTTGAGAAATTCATTCAATCATTGAAAGATAAAATCAATAAGTCTAGGGAGAAGAGAAGGGAACTTTCTGATCAAATCAAGCAGAAAGAGAGCAAAAGCATGGAAGATGAACAACTAAGTCAAGACCTAAAGGAAAAGATAGAAGAATGTGAAAAGATTACCAGTAATAATGTTGTCCTAAAGCATGAGATGGAATCTATTGTATGAGGGTGACCAAGGATATTGAAGACAAAAAGAAGAATGAAGAGAAACTTACTCAGTCCTTGAAAGAAAAATCTGAAGAATGTAGCTGAATTACTGATGGATTTAATCAGTTGGAGCTTGAATTGGAACAATCCAAAAATAGTGAGGAAGATCTTGAAAATCAGATTGTTATTCTTAGGGATGAACTTGCTACTGCAAATGAATTCAAGGAGAAGTTCAAGATTAGCTCAGCTAAGCTTGATGAACTAATTCAAAGTCAGAGGACTGGAGGTGACAAGTGAGGTCTTGGATATGAGAAAGGAGAAAGCTCCAAATCTAGTCAAAGGAATTTTAGGTCAAGAAATTAGATGAACAAAGCTAGAAGGTATCCTATAAGACAACCCAATGCTCAAAAGTTCAATGGATATTGTTTTGTTTGCAATAAATTTGGTCATATGGTTGCTCAATGTAGAAGTAGAATGAACTCAAGTGGTCCATCATTCTTTGGCCATTGTTTTAATTGCAATAAGTATAGTCATAAGTCAATTGAATGCAAAAATATGATGAACAACTTTTTCAATAGAGATGTCAGATGTTATACATGCAACAGATTTGGCCATATTGCTAACCAGTGCAGATCAAGAGAAAATAAATGGAATAACTAGTCTAGAAAAAGAAATGTGGTGTGCTACAATTGCAACAAATCTGGTCACATTGCAAGATTTTGTAGAAGTAGGAATGGTCTAGTAAACAAAAGGAAAAACATGCAGAAGGATAAAAAGGAAAAATTTATTGCAGATGAGATCAGGAAGCAAATGAAGAAGACATGGGTGAAGAAGAGTCCTTCTGATGCAGGAAATGAGTCAGCACCAAAATCTAGTGCTGGAAATTCCTCCGGGAATTAGTTTAAGGTACCTGGCCTAAGGGGAGTTCTTAAGAAAAACTTTTAACCCCTTGTTGGTAGTTGGTACCGGAATGTGGTAGATTGCAATGGTTTCATTGATGACCTACATATGTTTTGGGATCTCTTGTAGAGGAAAATTATGAAAAGTTGAAGGTTCACAGAAGAATTTTCTTTCATAGTCTATGAAAATAAGGTATCCAGAAGACCTAGGGAAAAATGATTTATTGTGATAAAAATTTAGGTGTGTGAGTGATAAAAATTTACTTCTATTCTTCATTTGTCACATTGCATTTCAAGAAGAAGAAGCTTGGAGAGCTCTACAAGCAAAATTTGGTGAGATTCAAGTCTGAAGGCGATTTGGCAATCAATCCCTAATCCGGTGAAAGGTATTTATTTGCATAACTTGTGAATTTTAAATTTCTAGAAATGGTTGCTCCGTTAGTTGTCGATATTAAGGATAGACCCTGTCAGAAATTCAAATGGCACCTATTCAAATCGATCGAGACAGAACCATTAGGTGCATTTTCTTCTGTTCCGTATGGTGTTTTCCATATTGAAGATATTAGGGCATATATTCATGCGAATGTTGAAGAATTAGGAAGTTCTCAGTTGTTAAATTTGTATACAAATCACATTGTCAGAGAAAATCTATGTGTAAAACTTGAATTCAAAACTTTGGAGGAGAAGAAGTTCACTCAAATTATAAAGTTTCCCATGTTCAAATAAAATGAATGGGTTCGGTACATATTAATTCGAGTGCATGCCAAGTTCATGTGGTTAATTCAACCTTTTAAAATCACAAAGGAAGCTATAAGGATTGTAATAGGTCTAAATTTATCTGGTGGGTTGCCCACATTGAAATCTGTGAAGAACCAAATAGTCATTGAGGCAACTGGTTTAGTTTTCGACAAGAGAGCCATGACAATAAATGACATCATTGAAGTGGATGTTAGATTTGCTTCTATGGTTATTGGTTACAAAATCTATCACTCCAACCAGGACAACTTTGTATTCGATACTAAAATCTATGCAGCTTATTAGATGGTCAAAGAAAATGCAAATTATGATCTATGTGAGTTACTCCAGAGCCAGCTAATTGAAAATCTTGGTAAAATCAAGAAGGATAAGAACTCTTTCAAGTATGGTAATCTATTGTTGTGTTTATTTTTCTACTTCATGAATGAAGTTCTGGGAGTTGGAAAAGTGCAATGGCAAGGTGATAAACTGGTAGTTGTTCAAATCAAAGACATCTTGTACAAAATTGGTGATAGCAAAGCAAGGAAAACTGCTATTTGGGGTTATTTCAAAAGTTTTTAGAGTGAAATACAAGCAAGGGAAAGGATCCCTAAGTCTATTGTGGAAAAATACAAGGACACTATTTGCTTCATGGTTGATATTGATCAGTGTTTGATGGAAGCTATAGAACCTAGAATAGTTTGGATAATGCCTGTGGGTTATGAGGTTGAAGAACACATTTTGGAGTTGTATGCTCAACACTTGTTGAGTAAACCTCAGGATATGATAGAAGAAAGGTTTGGTACCTTTGAGGAAAAGGATATGAAAGTGCATGAACAACTGAAGAAGCCTATGATAGTCAGGAAGGTGAGAAAGTAAGTTGAAGCTTTTGTAGAAAGCATGGGCATATTAGTTGAAGTAGTAAGGGAAGCTAGGAGGAAAAGAGAACAAGCTAAAGAAGGAGAGCCTGCTAGAACTGAGTCTGCTAGTCTGGCAACATCCTCTGCCAGATCTAGATCTACAAGGAGCTTTGCACTCTCATCTGGTCCTGCAAAGAAATAAAGCCATGTAAAAGTTCAAGTCAAGACATTCGGGAGAGAAGGAAAGAGGAAAAAGGATAAAAGCACAAGAGTCTATGTTGTAGTTGAGGAGGATGAAGAAACTGAATCTGATGAAGTGGTAAGAGAAATCAAGCATATGGGAACCAAGGCATCAAAATTCTCTAAGGACAAGCCCTCTGGTGAAGAGAAAGCAAATAAAAAGGTGAAAACTGATAAATCAGGTAGGTATGTAGAGGAAGTGGAAAAATCCTTGATTAATGATGGTAATCTCAAACCACTTTGTGAATGGTATGACACCTTTGATAGTTCTAGTCAGAGAATTATTGAAGAAGCCACAATAAAATATTTGAATAATTTCAATATGAATCTCATAGAAATTATGTCAGAGTTGCCTAAAGGGCTTTATGAAGTCTTGGAAATGAGGAGAGTAAATGCAAGAACTGAAGAAAAACAAATGAGAGAATGCATACTTGCTTATCTATGTTCGGTGATGTCAATAGATGAAATGAAGAAGATTATCAATGATGCCAAAAGGGATTTTAAGAGCAAGAAAAGGGTAAATAAGCTTATGATTGGGTAGACTGAAGAAGTTGCAAAAGACACTGAGAAAATCCTTAAGGCAGTTAAGAACATATACAATGTTGTTTCTAAAGAAGTGCATGATGAAGATGTTCCATCTGATCCAAAAATTGAAGAAGGGAAAGAAGACACATTTGAGGATACTCTGAATCCTCTTGACATGCAAGATGCTGAAATTATTATGGAGACTAAAGCTCCTAAAGAGATGTCAGGTGAAGAAGTAGAGATTCCTAAAGCCAAGGAAGAATTTGTGATTGAAGAAAAGAAGGCCGAGGTAAAAGAGATTCTTGTGGAAGCAAGAGACACTGCAAAGGTAGTAAAGGAGTTTTTAGAAGAAGAATAGGAGTTTGACCCTAAACTAGTTGAAGGTCCTATCAACTTGGCCACTCTATCTCCTATTCAGAAGTTGAAGGTAGCATCATTTACTCAGGCTAGGGCAAGGGAGGAGATACTGAAATCTCACATAGAGGATAGTGAGCTATTAAGTCTTGCATCTAGTATCCTAGAGAAGATCATGCCTAAATATGTCAAGGATTCATCTAGTTCCCCATCTGGTCAGCTAAAGAAACTTATCAACTCTGTAAGTACTCACTTTGAGTCTCTTGAGAAGTTAGTTGTGGACAAGGTTCAGAAAGAATTTGATGCAAAACAGGTTCGATAGATTGAAGGGTATGATTGCTAATGATAAATATTTATTAGCTACCTATGTAAAGAACATACAAGGTGCTTTGTATGAAGGTGGAAATATCTACAAGTCATGCTTATCATTGTCTAAATTCACTGAGGACACTAAAAATAAAATGAAAGAATATGAGAAACAGTTAGCAGATATTTCTCAAGCCTTTGATCCTCTAACCGTTTTTGTGAATAATCAAGGTCAAGTCATATCCTTGCTTGACAAGATGAAAAGTATGAAGCATGAAAATGATAGAATTGTTGAAAGGGTATGTGAGCTTAGAGGACTAATTGGTCCTAAAATGGAGACAATGCTTAGTGCATTGAAGGAAGCACATGATGCTATGGCTATTAGTGATCCGACGAACCTTGAGTCAACAGAGATGAAATCCTACCTATCTTTTGGTCACATGACTATTTTGGAGAGTCTCAAAAAGGGTTTGGACACTAGCTTAAGCCTGTTGAAGAACAATTTTGTAGACATATTCAAGTTTATGTAAGTTGTAAAAGCATGTTTGTATATATATGCAGTTTGTTCATAGAAATTTCGTATGATTTTTGGTATGTGGATTCCTATCTTTGTCATTGATGTCAAAGGGGGAGTGTGGGATAGTGAAGAATTCCTTATTCATCTTAGGGGGGTTTTTGTTTTGAAGTTTTGAAGGTTGGTAGTGTATTCATGTTGGTACTGATCCAATACTTAGTCATTTTTCACTAAGTATTGTCATCAATGCCAAAGGGGGAGATTGTTGGAAAGAGACACTGCACAAGTCATCTAGTGTTATCATTGATGGCAATCCTAGTCAGTAATCCTATCCGCACTTTAGTATTTGCTTGTACCAAAAGTTAGATTGAAGTTTTGTGATTAACTATTAAAGCTAGCATAGAGCATCCAAAAGAATTGTGTTCATCGATTCATATGCAATTTTCTATTATCACTTTGTGTTGTGGATCTTAGGGAAGGTTTTTTTATGTATAATATTTGTTATCCTTGAATCATAGAGCCTTGTATTGATTGGTGTACAAGTTAGAAGATCCGTTTTGATGATTTTATGTTTAACAATACAAGGATGACTAAGTGAATGTAGCATGTCGTGGATGTTCGAGGGGAAATTGCTTGATGTGTTTTCATGTTCAACAATGTTATTTTGGGTACTAAATATGTTGTGTCTGACTTTGGTTGGTGCACATTGAAAATTATTTATGGATTGAGCTGACAGCTTGTACATGTTTTATATTTTGTAAAATCCGACATGTAGTTGTTGAAATCTCTTGTTGTGGATATATATAAGCAATTGTTCATATCATTTTGAAGTGTGTTGATGTGTGTTATGATGAGATACAAATGTCAGAAGGATTATAGAGCGATTATACACAGTTTCACTTGTGAAAAAAAATATTTGTGATCTGAATTTAAGTAGACAAAGTTTCAAGAGTAGAGTCAGACAGAGTGTGAAGAATGCTGCAAATGTGCTTAGTCGGAACTATAAGCAGGCATTAGCATATGCTATTTTCTCAATTCAAATCCTCTAGATGTTATCCAAATGTTTTTGTAAGACAGTCAGTATTCCTTTTGTATCTAAGTAGTGAGCTCTAGGTAGTGTGCTTGAATGCATGTGCATTCCCATTTGTAAACACTTATTTTGAGTATACTCATATTGTGGATTGACCTCCACCGTGGTTTTTCCCCTAACAGGGTTTCCACATAAAAAATCCTTGTGTTATGGTGTTGTGGTTGATTGCTTTGTGTTCTTGCATCTTTCTTTTGGTTCAATGCTACAAGTGGTTTAAAGATTAGGTTAATAAAGTTAATTTTTGCAGAACATTGATTCACCCCCCCTCTCAGTGTTCCTTGATTCCAACAGAGTGGTCATTGAATGCACCTAGTTGTTGATAAGTTATGCCCAATCCAAATACTGCTCACCATGAATGATAATTTTCACAAATAAATACATCCACTCTTTAAATTTATGTGCCCTCTCACTACCTTTCAATCTATCTAAGAGCACATTATGTCAAAAATATCATCTTCAAAATTATTTTTGTGCAATTTTTTAGGAAATTGAGATTTTCCTTTCTTTAGTGTAGGAAACCATTTGTGAGAAATTGCATTCTTATACCACCCCTTTTTCTTCAAAAATGCATAATACGAGGAAGAAAATAAAAGTTTGCATACACTTCCCTTTGTGGAATTTTTAAGCAAGAGGAAAAATTTTCTCTTTCAATTTTCACCACTAACTGGTTTATACACTCCAACACCAAATCAAGGCACTAAATTACTACTAGAAATTCCACCACTTGCAACAACCTACTTTCAATTAATTGTTGGGTGATGGGTGGCCAGTTTTCCTTCTCAACTCTCTCCTAGAATTTATTCAAATTTATATGCCCTAGTTTTGTATATCCAATTTATAGCATAGTGTTGGTTAAACCAGACAAATATTTGTTACCTTGATACTTAAAATTTATGGTGAAAGAAAACCCCAAAATGTATACATAATTTACAACAGAGAATAGACGAACTTGTCTATGTGAGTGGTACAAAAATGCACAATTTTCTTCAATTAGGGCACTATTGAATTATCATCCAATAAATTGTAGCTCAATAGAGGAGTACCATACCTTTAAATAGTATAATCAAGCTTTAAAAATCACCAACTATGTCTCTTGAAATTATTCCTTCTTCGCCTTATATAAAATTCTTCCCTGAATACCTATTGAAATGAGCTCTTCAAGTAACTTAATTCACCTATAAGTGCCTGCAATTAATGATAAGGAGTGGTAGTGTAGAGAAGGGGGATTTTCTACTCGCGAGTCTCTTTATTCTCAAGAGAATTTTAGGGAATGAACTACCATAAACTACCTCAAGGAACAAAGTGAGCATTTCAAAATCAAAATGAGTAGGTCACAGTGGTTTTTTGGATAGACTAGCAATTTTTTGGTCTAGGATGGCAGTGTGGAATATAGATGACAACACAGCATGCTATAGTCCTAGAGGCATGTTGACATCTCATACAAACTAAAAACCAAGAGCATCACAGAAAACTCAAAGCAACTACTGCTATTCTGATTGCTAATAACTTCAAAATGTAGGAAAGTAATAGAGTATAACATAAATAAAATAAAGTAAGATAAACTAAGTAATATATAGATTAAATGATGATTAAATGAAAGAAGAGGAAGAAATTTCCCACAACCAACCAAGCCATGAAGCCTCCAAAAAGTAGGTATCTTCAACACCTACACACATAAGACCGAGGGAAAAATATTGGGGCTATTTAGGGGCTTTCCTCAGTCAAACCCCTATTTTGGTGTTGCCACCTCCATGGAAAACCAAATAGATAGAGAGAGATAATAAGTAGAAATGAAATGAATGCAAGAGTGATAAAAGAAAACCTCACTTGAGGAGGAGAACCAGGATCACGAGATACAGATGCAATATATAGGGGATGCGAGAAATCCCAAGATGGTCAAAGATCTAAGATGAGAGATAGATATCACCTACAAGGCTTAAGGAAGCCAAAGAGAGAGAGTGGGTTGTGAGAGCCAAGAGAGTTGCAAAGAGTGTTGTAAGAACTTGAGATCTTAAGGTTGTTATAGCAAGCAAGAGAGTTGTGCAAGAAAGAGAGCAAGAGAGAAGAGAGTGTCTCCAAAATATAAAGACCAAGAAGAAGGCGAAATGGAATGAAAAGATAGCAATTAAAGAGAGAAGAGGAGGGAAAAGAAGCTTCTCGAGATGTTACAAGGTGTCTCGAGCCATTACCACTGAAAAATAGAGCTGACAAGTGGAAAACATGCTCAAAAATGGCTACTTGAATGTTGAAATTTCATGGGACGCTAGCGTGGCACGTGGAAATTTGTGTGGTGTGCTATTTTCCAGTCACATGACACTACAAAACAATAGGCATGAGAAAAGAACAAGGTTCGACACAAAGCTTATTCATGAAGATAGCTATTTAAAAGGGGTCCTAAGCATCTTGAGAGGGTAGAAAGGTTGATGTAGGGGCTAAAATGAGGCTACACAAATACTAAAGGAGTGGACACTAAAGTGGATACAAGAATGTATGTGAAATTGCAAGGGATGCAATTTTATGACATTACATTTTTCCCCCACTTTAGTTGTCATATGAGTCTACTCTAGTATGCACACTAAAGGAAATCTACTAAACATAAATAACATCATGATACCAAAAGGATAATGTAGAGGAAGCAGATAACTCTTCAAACCAAGGAAGCATGCCCCCAAGTTGAAGACCTACATAACAAACACATTAGACAAGAAAGACCTACATAAGACAACAATGTTAGAACATAAAAAGCCATTATATCATGGGGTTAGAACATATAAAAACACATACACATGGGGACATAACAAACTAACAAGATTTGAGTCAGCAAAGTAAAAGAGACCTTGATGTAAAGGGTTTTCTTAGTACTATGCATCGTCCCCAAATTAAGAAATAACACATAAAAGAATTCTTAAATGATGAGAAGAATGTAAGGATTGATTGCTTCAAGTAAATAAGGCATACAAAAGATGAGGAAGAAACCAATGTCGAAGAGAGAAAGAAGTATATACTCGAGATGAAGAAGATGAAATTTTTCGATCCAGTATACACAATTGCGAAGAGAAGAGAGAGATGGCTCCAGACGTACTCGGTCTTGCAGAGATTTGAACAAAAGTTTCATAGGCCCTCAAACCTATGAAAAGGTAAACAAAAGGCTCTACAGGTGCTTGGTCCTATAAAGTCAAACAAAGAGATCCCGCAGGATGAAAGTGATTTACAAGTCCTTGGACTTGCAAAGGAGGCACCCCTAGGTGCTTGGTCCTGAGGGAAGCCAGATGTGAAAGGCTCTACAGAGTTTGATTAATCTTGCAAGGAAAGCTTGATGCAAAGGAGCTCTATAGGTTCTCAATCCTGCAAAGCAAGACTGATAAAATAGGCCTATGGCTACTACAAGCTATGTTGTAGCATAGTCACAAAAAAGATAGGTCTAGTTGGGTTGCCCCCAAGCTAGATGCTAAGATATAAGACAAGTCTAGTCAAGCTTCCCCCAAGCTAGACACTAATGAATTCATTTGAAGAAGAAGTTTTCAAAGGGGTTCCTTTGGTAGGGAACCCTTCAAAACACAAAGGGGTTGGCCCATTCAATGGAATACTCCAATTGAAATATAGAAGAGAGGGAGTTCTTAAGAAGGACACACATCTCCAAAACAAGTTATCACTGCCCCCAACATACAGGGGAGGAGAACCATGCAAGATACTATTATGTCACTACCATAGAAAGAGTATGGTTACACACAATAGTGTATGACCATGAATTAAAATGAGCAAGTAAAGCTACAACTGCCACATAGTGGGAAGCAACACAGTAGAAGGGAGGTATAAGAACCTCTTGGGAAGATGCTTAGAATGGAAAAGATAGATGTAGACCTCGATATCACTTATTATTTGAAGAAGAGGTAGGTGCATCAACAAATATATGAGTGATGACACCAAAATAAAGAATTTGTTATATTTTATCCTTCAAGTTCTTACATTCACTAGTGGAATGGCCAAGTGCTTAATGGCATGCACAAAAATAATGTTTTTCTTTATCATGTTTGTGAAATTTCTTATTTGTAAGAGGAGGAAGAGTAATCAAGTGGGCTTTGAGAAGCCTCAAAAAAATACATTCTTTCTCAGATAAAGAATGAGGAATAGGAAGCAACTCTTTCTCTTATGAAGAAGAGCTTGACTGCTCACAAGAAGAAGACATGAAGATAGCAAATAATGACAGATGAATCAATCCAAGAGAATGAGGTTGAGTGGTGTAAGTGTTCCAAGGCTTTCTTGCACAACTAGCTAAGAAGACTTTTCCTTGTCTTTGTCTAGGAACCTAATATCTTCTAGGTCCTTGTTAGGCTTAGATGATTAACTAAGTCCTTATCCAACTCCTCTCCAAGAGTCTCACCTTGTACTTCACCTTGAAGGACTAACACCACTTTGTCATGTGCAAACTCTCTCCTACACTTAGAAGACTCTAAGTGCCAACATCACACAAAACATTGAATTGATTGTATGGGTACCAAAAATATTGGAAACATGCCATGTACTTCCAAATGGATCCATCTTGGAGGATCCCCAAACTCCTTTCCTACCGGTTTCAAGAATTGGTCTTGAGGGGGCCTAATTCCTTGTAGCACTTGATAGAGACCTTTACTTCATTCCTGCCCAAACTTTCCAAACAACTTGAAAAACCAAGTCCACATTTGAATATCCTTTTGTATTTTTTGAAGGATTCAAAAGATTCTAAACTCCTAAGTCCTTCGTACTTTGGTTTCCTATTATCTAGGTTAAATCGGGTTAAAAGACCTATTTTCTAGGACCTCACTGATTTCTCACTCAAAACTTAGTCAAATGGATTGATAGAACCTCAATCCTTCTAGAATGTTAGGATATGTCTATACCCTACCTAGAACTATTCTTGTTCCGTACTGTACCTCAATCCCCTGCCTAAATTCTTCAATTCATTACTATCAAACCTCTAACCGGGCACTCTAAGCTCACCTAGGGCTTGACATTAAACATAGTTGTTCCACTCTCCATGACTCCTAACTCTATATATGTATAGACCAATGGCTCCCCTAACACATCCATATATCCTCAGGAAAATCCCATGACTAGATTTCATGGGGGATCCATAAAAAGACAAGTTGGTCAGGACAGGACCAGTAAAACCCCTAAACCTTAACCTATCTATTCAAGACACTAAAACAACTTAAATCAACTTACTTGCAGAATGGAATAAGTTTAGAACTATCCTATGAACACAAATATAACACTAAATAAAAACATCCAATTCACTTAGTATCACTGTCACTCAATAACACTCGGAGTTCACATAAAAAAATAGAAATTTCAGAGCTATCTTCTATTCAAAAAACTTTGATTACAATCTACTTCCTCCTTGAATTTGAGCCCCTCCTTCATCTTATATTCCATTCACCATGTTTGTAGGGTATGTTGGTCAATGCCCCACTCCTATCCTTTAGGGGATCCTATATAACCAAGTTGCATGCAACATTTTCCATAATGGCAAATGTTGTGATGACAATTTTCTAACAACATTTGGCAACTTTGTCATTATGCCACCTTCCTAACTCTTAGGACCTCTATCTCCTATATTTCAAGTAACCAACTCCATTAAAGGCCTCATGGCATCTTTCTAACATCATTCATGTGTTTAGAACACATTTAAGACTCAAATCCCAACTTAAGCTACTAAGGCTAAGCAATGAAAAAACTAATAACAATGACTAACTTTGGTGACCTTAGTCCTAATGACTAACTCACCTAGCCACAAAAATGACCTTCTAAGGTCCAAAACAAACATATAATTACTCTGACTTGGCTAATGTCAGATATAAGCCCAAAATATCCTAACTATGGAGGTTATCCTAGGTGTGCTCCTACACCATCCTCCCCAAAACAAAAGAGTTCAATCCACCCTTGGATTGAGTAAGTTGAGATCGATGCCCAACTTCTTGAACTTTGGTTCTTTGATCCATACTGCATCAACATCAGGTTGACCATGCCACTTGATCAGATGTTCCTTGTATTCCAGTATACTGTCAGCTTGCTTGACTGTAGCAGAAGGTAGTTTGAGCTCTTCCACATCATGGATGACTTCATTGAGGCTTTGATCCATGTCTGGTGGTGGTCCTTTGTAATGAACTAGGTCTGCAATGTTGAAGACAGGGGACAGTCCACTGTCTTTCGGTAGCTCCACTCCAAAAGCATTGTTCCCATACTTTTCCAAGATAGGACAGGGACCTATCCTCTTCATCTGCAACTTGTGAGGGACTCCCTTCAGTAGTCTATACTTATTTAGATGTATCATCACCAAGTCTCCCACATTAAACTGAACTTCTCTTCTATGCTCATCCACCTTGGTCTTATGCTTCATGGTGTTTTTTGTCAATGTCTTCCTGACTGTGTCATGAATCTCCTGCATTGCATAGGAAAAATCATCAGCATATCCACTTCCCTTAACTCCATCCTTTAAGTCTCTTAGTTCATAGACTCCTCTAGAATGTAGACCATAGACTATTGCATAGGGACTCTTCCATGTTGACCTGTTCACAGTGTCATTATAGGCATATTTAGCTTGTCCAATCAACTGATCCCATTGTTGACCATACTCCTTGGTCAGGCACCTTAATAGATTTCCAAGGCTTCTATTAACAACCTCGGTCTGACCATCAGTTTGGGGATGGTATGCAGATCCAAAAGATAAATTAGTGCCCAATCTCTGCCAAAGATTTTTCCAAAAATGACTCATAAACTTGGTGTCTCTATCTGACACTATGCTCATAGGTAACCCATGAATTCGTATCATTTCCTTGAAGAAAAGAGAGGCTATTTGACTAGCATCATTGGCTGTCTTACATGGCACAAAGTGAGCCATCTTACTGAATCTGTCCACAACTACATAAACACTATCCATGCCTTGTTTTGTCTTGGGTAACCCAACTACAAAATCCATACTCAAGCATTCCCATGGCCTAGTAGGAATAGGTACTGGTTGGTATAGGCCTGCATTTGAAGAAGTACCCTTGGCCTTTTGACATACTATACAACTTTCCACATACCTCCTAACATCTAGATTCATCCTTGGCCAATAATAGACCCTTTGAACAAGTTCTTGAGTCTTCGTGATCCCAAAGTGACCACTCAATGCACCATTATGCTTTTCTTGTATCAAATTCTCTCTAATAGAGCCTCTAGGGACACATAACTGATTCCCTTTAAACAAGAGATCACTTTGCAAAGTATATTCAGCATATCTACTATGAAAATGATTCTTGTATTTAGCACATACCTTATAAATGTCTACAAAATCTTCATCATATGCATATAGATCCTTGAAATTATATATTCCCATGCTCTTCAACTGAATCTCTTGTATGGTAAGAACTCTTCTACTCAAGGCATCTGCCACCTTGTTGAGTACTCCTTTCTTGTGCTCGATATTAAAAGTATAAGCTTGTAGGTATTCAACCCACTTCATGTGTTTGTGACTCAATTTTTCTTGTGAATTCAAGAAACTAAGTGCTTGGTTGTCGGAATACACTATGAACTCCTTGGGAAGCAAGTAGTGCCTCCATTTCCTTAAAGCTTGAACCAATGGATTAATCTCAAGGTCATAAGAAGAATACTTCTTCTTGGCTTCACTTAACTTTTTTGAATGAAAAGCCACCGGTCTGCCCTCTTGGCTTAGAACAGCTCCAATAGCCACATTTCTTGCATCACTCAATAGTGAATAGCTTTTCAAATCTTGGTAACACTAAAACAGGTTGGGTAGCTATCTTTTCCTTCAACAACTCAAAAATTTTGTTAGCTTGCTCATTATATAAAAATCTAGTCTTCATCCCTCCTTTAATGGTATCCAACATAGGAGCACAAATAGCACTAAATTGTCTTATGAACTTCCTATAGTATTGAGCAAGGCCATGAAAACTTCTTACCTCTATTGTTGTCCTTGGAGTAGGCCAATTTAGGATGGCTTTCAATTTACTAATGTCCATTTTCAGGTTACCATGAGATAATACAAACCTAAGGTACACTAGCTCTGTCTTGATGAATTCACACTTTTCTAAGTTGATCATCAATTTCTCCTCATGTAGCTTCTTGCAAACCAACTCTATCTATTTGAGATGCTCTTCTCTTGTTTTGCTATAAATCAGTATATCATCAAGATGTACCACTACAAATTTATCAATGTAGTCTTTGAGGACTTCATTCATGAGCCTCATGAATGTGGAGGGGGCATTAGACAACCCAAATGGCATAACAAGCCACTCATATAAACCCTCATTGGTTTTGAAGGCTATTTTCCACTCATCTCCCTCATGTATCCTAATTTGGTGATAACCACTCTTTAAGTCTATCTTGGTATAGTACTTAGCTTCACCTAGACAATCCATTAGGTCTTCAATCCTAGGGATAGGGAACCTGTATCTAATGGTTATCCTATTTATGGCCCTTGAATCAGTACAAAGCCTCCAATCTCCTCCCTTTTTAGGTGCTAGGACAGTGGGTACGACACATGGACTAATACTCTTTTTAATGAGACCTTGGTTTAGGAGTTCTTGTATTTGTCTAGCTATTTCCTCATTTTGTTGAGGGGTCATCTTGTAGGCTACCTTATTTGGTAGGGTAGCCCCTGGTATCAGGTCTATCCTATTAATTATGGCTCTTTTAGGGGGTAAAGTTGCTGGTTTTCCACTGCTTACAATGCCTTCATAAGTCTACAACATGTTATGTATCTCTTTAGGTAACTCTGGCTTCTTAGCTGCTTTTTCATTACTTACCTCTCTTGGCCTTAACACTAATGCATAGCCAACTCCTTCTCCTTCTTCCAAGGCTTCTAAGAACTTTTTTTCACCAACCATGAGTAGATTAGGACCTGTTGTCTTCACCTCTGCATCCTCTAATAGTGACTAAATTTTGAATGTTACTTTATCCTTCTTGAAAGTATAAGAGTTCTTCGCTCCATCATGCATATCTTGGTGATCAAATTGCCATGGTCTACCTAGGAGCAAGTGACATGTATCCATAGGTAACACATCACACAAAACTTTGTCCTTGTACCTTCCAATTGAGAACTCCACCCATGCTTGTTCATTTACTAAGACATGTTGGCCTTTATTGAGCCATGTGACCTTGTAAGGATTTGTGTGGGGTATCCTTGTCAACTTTAGCTTGTTGGCTGCTTCCTCTGACACAATATTGTCAGTAGACCCTGAGTCAATGATGACTCTACATACTTTCCCCATCATTTTGCACTTTATCCTAAATAGGGACCTCCTTTGGCTTGGTTCCTCCTTAACCGACTCTTTTATCAAAGTTATCCTCATCATGAGGTTCTCACCTTCCTTTGAATTTAATGGTACCTCAGAATGTTTCTTTGCTGCATTTGTCTCATCATGAACTAGATTAGACCTCTTATCACCTCCTTGAGAAGTACTACCCTTCTCTGGACACCTATAGGCAGGGTGTCCCATTTGATTGCAGTGATAAAACTTCATATTGGAAAGGTGATTGCCTCTTCCTTGTCCACCACTTCTTCCCCTAAAGTTAGAGCCTCTTCCTCTACCACCTCTACTAGAGCTTCCTTCTTGCTACTCAGAGTACTTGACTTCTCCTTGAGCCCTTGATTCTAAACTCCTTCCACCATAGCCACCTCTTTGTCCTCTACTGTCTTTTCCTTTACCTCTACTCTTGGAGGTTTGCTCTTGCTTCCTTTTGCTTTTCTCCTCTATCTTCAAGGCCATTTGATAACATTGGCGGATGGTTTTGAAGTTCACTAGACTCATGTCTTCTTGAATAGACCATTTGAGTCCATTCAAGTACCTTGCTAGCTTGATGCTTTCGTCTTCAACCACCTTTGATCTTGGGCACAACTTTTGGAACTCCTCGATGTATGCTTAGACATCCAAATCTTTTTGTCTAAGATTATGTCTCCTCCTATGCAACTGGACTTCATAGTCATCAGGTAGGTAGGTCTACTTTACTTTAGTTACCATGCCCTTCCATGTAACTATAGGCCCCTTTCCTTCTTTTTCTCTTTCATTTTGCACAAACTTCCACCATGTGAGAGTTGAACCTCTCAACCTTGACTTGGCCACCTTGACTTTTTGGGCCTCTGAGATACCATCACATTCAAAGTGATTCTCAATGATGTCTATCCAATCCATGACTGAATCTGGGTCGATTTGTCCACTGTATAGTGGCACACCTTCCAAAGCTTTGCCACTTAAGGCCTTTAGTGACCTCAAGAAGGGTTCTTTGGGAAGAACAGGGACAGGTGTTGGAGCTTCCTCCTCCAATTCCAATTCCTTTTCCCTTGCTTCTTTCTCTTCCTTTTGATCAATTTTCACTTTGACCTTATCAGTTTTGTCTTGGACTTCACCCAAGAGCTGCTCCATTTGAGACAATCTTACTCTTAGCAACTGATTATCCTCTTCTTGTTCTTCTACCTTCTTGGCTAACTCAACATTAGTCACCATGGTTTTATCTTCCACTGGTGTATTCTCTCCTACTGATTTCATGGGTTGCAACATCAACCACAAGCTTGATCAACCTTTGCTCTGATACCAATATCGTGTAAGTGTTCCAAGGCTTTCTTGCACAACTAGCTAAGAAGACTTTTCCTTGTCTTCATCTAGGAACCTAATATCTTCTAGGTCCTTGTTATTCTTAGATGATTAACTAAGTCATGATCCAACTCCTCTCCAAGAGTCTCACACCTTGTACTTCACCTTGAAGGACTAACACCACTTTGTCATGTGCAAACTCTCTCCTACACTTAGAAGACTCTAAGTGCCAACATCACACAAAACATTGAATTGATTGCAGGAGTGCCAAACATATTGGAAACATGCCATGTACTTCCAAATGGATCCATCTTGGAGGATCCCCAAACTCCTTTCCTACCAGTTTCAAGAATTGGTCTTGAGGGGGCCTAATTCCTTGTAGCACTTAACAAATACCTTTACTTCATTCCTGCCCAAACTTTCCAAACAACTTGAAAAACCAATTCCACATTTGAATACCCTTTTGGATTTTCTGAAGGATTCAAAATATTCTAAACTCCTAAGTCCTCTGTACTCTGGTTTCCTATTATCTAGGTTAAATCGGGTTAAAAGACCTATTTACTAGGACCTCACTGATTTCTCACTCAAAACTTATTCAAATGGATTGATAGAACCTCAATCCTTCTAGCATGTTAGGATATGTCTATACCCTACCTGGAACTGTACTTGTTTCGTACTGTACCTCAATCCCTTGCCTAAATTCTTCAATTCATTACTGTCAAACCTCTAACCGGGCACTCTAAGCTCACCTAGGGCTTGACATTAAACACAGTTATTCCACTCTCCATGACTCCTAACTCTATATATGTACAGACCAATGGCTCCCCTAACACATCCATCTATCCTTAGGAAAATCCCATCACTAGATTTCATGGGGGAGCCATAAAAAGACAAGCTAGTCAGGATAGGACCAGTAAAACCCCTAAACCTTAACCTATCTATTCAAGACACTAAAATAGCTTAAATCAACTTACTTTCAGAATGGAAAAAGTTTAGAACTATCATATGAACATGAATCTAACACTAAATCAAAACATCCAATTCACTTAGTATCATTGTCACTCAATAACACTCGGAGTTCACATAAAAAAACAAAAATTTCAGAGCTATCTTCTATTCAAAAAACTTTGATTACAATCTACTTCCTCCTTGAATTTGAGCCCTTCCTTCATCTTAGATGCCATTCACCATGTTTGTAGGGTATTTTGGTCGATCCCCCACTCCTATCCTTTAGGGGATCCTATGTAACCAAGTTGCATGCAACATTTGCCATAATGGCAAATGTTGTCATGACAATTTTCTAACAACATTTGGCAACTTTGTCATTATGCCACCTTCCTAACTCTTAGGACCTCTATCTCCTATATTTCGAGTAACCAACTCCATTAAATGCCTCATGGCATCTTTCTAACACCATTCATGTGTTTAGAACACATTTAAGACTCAAATCCCAACTTAAGCTACTAAGGCTAAGCAATGAAAAAACTAATAACAATGACTAACTTTAGTGACCTTCGTCCTAATGAAAAACTCACCTAGCCACAGCAATGACCTTCTAAGGTCTAAAACAAACATACAATTACTCTAACTTGGCTAATGTCAGATACAAGCCCAAAATATCCTAACTATGGAGGTTAGCCTAGGTGTGCTCCTACACCATTGAGTGGAAATCATGTCAACATTCAATCGTGGTTTATGTTTAGATTGTTCATTCAAGCAACCAAGCCCCAAATTATGCTTATGAGGTGCACATTCTATAGGGACCTAAATGACTTGTTCATTACTCCCACAACCTTTACACCCATAGCCATATTTAGAGACAAGTTTAAAGTCAGGGCCATAATGTGTCTGAAAATCTTGAGAAGGAGGAGGGTCTTCATAGAGAGCATTATTCTAGCAATGGGGATTATACTCCTCTATGGGATCACCATCAACCTTCTTGATAGGATTTCCAACATTATCCACTTTAATAGAGGTGCAATCATCTTCCTCAGGAGGGGGAGGATCAACATCAAGGACATTACAACTATTGTTCGCATTACCTCACGTTTCAAAAGAATAAGCATCTTTGATAGAAAGTTTGGATAACATTATTGAAAGGTTTAAGTGGATTTGGTCAACTTTATATTCTTTGATTCAAAGGATTCTATAAATTCTAGAGAACCCTAATCATCACCAAGACACATATTCTCTTGAGAAGAGGTAGAAGGAGTAGACTTAAAATTTCTTTCTTTAGAAGGATCTTCTTTAGGGACACCTATCTCAAGAGTATCCTTTACAGGTATTGCTAGAATAGACATCAATGTATCTAAAGATAGTGAAGGAATGAATTTTGCAAGAGTAGGTTCAATCAAATCTTGACCAGTAATTGTCATCTCACATAAGTGTATAGCATCAAGGTCAGTCTTGATTGTGACTACTTGATTGTTACAAATGAACTTAACAGATTTATGCAAAGTAGACGAGATTGAACCCAAAGCGTGAATCCACAATCTAACAAGAAGAATGTTATATGGTAACTTTTTTGACATAACATATACCAAAGTGGGTACAGTAATGGGTCCAAGCTACAAAGGTATACTTAGAGCTTTTCACCTAACATTATCAAACCTACAAATGACAACAAAAGAAGTTGCAAGTGAAGTTGAATCAATCTTAATTTTAGGCAATAGATCAATGCTACATACAATGAGCATTGAACCAGTGCTAATGAAAGTACATCTAATGTCAATTTTATTAATGTTGACTATGATCATTAGAGGGTCTACTTGATTTTGTACTTTTGGAGGTGGGATTTCTTGCAAATAGAAAGTAATATTTAGTGAATCTGCACGAATATGAGCTATCAACACATTAACATCCATCAGCCTAGAAAAAAAAGGCAAGAGGATAGTTTGTAAGGCTTCTTGAAGCATACCTTTATAAACCAGAGCAGACTAAAGTGAGTCCCATAGTAATATCTTGGTCATAGTAACACAGAGTTGCTCGAAAAGATTGTAATCACTAGGTGCTTTATTTGTAGGTTTAGGTGTTGAAGGAAGGCTTGGTTGAGAAGGTGGTAAAGAAGTAGGTTTATCAACAATTTTTTTATTCCTTCTAGTATTATAAGAATTGGCTACTATTCTATAAGAGGGAGCCTTACAATGATCAAGAGAATCAGTGTTAAATGGAACACCATTAATAGAACAAATCCTTTTAAGAGAAGGACTAGCCGGGGTCAGATAAATGACCGATCTCTTAGGCCTTTTACAGGCGATAGAGACATAGATGATATTTATGGATTCCTTTTAACTTATAGAGGAATCATTTGAAGAAATATGCTCAACATCCATCCTTGGAGGATCCAATGTGAGAGTAACTTCATCATTCACTAATGCATCATATCTAAAAGAGAGTGCATCGGAATGAAGATAAGGTAGAGTAATGTTAAGAAAGGTATCAATGATTTCATCTTCTTGCAACAAAATAT
Source organism: Sequoia sempervirens (assembly GCA_007258455.2). NCBI lineage: Eukaryota > Viridiplantae > Streptophyta > Pinopsida > Cupressales > Cupressaceae > Sequoia > Sequoia sempervirens. Next base: position 460,140,375 of record VDFB02193867.1, read on the forward strand.
CCTCTAAAGAAAGAGGAATTTCATGAGAAGGATCAAAGATACCAAGTGACATAGGCAAAGCCAAGTCACCATCACATGCATCAAATAGAACATCATTAACACTTTGAATAAAATCAAATACTGAACTAATAAAAGAGGATATTAAATTCATTTTGAAAATAATAAGTTAAATATAATAAACAATGCCTAAACAAGTCGGTTGAAGGCTGGTGCATCACTTTGACAGTATGAAATGGGGTTGGGCGCATCACCCCAAAAAAAAATTGGAGAAGATGTTTTCACGTCGGGTTCACCAAAATGAAGAGAAGGGGGATTCGCTGCTCACAAGTCTCTTTATTCTCAAGAGAGTCCCAGGGAATGAACTACCCTAAACTACTTGAAGGAACAAAGTGAGAGTTTCAAAATCAGAATGAGTAGGTCACAATGGTTTTCTAGAAAGACTAGCAAGTTTTTCGGTCAAGGACAACAATGTAGCATGTTATAGTCCCAAAGAACACTAACATCTTGTACGGACTAAAAATTGAGACTATCACATAAAACACAAATCAACTACTGCTATTATAATTGCTAAGAACTTTAAAATGTGAGAAAGTAACAGAGTATAATATAACTAAAATAAAGTAAGATAAACTAAGTAATATATAGATTAAATGATAATAAAATGAAAGAAGAGGAAGAAATTTCCCACAACCAACCAAGCAATGAAGCCTCCAACAAGTAGGTATCTTCAACACCTACACACATAAGATTGAGAGAAAATTTTTGGGGTTATTTAGGGGCTTGCCTCAGTCAAACCCCCATTTTGGTGTTCCCACCTCCATGGACAACTAGATAGATAGATAGAGATAATAAGCAGAAATGAAATGAATGCAAGAGTGATAAAAGAAAACCTCACTTGAGGAGGAGAACCTGTATCATGAGATAGAGATGCAATAGATAGGGGATGCGATAAATCCCAAGATGCTCAAAGATGTAAGATGAGAGATATATATCACCTACAAGGCTTAAGGAAGCCAAAGAGAGAAAGTGGGCTACGAGAGCCAAGAGAGTTGCAAAGAGTGTTGTAAGAACTTGAGAGCTTGAGGCTGTTGTAGCAAGCAAGAGATGCAAGCAAGAGAGAAAGAGAGAAGAGAGTGTCTCCTAAAGAGAAATACCAAGAAGGCTAATTGGAATAAAAAGATAGTAATTAAAGAGAGAAGAGGAGGGAAAAGAAGCTTCCTGAGCTGTTATAAGGTGTCTCGGGCCGTTACCACCAAAAAATGGAGTTGAAAAGTGGAAAACATGCTTGAAAATGGCTGCTTGAATGTTGAAATGGCATGGAACGCTACCGCAATGCATGGACATCTGCATGGCACACTAGTGTCCAGGCACATCACACTACAAAATAATAGGCACAATAAAAGCACAAGGTTTGACGCAAAGCTGACATGCGAAGGTAGTTGATAAAAAGGGGGCTTGAGTATCTTGAGAGGGGAAAAGGATTGATGTAGGGGCTAAAATGAGCCTACACAAATGCTAAGGGAGTGGACACTAAAGCGGATACAGAATATATGTGAAATTGCAAGGGGTGCAATTTTACAACATTACAAGTAGATATCCATTAATGGAACTTTTGATGGTTAGCATGTGCAAGCCTTCCCATCTCTCATTTTTCTCTAGCATCCTTTTGAAATTTTGAAAAAGAATGACTAGTAAAGATTTTTGGAAAATTGATTGGTTTTGATAACCCTATCGAGGATCGAAAAGGGTTTCAAAATGTTTCCTTTAGAGAATAATTCTTGTTATGACATTCTTCGAAAGTCCATTCTCCCAAATGTAAAGAGTTTTGGTAATTCCCATGGTTTTGAAAACCCTTTTGGGAATTGACAAAGGTTTTGAAACCTATGTACAACTTTGAAATTGTCATCTTAATGGTGCACTTTTTGTCGCACTACTCTTCTAAAGAGGAAAATAGTTAAAAAATGCTTGATGGCAGAGGAAAATATGGTTTCGACAACTTCATCAGAGGCCAACAGAGGTTTTGAAACCTAACTAGAGTTCTAAAATCACTTGAATTTGATTAGGTTCCAACTTCATATTATCTTTATCAACATTTGCTAAGGTTGTGAGAACTGCTTTGATCCCTGATGAAGTTCTAAGAACTTACAAATGACCGACTACAAAGGTGGGCTTTAGAATTAACTTTAAAATGTCAGACAAAAATAGGGTTGTGACAACCTAATCGAGACCCGACATGCTTTCAAAAACCATGGGAAGGAATGAAACTTTAACCAAGGAAAAAATTTATATGGGTGGACATGGTTTTAGGAGGTGAAAAAAACTGTGGTAACATGTACCAAATGGATTATTGGTAAGGGAAAGGTACAATTATGTATAAATGATGGAAGGATTAAGACTCTTGATTATGTTTTGTATATTTCAAGTCTTGCAAGAAATTTAATTTTTGTATCGAAGTAAAATTATCCTAAAGTGCATATGGCATTTGACAAGTATGGTTTACAACTTGGTAAGAGGTAATTTGGTTATTTCTAGATGATCTTATATTAGGAAATTGTTTAGGCTTAATGCCTCCACTTTTTGTAATCTATAAATGTTATTGGAACTAAGAATAAATGTGTTGTGACATTAACAATTAAGTCTTTTAAGTGTTAAATATTTTAATACCATTATTAATAAAAAATTTGGTTGATTTTTTTCTAATTAATTTATTGGTAAAAATAATTTCTATGAGAACTATGTGCTTGGAAAATATAATAGATCTTCATTTCCTATTGGAAATAATAGAGTTGAGATATTATTAGAAATTGTTCATTTGGATGTCTTTTTCTAATGGATGTCGGTTCTCTGTGTAAATTTTACCATTATGTTACATTCAATGATGATGTATCTAAATACACCTAGATTTATTTTATGCATTCAAAATTTAAAATTTTCACTAATTTTAAGGAATTTAAAGAATTAGTTGAAAAGTAAAAAAATTATAAGATAAGGGTGTTGAGATCTACTAGTGATGGATAATATTGTTCTAAAAAAATTGATGAATTGTGTAAGCATGTAGGTATTTTGTTAGAAGACTACATCTTATACTCCCCAAAAAAATGTGGTATTTGAAAGGATGAATGATATAATAGAAATAGCTAGAAGTATGCTTACATATAGATCGATTCTTTTGGGTAGAGGCTATAAGTACTAGTAGTGCTTGTTATTTGATTAATTGATCTCCTTACTCAAGTTTTTTTGATAAAAATCCTTATAAAGTATGGACAAGTAAAAATCCTTCAATTTCACATTTAATGATATTTGGTTGTGATGCTCATGTTCATGTCCCTCGGGAAGGGAAATATAAACAAGATCCAAAAGATTAGAATTGCATATTCATTGCTTACAATGAGAATATTAAAGTTAATAAGCTTTGGAATGCTATAACCTAGAAAATGATTTTTGAGAGATGTGGTTTTTAGGGAATTCAAAGCTTATTCAGGTGAAGAAAAAGTAAAGGAAAAAGAAAGAAGAAAAATAAGACTTTAAAAAGAGAGTAAAAAATTAGGAAGATGCACATGTGGAATAATAAAGTGTGGAGAAGAAGAAGAGGATTCAAATGGGATTTTAAATGATGATGTGTGGGATCAGAATATAGAAGAGCAAGTAGAGCCTATTATTCCTACCTTGAGGAGGTTTAGAAGAAAATGATATTTATTTGATAGGTATAGCTTACCATATTTTCATTGTGTGTTTTCTTTGTTGATTATTGATGATGAACTGAGATATTTTAGGGAGGTTCTCTCTTCAGAGGATAGTGAGTCTTGGATGTAGGCCATGTAGGAGGAGATGATGGCCTTGGATAGTTGTTATATTTGAGATATTACTAGTTTTTTAGAGAGAAGAAATCCCATTGGTTGCAAGTGGGTGTAATTAAATAAATTTAGTGTAGATGGTTAGTTAGAGTGGTACAAGGATAAATTGGTGGTTAAGGGATACTCCCAAAGAGAGTAATTTTATTTTGGTGAAATTTTATCTTATTTTGCTAAGTTATCTTCCATTGGATTATTTTTATCCATTTCTGCAACTTGTAATTTTTGTAGCATAGTAAATTGTCACCCTTGACAATATCACACTAGGTTTAGCTCCCCCTCATGTGTTGGGACCTAATTATGCATTTAATTTTCTCATTTCATAATAATTATTAAAAAAATTAGAAGTGGAACTAAAAATAAGGATCTAATATTTAATACTAATATTAAGGACCTGAAAAGTATAGATCTAGACTAGGGTGCCCAATGACCTTGTCCAACCTATTTTGTTAAATTGAGAATATGTCATTGTTGGCATTTTAATATTTAAAATTCCAAAATCATTTGTCAGTTATCAATATTTGATGTTCATGAAATTAAATAATTGCATATAAATACAAGTAATTTTTACCATTTTAATCCTAGCATATTTTGAGAAGGCAATTGAGATTATTATTGAGCAATCAAGAGAAAAATTATAGTGACATTATTTTAGTCAAACATCATGTTAGCAATGTAAGGAAAGCTTAGGTGCAGAACAAACTCTCCTAATGTCAAAACCTTAGGGAAGAATGCAAATATGACTTTAAATTTTACAATTACAGTCCATTAAGATACACTTTGAAAAGAATAACAAAAAAAAGAAATGAACATACACAATTGGACACTAGGTTTACGTGGGAAAACCCTTACGGGAGAAAAACCCACCACACCAAGAAAATCCTCTTTGTATTACAGTAAAAAAAATTACATACAAAGTACAGACTTCACTTTCTGATGTCAATTATTACAACTTCATTCATTGATCAATCTTGTATAGAATAGTTCTTAGAAAACATACACTAAACTCACTTAAATCAATTCATGTTCAATTGAGCAAAACTTCATTATCTCATATTGTTCATCGTCATCTGCCATTACCAGAAAAGTAATCCATTCTCTCATAGTATGTTCATCTCCCTCACAGGAATGGTCGCAACAGTCCAACTGCTAATAGTTCACATTCTGAATATCTGATTGGTCAAAAATAGACCACGTAGGATAGTCATTCGGTCAAAATGGTTCAACTTGTATCACATTTTGGTGAGATACTAGATCGTGTCTCCTCGATGCCAAAATTCCTAATCACAGAACCATCGATATGATCATCGCTATTGTCAACACCCTGAGAAGTCATATCGAATTCACCAACCTGTTAGCGAGACCACATTCATCAGCAAGAGTTCTTACTAAATGCAAACTTGACCAAGTATCATCGGCCAGAGTTACACCAATTTCATCGATAGTTCATGTCACCCCGACCAGTCTATCAGCAAGAGAAACACCATCGGCAAGAGGTTACACCGAATTTCATCATGTGGAGATCCATCGGCAGGACCATTGCTATCGGTGAGACATCATACCGAATGCACATCTGTCACCGAGACTAACAATATCGGCAAGAGCTCATATCGAACACATAGTGTCAGCGAGAAAAACAATATCGCCAAGAGTTCATACTAAATACATAACTGTCGGTGAGAGAAACATCCATCTGTTAGAATCTTATCGATCCTTCATGTCACCCCAAAGAAATTCTTGTGTAAGATCGTCGGTGAGACATATTATGTCAGAATGAGTCATTTTGAATGTTCATGCATCTCCCTGATGTCACTCATCACCACGAGTCTCCCTGATAACCACTAGAAACCAACTTATCGGCAAGAGGTCTATCGGGGCAGAATGAGATGGAAAACTCACAATGATAAACATGTCTTGCCGATGACTCCCATCGGCAAGACAGAATCAAATTCTTGGCGATCTAAGCATTTTAGAAGTTTAGAACACAGCTGCTAGTTAGTAAGATATTCAGAGGGTCTCATCGAATTTTCCCTTATAGGAGTTTCTTGTCAGTAAGCTTGAGGCAAATTTTCTAACAATCTCCCACTTGACAAAGATCTTACTGACACCTCTAGAGCACAAAAAAACTACTAAAATTCATGGGCACTAAGGCCCATCGAACTGGAACACCACTCAAACTTGTCTGTGCTCACTGGTTTCGTCAATGCATCTGCAACATTTTCCAAAGTATCCACTTTTTCTAAAGAGACCTTTCCATCCTCCACCATATCTTGTACAAAATGATACTGCACATCAATATGTTTCATCTTGGCATAGAAAGTAGGATTTTTCACCAAACAAATAGCACTCTGACTGTCACAGTCAATTGTAATTATCCCTACATCAAACCCAATGTTAGAACACAAACGTTTTAACTAGATTGCTTCTTTATAGGTATGTGTTGCTGCCATGTATTCTGCCTCTGTAGTGGACAAAGTGACTACAACCTATCGCTTACTCATCCAACTCACTGCACCACCATTCATCATGAAAATATATCCACTGGTGGATCTTCTGCTGTCAATGTCCCCTACCCAATTAGAATCCACATAGCCTCGAATGCTGAGAGACCTTTTTGATTCAACCAAATTGCCATGGTAACACAAAGCATATTCTGAACTGCCCTTCAGATATCTGAACACTCTTTTCACAGCATCCCAATGTGTCCTAGGATTTTCCATAAAATGACTAAGTACTCCCACTGCTTGGGCAATGTCTAGCCTTGGATAGACCATTGCATACATTAAACTGCCAACTGCACTAGCATAAGGCACTCTAGTCATGTCCTCTATCTCAATAGAAGATTTTGGACAGTCTTCAACAGATAGCTTCGTTCCCTACAAAAATGGAACAACTAGCTGCTTGCAATCAGTCATACAAAATCTCTCTAGAACAGTATTAATATACTTACTCTGACTGAGCCAAATTTTTCTACTCTTCCTGTCCCTAGTTATTTCCATTCCTAGAATATACCTGGCTGCACCAAGATCTTTCATTTCGAGCTTTGCAGACAACTGAGATTTTAGATTAGAAATCATTAACTTACTATTTCCTTTGAACATCATATCATCAACATAGAGAGCAATAATAAGAACACGATCATTTTCAGCTTTGTAATACACACAATGATCAAATTTCAATCTTACAAATCCCAATGACAAAACAAACGTGTCAAACTTCTGGTACCACATTCTAGGAAATTGTTTCAATCCATACAGAGATTTTTCAACTTGCAAACTAGGTTTTCTTTACCTTTTTCCACAAAGTGCTCAGGATGGGACATATAAATTTCTTCTTAAAGGTCATCATGAAGAAATGTTGTCTTCACATCCATCTATTCAATCTCTAAGTCATACGCTGCTACAAGTGACAAAAGAAATCTGATAGACGTCAGCTTAGCTACAGGAGAAAAAATTTCTCCATAATCAATTCCCTCTACTTGGAAATACCCCTTCACAACCAACCTTTCCTTATAACTTTTCCACATTGCCATCCAGACCTATTTTCCTTTTAAATACCCATTTGCAGCTAACAGCTTTTCTGCCTTCATGCAAGGGCACCAAACTCCAAGTATCATTCTTTTCTAATGATGCCATTTCTTCATTCATGTCTTCCAACCAAGAGTTTGAATCAGACATTCTAAATGCCTCTTTCACAGTCCTAGGCTCATCAGTGCTAGAAATTAAAGCATAGGCACAAGTAGAATCTAACAAAGAAAACCCATACCTATCAGGTTGCTTTCTTTCATGTGTTGACCTCCTCACAGGCTGAGGCTGAGGTTGTTCTTCTTCTTCAGAACTCTCAGAACTACTTGAGCTCTCCTCAGTTTTAGGTACATTTTGAATTTTAAATTCCTATTTATCTGGTGTAGGATGAATTTCAACTACATCCTTTTTATCTTATAATTTTGTCTTTGACTACAGATCCAAAGTTGAAGGCTTCAACTCACAAAAAATAACACTTCTTCTGTACAGAACCTTCTTTGTATCAGAATTCCAAAGCTTGTATCCTTTTATGCTAGCACTATAACCAATAAAAATACATTTAACAGCATTGTTTTCCAATTTAGACCTTTTTTCATTTGGCACATATGCATATTGTAACACCTTGCCATGTTAACCCCAAAGGACAACAAAATAACACAATTTTTTTTTTTTTGAAAGAGAAAAATTACACAAGATGATTGTGAACATACATTATATAAGATGATCATAATATACATTATATGAAAAAACTTAACTAGTCCCTTGGGGTTACAGGGTTGCATTACACGTAAACCTCCCCAACCAAAACATCGTTAAAGATAAAGCCCAAAATTTAACAATAGAAGCATACATTCACAAGATAACATAATCATACAACCATCCATAAGCAATAGCGATGAAAAAGATACATCATTCTATTATAATTCAATTCATAGTTTTAATATTACAATTATAGAGCATATTTCCACAAATACAATACATCAGGAATACATTACAACATTACATAATGCTTCCCTTATAACAATGGGAAGAGTACATCAAGTACAAGAATAATTACATCAATGAAGAATAAGGTACAAGGCATATAATAGTCTTCAACCAAGTGAAGCTTTGGAAATTTTGAGTCTGCTTCTGCATCACGAACACAAACTGGGAACCCAATGGGGTGCATAGCACATTCCACCCGACCGCGTGGACCCGAAGGTCCATCCCCCATGCTAGAAGTGACAAGAAAGACCCACGACCAAGACAAACAAGTAGAGCGACCACAAGACCACACCACAAGAGCAACCAAACATAACAAACAACACTCTCAATGACTACTTACAAGGTGATTGCTTTGAGAGGCATACAAAGGGAAACTCAAGGGATACTATGGGAGAGTGTCATCGCACGGTCCTATCATGGGTTATCCCAACTACTCTCAACATGCGTCGGCCCCCATCTATGGTTATCCTGGCTACCTCGCACTAGGTTCCGGCCCCATAGGGTGACTCATGCGGGACCACTAGCCTCTCATGAGGACGAGGTAGCAATCTTTCCGACCATGGCCTTCTCAGCCCACCCTTAGTCTATGGAAGCACTAATGGTGAGGGCGAGGTATCTTATTTATCTTTAGTTTATGTATCCTACCCAAACCCACTAGTACATTTTGTTAGGTTTTCACTTATTTAACCAACTCTTCAATGGGTTATCCAGGTCGCCCCTTTGTGTGTCGGCCCCCATGGAGAGCCACTCTCCCTAGTAGCCCTAAAACAAATCCAAGTCATCAAGGGGTTTACCAAAACATAAAGAGCACTAAAACCACAAAACCAGTGTACCTGCGAGGCATGAACCATCTCGCCAAAGCCATTTACAAAGATAATCCTGATACAAGGTTTGACCCACACATGAAACTCAAAATCAATAGTAAGATCAAACTTATTATAATGATTAAATTGTGGAAGTTCAACATGGAACAAGACTTTCCTTAGCCTCTGGAAGCCTATAGGACAACCTACCCTTACACTCCCAGAAGAGTAACACAATGACATGGGTTCCCAACATTATCTCACCATAAGTCCAAACACATAATCTATTCCAAATAGAAATAATGCAAATGAACGATGAAATTGATCATGGGGCATAAATAAAATTAACTTCTTAATCTACTAACACATTCCATGTAACAAATAAATATTAATCGCTACACCTCTTTGTACAAGCAACTGAATACTAATTGGACAACTAAGGGATTATGCAATTCATATACACATACACAATCAGGACTTAATCAGAAACTGAAGTATATGTATAAACTAAAATAAAAATATTTTTACAGATTAACTAACTTAAAATGAGGTTTACAAATTTCTTTTGCTTACTGAGAACCAAAATATATGTAAAAATTAAAATAAACGTTTTACAGATTAAAAATAAGGTTTACCAATTTTTTCTCATATAAGTAAATAAATTACTGAGAAACTAAATATTAAAATTAAAAAAATGTTTTTACAGATTAACAAATTTAAAATAAGATTTATAGATATTTTTCTCACATAAGTAAATAAATTACTGAGAAACTAAATATTAAAATAAAAACATTTTCTTACAGATTAACTAATTTAAAATGAGTTTTACAAATTTCTTTTGCTTACTGAAACCAAAATATATGTAAAAATTGAAATAAACATTTTACAAATTAAAAATAAGGCTTACCAATTTTTGCTCATATAAGTAAATAAATTACTGAGAAACTAAATATTAAAATAAAAAAAATGTGCTTACAAATTAACAAATTTAAAATAACGTTTACAGATATTTTGCTCACATAAGTAAATAAATTATTGAGAAACTAAATATTAAAATAAAAACATTTTTACAGATTAACTAATTTAAAATGAGGTTTACAAATTTCTTTTGCTTACTGAGAATGAAATATATGTAAAAATTAAAATAAACGTTTATCAAAATTTACTAATATTGTCTAGATTTTCTTTTTCAATAGTCGTAAATCAAAATTTACTAATATTGTCTAGATTTTCTTTTTCTACAGTCGTAAATCAAAATTTACTAATATTGTCTAGATTTTCTTTTTCTACAGTCGTAAATCAAAATTTACTAATATTGTTTAGGACAAGAAAGGTAGAAACTTTACAATTCTAAATTCTAGATTTTCTTTTTCTACAACCATAAATCAAAATTTACTAATATTGTCTAGATTTTCTTTTTCTACAGTCGGAAATCAAAATTTACTAATATTGTTTAGGACAAGAAAGGTACAAACTTTACAATTCTAAATTCTAGATTTTATTTTTCTACAGTCGTAAATCAAAATTTACTAAAATTGTTACTCCTAGGGTTTTCACTTCAAAATTCCATTCTTCATAATTAATCTAGGGTTATTTAAAATACAAAAAAAATGACCAACCTAAATTAGGCGCTTGCTAATCACGAGTGTGATATTTTCTTCTCGCTTCCACTTCTTACCTTCTCCAATCTGTATCTCCTTGTTTATCAAAATTTTCCCCAAATAAATTAAGAAACTCTCTCTCTAGTTTTTTGACAAACTAAGGGACAGATGGCAAACTTTTGAAATTTATTTACACTTTCGAGGATGCACCCCACAACTTAATTGTTTCTCATTTTACCACCTATTGAAAATCCTTGCATTTTAGTTAATTTATAAACCTAACCCTCCACTATTGTGCTTAAAACTTCAGACAATAATTTTCACCCTATTTTTAATACTTTACCGATTATCAATAGTTCACACTATCTAATTTAATTAAATCATTACTATTTCATAATTCCCTTAATTATTATTATTATTATTTTAAAACAATTATCCTCCTAGATATAATATGCATTAAATTTATTTTGATATTTTAAATTTGTAAATAAAATCAATTAAATTTAAAATAAATATTATTTGTGTGTATGAAATATTGGATCAATTAAATGGAAATCAAACACATATTAATAAGACATTAAATCAAGAAAGCTAAAAAAGAAACAGAAATATGCAAACCATTACTGCAGCTTCCTGAAATTGTCTTATCTTCCTCTAACTCCAGCGTTTTGTTGGTTTCGAATGGCTCTCAGATCTAGCAGATCAAGCTCAACAAAATGACAGCTAAAGAATGAGATTTTAAAGTGTGCAAACTATGCCAAATGCAAAAGCTATGCTAAGATGAGAGTATGACTATGATATTGAAACTGATATGAATGCATAGGTTGATTGCAAGTCTGGTTGTGTAAATGCGTACGTAGTGTGTATGCGTAGTCTAACCAAAGCTTGGATTTGCATCGAAATTTATAGATTTTTCGAACAGATTCGATTGGCTGATTCGATCGACGGCCCGGATTAAGCTTGTTCGAACGGACGGTGGGATATTTTTGAAAGTGGAGAAGAGGATGGAAGGTTTCCCTTTTCTTTCAATTTTCGTCATTGAGTTTCGAAGGGAAACTTCCATTTCAAAGGGTGAGTCTAGAATTTGGAAGGGTGAGTTTAGCGTGAGTTAGAAATTAAATAAAATATATTTATTTAATTTGGAAGTGAAGATGAAAATGGAAACTCACATAATTAAATAAATCATATTTAATTATGTTTTAAAAATGAAATTAGAGTGAGGAAATATTAAATAAAATATTTAATATTTAATTCAATTATGGGATGGAGAATATTCCATTATTCAAATATTCAAAAATATTCAAACTTTAGAATAATACGATAATCAAATATAAATAAATTATGAAAATTTATTTAATTTAATTAAGCGGAAGGTGGAAATGTCAATAATTAAATAAAATTATTTATTTAATTAAGGTAGAAGAATTCAAAAAATGAACGATATAAATAAATAATTAAACTTATTTATATGTAGATGACTTTAGGAGAATTAATTAAATAATTTATATTTAATTAATTAACAAGCTTAATCATGACCATTTTTAGACGTATACATTTTGCCCCTCTTGGAAGTGATGTGTAAAACACATTGCTTCAAAGAAAATAAAATTTTTGCCCCTGGTATGTTTTCGATGCTTCTACTGATGATGCCCCTCGGGAGGTAAATCACGAATGAGAGAGAAAGTGGTTTAGCTCGTGATAAATGATGAAAATAATGTCCCACTTTGACAAATATAGTCAAAAAGGTTGCAACTTACCCTTGGTTTGACCTTTAAAAGGTAAAAAAGGTAAAAAAGAGAAGTCATTTGCACTTTTGACTTTGGTGAATACTGTAGCTCTGAGAGTGACATCGCGACATGGAGATCCCTTATCATCGCCACCAATTCGAGAGATCACACCGATACCAAAGGCTAGCAGTGTGCGGACCACCGGTGAGTTGATCTAACCTCCCGTGCTTTTGATTTTTTACGTTTTTGCATCAAAATTTTATGTTTTCCGCAAATTTTGTTTCTGAAAATGCCATTTGCGTGCATCTGGGATAGTTTAGGCACTTTCAAAAAATTTAGATGTGCTTAGGGTAAAAATAGATGCGCATATAGCATTAGTTTGAAATTATTAAGATAAAACCAATTTAGCGCATAGAGTGAAAACTAACGCGCATATAGGGTATGATAAAAAATTTAAGAGTAAAGCGCTTTTAGGGAAAACAGTAGCGCTTATAGGAAAAATGCGCATTGAGCAAAAAGAGGGGTGCTTAGGTTGATTAAAGTGGCACATATAGGAAAACGCGCATAGGGGGTCTGTTTGAGCGCATAGAGCGAAAAGAACGGCGCATACGGCGTTTAGCGCATCCTGTAAAAAGAACGGTGCATATGGTAAAAATAGGCAAAATTGATGTTTTGATGATAGATTTGCGAAAATGATGATGAATTGCTTCCTTAGTCAATAGATAGGTAAATTTTCATGTCATCATGCTGATATGGATAGAAATGATAAAATGATCTGATGATTGATTGATTGATAACTTTGCTTCCTCGAGTAGAAAACAAAGAGTAAATAATTAATGACATCTGATAAATTTGCTTTCTGCGATAGAAAACAAATAGTAATTGATGGTAGAACAGATTTGATATGATATCCAGATAGATAGATTGTGTATTGGTTTCCTTGATAGGATTGATGGTGTGATATGGATCGTTGATTTGATGAATTGATATGAGTCATTGATATGGGTCTGATATAGTTCACTGATAGAGATCACTGATATAGGTCATTGATATAGGTTACTGATAGATATGAGTCTAATTGATGTTGTTTGAATGATTGATATGATTCTAATGAATTATCCTTGTGATGAAAATAGGAGGTTTTCAAGAACCTCCAGATTAGAGAGCGACACTCAGTAGGGTGGGATAGGATCCCCGAGTTGACACCTGCTGATATAGATTTGATAGATACATGTGGGTTGAGATCCTTGTTAGCAATGCCGCCGATTCGGGTCAACAAAGGATTGTTGACAGCACTGGAAGAGCGATGGCATTCAAAGCACAACACCTTTCATATGCCGACTGGTGAGGTGACAGTGACTCCTAAGGACGTGTATAGGATCTTAGGTATCCCCATGGTTGGAGCCCTTGTGTATTATGATCACAAGGAGCTCGGGGGTATGGATGTGTTTTGGAGAGTACACAGAGACGCACAGATTGCTAGGTATTGGGTACCATGGGCTGATTTTTGAGGATATCCAACCTTGTCGACAATTTTGGGTGCATTCATTGGAGGTCTCCTTTGTCCGGATCACCGGGCAAAGGGATTATCAGTGGGATGGGGCAGGATTCTAGAGCAAATGCTGCTATAGCCGCGGAGATATGCATGGGGGAGCTACATGCTAGCACATCTTTATCATGATTTGCATCAGGTAGTATATAGAGGTTCATCCAGTTTGTCTTGTGGGGTGACAGTGCTGCAGATTTGGGCATGGGAGCATCCCGCTGTGACGAGACCAGCGTGCCCTAGAGTTAGGCCACCAGGTAGGCCTTACATATATACATATACTATGTTCCTTACCTAGCCCAAGCTGGGCAAGGTAGATTACTGGAGATGACTACTAGATGATATGGATACAGTAGTATGGAGACCATACCTTGATTGCGAGCCATGGGATACGGATGATATAGAGATGCCATATGTATGCATTCCTCGGTTCCTGATAGGGTGGACTCCCTTCATTCTAGAGAGGTTTCTGGCATTGCAGGTTCAGAGGCAGTTTGGATTCACATAGGGGATGTCGCAGGGGGTTGCACACTACGCTCGGAGCAGAGATGAGGCCGGATGGGGGCCATGTATTTCATATCAGATAGCGTATACAGAGTTTCAGTCCTTGGCACCTGAGGTATGGGTTGACAGGCGAGATGTTGTGGATGCTGGCATGTCTGATGAGTATTCTGCATATTTTCACACGCACCCCTTTCCACGATTCACCAGTCCTTATGAGCCAGCACCCATACTAGTAGCACCACGGCCAAGGGTAGTTAGACAGGAGGATGTGGCCAGCGGCGAGCAAGGAGTAGTTGGAGGAGAGCGGAGATGAGGAGGATAGCTCATATGGGGATGATGGACATGATTTTGGGGAGGAGGGACAGGTGTTGGGGAGATCGAGGCTAGATATTCTGTGGGGTGTCCAGATCATGCGGCAACCGAGGACAGGGATTGGGAGACGGACAGTGATCCGGATGGCATCCTCCTCTCAGCAGGGACAAATAGCCACACTGCAGGCCCAGGTACAGACACTACAGGGGCAGCAGGGACAGTTGCAGAGTCAACTGTCACAGGCTCAGGGATTCATTGTGCAGTTACAGGCTTAGCTGGCATAGGCTCAAGCACAGGCACCTGCCCCAGCCCCATAGTTAGCCCAGGTGATTACAAAGAGAGATGCATTTAGATGACAGGCAGTAGAGGCTGAGGGCATGGCTTAGAGACTGATGGGCACTGTAGAGAGTGCGTCACTACGGGATGCCATTGCAGAGGGCATGGAGATGGTGAGGGAGGCCGAGTACTACAGAGTTAGATATGAGGAGCCATGTCCTCCGGATCGCAGAGAGCCATCCCTGCGGTCCCATAGCAGGAGTAGGAGTAGATCCCAGAAACACACATAGAGCAGGGGAGTGACCAGACCTCGACAGGACCCAGATGCAGGCACCAGTGGCAGGCCACCTCATTTCGGACCAACACCATCAGGGGCATCGACCAGTTAGCGGATATAGTGCACATATGTGTACCATTTTGGAGCATGTATATCAATTTTTTATTACATCTGATGTATTTCTCTTTGAACATTTCAGTTTCATTGGACAGTTGGTCATTTGTATCATTTTTGATGAGTGATGATATGCAGTGGCGATGATTATTTGTGATGATGTGATGTGTATTTATGATATTATTTATGTGATATGCATCATGATTTGTTGGTTATGTGATATGCAATTATGTGTTATGGATTTTGGTATGCATTTGTATGATTTGATGACTAACATGATATGCAGGATGATTCGATTATGATGTTTTATTATGATGATGATGATGATTTGATAATGTGTACTAACAATGTCATGTAGGTGGATGAATGTATGTATGGAATGATTATGAATATATGCCATGGAAAAATGTGATATGTGATATTATGCAGGTTTTTTAAATGTAGGATGATAATAAAAATGAATGTTGTTTTTATGGGATGCATTATGAGTTTGTATGATGAAATGATATGATATGATGTAAAATGATTTGAATATTGATATGAAATTGAGATGAGTAAATAGTGATGAGATGTATGATGAAATGATATGTAATGAATATATAATGATTTGTAATTAGAATGAACGGGCAAATGAAATGAAATATAATGGATGTATAATGATGATAATGAAAGGATAATGATATGATATGATGAAATGATGATACTGAGATGAAATAAATAATGATAATGGTAATAAAATAAGATGATAAGGATGAAATGAATGATAATGATAGTGAAATGATATGTCTTGAGAATGAAATGATAATGATGTGATAAATAATATGATGATAATGATAATGATATTGAGATGGAAATGTCATGAATGAAATGATAAAATACATGATATAAATGAAATGAATGATGCAATAAATTATAATGATAATGAAATAATGAAATGATGACAATTGAATGATAATGAATGAAA
This sequence comes from Sequoia sempervirens, assembly GCA_007258455.2. NCBI lineage: Eukaryota > Viridiplantae > Streptophyta > Pinopsida > Cupressales > Cupressaceae > Sequoia > Sequoia sempervirens. The sequence goes on from VDFB02193867.1 coordinate 460,156,861, forward strand.
TGATAATGGGAATGAATGATAAATGTAATAAAATAATAATGATAATGATATAATAATGATAATGAAAATGAAGTGATAATGAAAATGCAATGATAAGATGATAATGCTAATGATGATGAATGAAATGATAATGAAAATGCAATGATAAGATGATAATGGTAATGTTAAATGATAATGATAATGTAATACTAAATTATAATGATAATGAGATGTTCAATGATAAATGATATGATAATGATAAATGATATGATAATGCTAAATGATAAATGATATGATAATGAAAGGATATGGATATGAAATGAAGATGATAAGGAAGATGAAATGCGAATGGAATGATGATGGATATGAAATGATAAATGAAAATGAAATGCAAATAGAATGATAATGGATAATAATATAAAATGATAATGGAATGATAATGATAACGAGAATGAATAAAATGAATGAAATGATGACAATGTAATGATAATGAATGAAATAATGAAGTGAGAATGATAATGAATTGCTAAATGATAAGAAATGGAATAATAACAAATGGATAATGACATTAAATGAAAATGATAAATGATAAGGAATGATAATGAAATGATATGGATATGAAAGGAAAATGATAGTGAAATGTTATGTGAATGGATATGATGATGAAATGATAATGGATATGAAAATGAAATGCAAATGAAATGATGATGAAACAATAATGGATAATGATGATGAATGGATGATAAATGCAATGAAGGATTATGATAATGAAATGATAAGATGATAATGAATGATAATGATAATGAAATGATAAGATGATAATGATGACAAATGTTTGCACTGTCCTCCACAAATAGTCCAAAGAAATATGACAACCCTTAGCCTTTCAAAACTCTGATGCAAATCCAATATGTAGTTATGTAAAATGACCTAAAATGAAATGCAACTAAATGAAACCGACCATTTTATTGAGCCTTTTATTTATCCTACTTAAATCATCATAGAGCGTTTGAACATGTTGGAAGTGTGTACAAGCATCAGAGGGGAAATTAGCACCAATGATGACCTGAGTACAGCTTTCATGATTTTGATATAGCAAGTGAACACAAGCATCTAGGTATAATTAAATCGAGATGACCTGAGTATTTCTTGCATAAATAGACAAAGACTAACCACCAATTTGATGCAAATTTGGAACTGTCATCAATGATAAACTTTGGAAAATCATGTCTTGTGGCATACTTGCAACAGATAAATGATTAACCTCCAGACAGCGGACAAAGAAAAAACATCCTCTTTCCTTGCCACTCTAGTTCAGTACATCATCGAGTGTGCTCCAGAGAAATGATATCAAAAATTAACAACCATTGTTTAAAAATGAAATGCTGTGATTCCAAACATTATTGAGCTTAGAGATCATCCAGATATGAGTCATGATAAGGTACGTAACTGAAATCCACTATGATATGGATCAATGATTGGATGTTTTGGTTTGATTTGGTTATTTTGTTTTACGTGATTGGCTTCGATGTCATTGTCTCACTGTTGAAAGTTGATTGCCCCGAGTATGCCCATGTTTTCCCTTGGTATTGACACAACTTGCTGAAATGAACATGTACAATAGTCAAGTCATGGTAAGACGCTATCGCTCAAGGCAAATGATGATAGCATGGTGCTGGTGTGACCCTAAGATGATGGAAAAGATACATGAAAATGAAGGCTAAAAAGTTAAGTGTAGAACATGAACTAATAGATGGAGAGCCCCAAATAGCGTCTGTTTGCTAGATTTTCACTATTTGTTTTTATTGCATTTTTCTTGTCAATAGACTGCCTGTCGTCAGGTTTTCACCCTATGACTTTTTTTTCTTTTTTCCTCTTTTTTACGCCACCAAGATGCTGTTTGCAGGTTTTCACCAAGGTAACCATTTTTTCAAGACTTTTTCTTTTTTTTTTTTTTATTTTTTGTAGGACTTTTTCTGATTTTTGTATTTTTAGGACTTTTCTGATTTTTTTGTATTTTCAAGACTTTTTTTTTTGTATTTTTTTCCAGGACTTTTTCTGGTTTTTTTTGTATTTTTTAAAGACTTTTTTTGATTTTTTTTGTATTTTTTTAGGACTTTTTATAATGATGATAACCACCTTAGACATAATACTTTTTCAGGTGCATGTTGTTGATAGGTTCATCAAACAGGTCCCCTTCTGGCGTTGATAGCTTGTAGGCTCCTGAACCATAGACTGCGATAACCACATAAAGACCTAACCAATTTGGTTTGAACTTTCCTTTCTTCTCTCTGTCTTGCTGATTACGTGGATTCTCTTTCAGAACAAGATCACCCACCTGAAAGGTACATGGTTTTACTTTGTGGTTATAGCTGCGAGACATCATCTGTTGATATGCTTTCAAATGATCAGCTGCTCTTTGTCTCTTCTCATCTAGGAGTTCAAGCTCTTGGAGTCGGGAAACTCTGTATTCATCATCTGTTGTGAGGCCTTTCAATGATACTCTGAGTGAGGGAATCTCAACTTCTAAAGGTAGTATGGCCTTTGCTCCATAGACTAGAGCAAATGGTGTTGCTCCTGTTGGTGTGTGGATATTGGTTTTGTAGGCCCATAGTGCGGGATTGAGTTGAACGTGCTAATCCTTCGCTGAATCATTCACAGTCTTCTTCAAAAAATTTAATATTGTTTTATTTGAGGCCTCTGCTTGCCATTCCCTTGTGGATAGTAAGGTGTTGAATATCTATGTTGAATGTGAAATCTCTCACAAATTTCATCAACATCCTGATTTTTGAATGGACATCCATTATCTGTAATAATGGAGTTGGGAATGCCATACCGACAAATAATATAGTTAAGTATGAATGATGATATTTGTTTGCCGGTAACTTTAGTAAGAGGGACTGCCTTAATCCACTTAGTAAAATACTTTGTAGCTATGATGATAAACTTATGCCCGTTCGATGAAGAAAGATGAATCTTGCCCACCAGATCTAACCCCCATTGAGAAAATGGCCAGGTTGGCGTGAATGGCTGAAGTTCCTGTGCAGGAGCATGAATGAGATTCCCCTGAATCTGACATTTTGAGCATGTTTTCACAAAAGTGAATGATTCCCTCTCCATTGTAGGCTAGTAGTAATCCATTCTAATCAATTTCTTTGATAAGGTTAGTCCACTCGAATGAGTACCATAGATGCCACCATGAACTTTTTGTAAAGCTTTGTTAGATTCCTCACGTTCAAGACATCAGAGTAGAGTTCCATCAAGACCACAGCAATAAAGGGTGTCAGTGATAAGGGTGTAGCGAGCGGATTGGCAGATAAAATTACGTTTTTGGTTACGGGATAAATCGGGTGGCAAGATATCGTCTTTGAGGTAGGCATAAATTTTTTCATACCAAGGTGAATCAGATCCTACTAAATGGAAAATGATTTGGCTTTCAGGGGTATCATAAGTAGGCATAAATGATTGTTCCACCAGAAATTCATAATGATTCAGAGTTTCTGGGAGTTGTAACAATGATGCAATTGTAGCCATGGCGTCAGCTGCTTTATTATCAAGCCTTGGAATTTGTGTGAATTTGATGTCCACAAAATATTTCTTGAAGTCATCAACCATCTTTTTATATGGTATTAATTTGTCATCTTTGGTTTGATATTCATCATTGATCTGACAAATGACCAACTGTGAGTCACCATACACTTGTAATTCTATAATTCTCCATGCTAGTGCTATTTTGAGTCTGGTGATTAATGCTTCATATTTAGCTATGTTGTTGGTGCATGGAAACATCAGCCTATATGATCGAGGAATGGTGTGTCTTTGAGGGGTGATGAAAAGTATGCCTGCCCCCTATCCATGTTGAGTGAAAGAACCATCAAAATATAAGGACCATGGTTGTTTAGATTCTGCAGTACAAAGACATCAGCATCTGTAAATTCAATGTGCAGGGGATGATCTGCTTGTAGTGGTGCTTCAGCTAATTGATTAGCGATAGCTTGTCCTTTGATTGCCTTGCGATCAACATAATGGATGTCGAACTCACTCAGAATCATTACCCACTATGCTAATCTTCCTGTTAATGATGTTTTTCTCAACAAATACTTGAGTGGATCAATATTTGAAACCAAATTGACTGTATGGGTTAGCATGCAATGCCGAAACTTCTGTGAAGCAAAGACTACTGCCAGACAAGCCTTCTCAATAGAAGTGTAATTGAGCTCATGACTTGTTAGTGTTCTACTGATGTAGTAGATTGCATGTTCCTTTCCTGTAGAGTCTTCTTGCACTAGCAATGCCCCCAAAGATGTCTCTATTGCAACAATGTATAAGATTAGTGGTTTGTCTGGATTGGTGGTATGAGAACTGGTGGAGTCATTAAATACTATTTGATTTGTTGAAACACCAATTCACATTTGTCATCCCACTTGAAAGGAACACTCTTATGCAGTAGATGTGTGAAAGGTAAACTTTTGTCAGCCAATTGTGCAATAAACCTTCGTATAGACTATAGTCATCCCTATAGTGATCTCAATTGACTGATGTTCTTTGGTGGAGGCATTTCCATGATTGCTTGTACTTTTGTGGGATCTACTTCAATTCCTTTTTCTGAAACAATGTACCCCAAGAGTTTTCCAGATTTGACCCCAAAAACACATTTCTTGGGGTTGAGTCAAACTTTGAATTTTTCTAATCTTGCAAATATTTTGGATAATATTTCAAGATGTCCTTCTTTGGTGTATGATTTTTCCAATATGTCATCTACATAGTCTTCCATGAAGATATGCATCATGTCATGAAAGATTGTAGTTATGGCTTTTTGATAAGTAGCCCCAGCATTCTTCAAACCAAAAGACGTGACGTTCCAATAGTAGGTTCCCCATGGACATGTGAAAGCCATTTTCTCTTGATCTTCAGGTGCAATCTTGATTTGGTTGTAGCCAGAAAAACCATCCATTAATGAATACATGGCATGGCCAGCTATTAGATCAACTATAGTGTCGATGTTGGGCAGTGGGAAATCATCCTTAGGACATGCTTTATTAAGATCTCTAAAATCTGTGCATATTCTCACAATTTTATCTGGCTTACATATAGGAACAATGTTGGAAATCCATTCTGCATAGTCAATTGGTCTTATGAAGCCCACATCAAGGAGTTTTCTCAGTTCTTCCTTAACCAATAATGCAACATGAGGGTGCATCTTTCTAAGTTTTTGTTTCACCGGCTTGGCCCCTGGTTTGATAGACAAGTGATGCATGATGAGATCAGGATCAAGACCAGGCATGTCAGCGTAAGACCACACAAAATTTACTTGATTTGCTTTCAAGAATTCCATGAACTCTGGTATTTCTTTCTCTGTCATTGATGTAGCTAACTGTAGGATCCTTGGTTTGTCGAAAGTTTCAAGATTGACCGCATTTGTAGGCTCGATTAAAGTAGGTGATCACTCATCATAATGCTCCGGGAGAGTGTAAAGATTCCCATCGTCTGGTGCCTCAAAGATATTTTCACCATCTGATACGCTCTTTATTTTATCTTTTGTTTGATCTAATACTGCCAGATTCTGGTTTTCACCATTAGATCTTTCTTTTTTGTTTTTACTTTTGTAGCTAGGAGACTTGACACTCTCCTGATCAAAAACTCTATGTCAAAAATCTTTGGTGGAACCATCATTTGTATCATCTGCGGAGAGGAAGTTTACGATAGCTTTGTCACTTGGAAACATGGGTATGTCGATAGGTTCGGTTGAATCCCAATCAATGAGATCAAGATAAATTAAAGGTATTGGATCATCAGGTTGTGTGAAATTGGCTATGGTTATGGTCATAATGGAGTGGTCTGTAGGATCTGAGGTATGAGGTGGGTCAATGATGATACTGTCCTCGTGATAGTCTTGTTCGTTTAGATCTGACTTAGTATCACTAGAATCATAGTCAATTTGTGGTTCAGATTCTTGTGGTTGGGACCCTAAACCTTGTCCTTCAATTAGAGGTGGGGTGTACTGGTGTATTACATCAACCTCTTTGTCCCTCCAAAACTCATCATTGTAAATGGTGTCCCATTCATATTCAGCAGAGTCTGTATCAGAATTGTTATCCAAGAATTTTTGAACTGTTGTCGAACATGCTTCTGAGCCTTCTTGCAATGCGAAGAAAGTGCCATGTAGTTGTTTGGATGTGCTTTCTTTGGAGTGAGTATCATAACCTAATCCAGTTTTCTCTTTTGCAGCAAGTCCGCGGAGGTGAATGGGTTCAACTGCTCCTTCCTTCCTTTTTACAATAGGACCTTTGTCATAGCCCATCTTTTGCATGATTGAGTACCCTTTTCCATATTTTTCTATGGGTAATTTGACATTAGGGACTACTTCATCTTCATCTTTATAGAGCCGGTTTAGAATTTCTGTATCCTCGGGATTTTCCATTGGGAATTTTTCTTTGATGAATTGTCCATTAAATTTTGTGATTGGCTCTATTGGTGGTTGCTTTGATGTTGATGTTGCTGATATTTGATGTTCCTTAATAGACGGTTGTCCATGTGATCAAGGTGATGTAGGTAAATTGGAAAGACAAAGAGAGTATTCTCCAACTCCATGATCCTTGAATTTCATTTTTTTGTCAAAAGCATTGGTCAATTGACTGATTTGTGTGTCAATATTTAGAGAGGTACTAGCATGAGCTTCTCGATTATTAGGAACCAAAATATCCTGACTGGCTTTTATGTTGGCACAAGTTTGAATATTGGAATTATCAATAGGTATCGTGATTTCTTGTCCATCATAAGGAAACTTAAGACATTGATGATAGGTTGATGGGACAGCTTGCATGTCGTGGATCCAAGGATGACCCAACAAGATGTTATATGCAAGATCACAATCTAGTACTTGACAGAAAGTATTCTTTATAATAGGGCCCACTCTGATTGGCAGCATGATTAGACCCTTGGATGCTCTTTCTTCATCATTGTAAGCTTTTATGGTAATCTTTCATCTGAAATCAATGGAGTCCTCAGAAAATCCTAAAGCCTTAACCAACTTCATGGTATAGATGTTCAAACTAGCACCTCCATCTATTAGAACTCGTCTGATACAAAACTTGTGAATCATGACTTCTAAGTACAATGATGAATTATGGGGATGAGTTATGGAAACGTCATCTTTTTCAGAGAATGAAAGGAAAGTGGGTGAGGACAAGTGTCCTACCATGGCTTGAAATTGATTCACATCCAAGTCAGTGGATACATTAGTTTCAATGAGGGCTTTTTTGAGAATTTCTTTATGGGCTGGAGAAATCTTCAATAGTTCCAGAATAGAGATTTGAGCGGGGGTTTTATGAAGTTGATTGACCAAATCATATTAATGTTGAGGTGGAGGTTTAGTGGTTTTTGAAGAGGCCCCCTTTAAAACAAATTTAGCTTGCACTCTTGTTGCGTTGACTTCTCTATATTCCACCTTCTGATTGACTTTAGTGACATTCACCCGCTCATCGTCTGCATAGAGATGATTGATTATATGATCATCATTGATATGATTCACATTTTTTTCAAAAGACTCGCCCTTTTGATAATTGGGCAAAGGGTTGCGAAATGCTTGGTGGTCTGCGTTGGTTTGTTGATTTCCTTCTATTGTGATGATGTCATTGTCAATTAAGTCTTGAATGGCATTCTTCAGGGCTTGGCAGTTATTTGTGCAATGACCTTTACATAGATGATAATCACAATAGTATGCCTCATTCCATGATGGAGGCTTTACACTGGGTTCATAATTTCGTTGAGGCAGCAAAGTAATGACATTTTTGGCCATCAACTCTTTGAATATGGATTCTACAGATTGGCCCAGTGGAGTGAAATTTCTTCTACTAGAGAAGAATGAAAATCTCTAAGGATTTGAATTCGAGGTGTTCCCTAACGAATTGTGATTGTTATTGGTTCCTCGGTAACCTTGATTGTTGGAAGTCCCTTGATTGGGAGCAAATTTTTGATTTATATTGTTCCTCGGAGGAGGAGGATTATTTCTGTGATTTGCAATCGAGTTGACATTGTTGTTGTGAGTGTTTGGAGCACTGAGGATAAATGGCTTGGTCGAGGCATGATTCACATCAACAACACCATCATTCACCATATTTTTGTTGCGAGTCCAAAATTTGGACTTGTCCTGATTATTGTGATGGTTGGATGAGCTGGGATTGTCTTTATCATGTTTTATTATTCCTCTTTTGATCAAAGCATTTTCAATGGTTATGGCATCTTCAATCATTTTCTCAAAAGAAGGACAATGTAAGTTCAAATGATAGCTCATTTCTGAATTAAAACTGTTAATTAAAGTAACCATCTTTTCCTTTTCAGGAACAGGATGTGGATACCTGGCAAAAATTCTTCTCCATCTCTAAAGAAATGTAATGAAAGATTCACCAGGTTTTTGTGCAACTTTCCAAAGATCTATCATGGTGATCTGGTGTTGTATGTTGTAGGTATATTGTGATATGAATAGATTGATCAATTCTTCAAATGTCCTGACGGGAGGTGTAATCTTAGATAGCCATTCCATAGAGTGTACCCCAAGGCTCCTTGGAAACAATCGCATCAAGTAAGTGTCTTCGTGAGAGAATTCCAATGTCATATTTTTGAAGTCTCTAACATGATCGATTGGATCCGTTTTTCCATTATAGCGATCAAATTTTGGCATTTCACAATGCTTGGGAAAAGGAATCATGTTAAGACTTCTATCAAAAGGATAAGGACAAATGTCCTCCAGGGTATATTTCTTTGTGGTTGTTCCCCCTTGTAATTCTTTAACTTGTCCTTGAAGTGCCTTGATTTGTTGGGTCAAAGCACTAAGATCGGAAAGGGGTGTCTCTTCAGGTTTGTTTTTCAAATTTTCAATATTAAAGTCATGAGGCAATTTAGCCCCTTGTTCGGCTAGATAGCGAAAATATTTTTCCTTATCTTGCTGTAAGATCTTTTCAATGGCTTTATGGAATTTTGGATCTTGTTCAACCTCTCTAAGACGTTCCTCATCTTGTTCCTCATCACTATCTATCTGTGTTTTGTTCATGTCTTTGTATTGGTGGAACAAATTTTCTTCTCTATTATCTGTATCTTTGTCAAAAAGTGGATTATGATTCATGATGTAAAGAGGATTGCTGCTTTCACCCTCTTCTTGAATGCTTTGAGTATGTCCTTCTTGTTGAATTTCGTCCTTCAATTTATTGAATTGGGATCTTGTGAAGATAGGCATATGATTTTGAAAATTCTCCTAAACTTAGATCCTAATTTTGACAAGTGTGATGATGATGATCTAATAAGATGCGAAATCTTATGATATGATCAAGGATGCTCCTAATTTATTGATTGTGGCTTCCAATTGATGAAGGATTTTAGAATCCTGTTGGGGAAGTTGAACCAAAAATTAGAAAGTTGTTTGAGAGATGCACTTCTTAAAGTTTTGATCTTTGTTTTCAAATAAAGGTTCCAAAATCATTGAAGGATTTGATTGGGATGTGAAGGATATTCTATAGAAGGTTGTGGTATGTTGCCAAATTCAAGAGGTTGGTTATGATTATGTCGTTGTGATAGAGCTAATCCTTGATAATAAGCTTGAGAATCTAAGGGATCTACATCATACTCATCAGTGAATCCTCTAACAAAGTCTTGGTATCTGTGAAGAAATCCTCGATAGTGAAGCAAGACTTGTCGACTTTTGTATAAGAATTTTCTCTTTTGCAGTGTTTTCTTGTATCCTAATGGTTTCTTAGGTTTTCTGATTCTCTTGGACACTGATTTCTTGGGAAATTTTGTTGATCTCCAATCTCTAAGCATGGGAAAAGTATTGGGAATGTTATTGGATCAATGGTATGAAATTTTTTTGAGTGATTTCAGTTGTTGTTCTTCATGTTCATTTCGAATGATCTCTTTATCTGAATTAATGTAATGGAAGACACAACAAACATTTTTGAAAACAATTGTTCTTAAAGCCCTATACTAACATGAAGTGTTTGATCATGAAAATGTTTTTCAACAAATGTTTTCACAGGTTTTGCACATGAAAGACAATTCAGACAGACTCACTCTTAATGCTCAAGTAGGTCATTCTAGTAATCAACAACCCACATCTTAGAACTGCGTCAACTCACATAGTCGTGTCACCCCCGAAAGGGCACCCGTGTTTTTATCTTTTTCAGGCGCGTACTCAGAGTTACGGAAGTGGATACCAGATCCCTTGAGAAAACAGTCCTTGGCAGTTATATGGTGAGTGTCTTGGGGGCAGATTCTTCCCTCCCCTTGCACTGTGATTATTAGAATTTTTGGAAACTGACTTCGGCTGGCCACTACACTAGGTTCGTAGTAAGGATTTCCGTTCGGTGCGGCAATAATAAACTCCCTCATGAGACCTCCCAACCTTTAGAACAAAGGTTTTGGGGATGGTTACCTTGCACACTACCAGTAAAAGAGGGTTTCCCTAGATTTGCTTTAAATTTTATAGTGGGGCGGAATAGCCTAGCTTTGGCTTGAACCCACTTGAGTCATTCCCGTAGGGTGAGTACTTTTTCCCACTACGGTAGGCTCTCTAAAGGATGTAATTAAAGTAGTAAAATTGCATGGAAACTACAAGGCAAGTCTGGTATTTTGATCACCCAGTTAAGGGGAGAGCATAGACCTATTGCCACATTCAAAGCAAGTAGATGTTCTTTTTAAACCCAAATCACAATGATCTAATCTAAGTGAAGATATTGCTTCACCAAAAACAAGTTTGTTCAATTTTAACTACAAAGATCATTGTTTGGTGACTATCCTAGATTGCTTCATTTTATCCAGATGTGGCTACCCTAGGATTGCTTCATTTTAAAATCCAAAAAAGGAAAAGAATTCTATCTGCGGAAGGCGTCAGACTCAGAATTTTGTATTTTTTTTACAATCCATATGCGCCCAAACAAAAGCTATATGCGCCAGAAGATATATGCACCGGAACAGAAACTAAATGTGCCAAAATAGAAACCAAATGCACCAGAATAGAAACTAAATGCGTCGGAATAGAAGCTAAATGCACTAGAACATAAACTAAATGGGCTGCAAGAAAGATTTATATGCTCTAAAATAGTTATGCGTGCCAAAAAAAAGAAAGTCACTGTATGCGCCTAAACAGATACTAGATGCACCGCAAGAAAGATTATATGCTCTAAAACAGTTATGCGTGCCAAAAAAAAAGTCACTGTATGCACCTAAACAGATACTAGATGTGCCTAAACAGTCACGGTATGTGCCTAAATAGTCACGGTATGCTTGCAAAACAAAAGGTTAAAATCCTGTATGCGCCTTAGGAAATTTCGAATGCACCTAAACGTCAAATTTTTTTTCGAAAGTTGATTCCAGAACATGGAAGCTATCAAAACAAACTTGCAGATAATGTTAAATTTGTGGGTTCGAGCCCCACGGTGGGCGCCATTTTATGTGTGTATGAAATATTAGATCAATTAAATGGAAATCAAACACATATTAATAAGACATTCAATCAAAAAAGCTGAAAAAGAAACAGAAATATGCAAACCGTTACTGTGGCTTCCTGAAATCGTCTTATCTTCCTCTAACTCCAGTGTTTTGTTGGTTTTGAATGGCTCTCAGATCCAGCAGATCAAGCTCAACAAAATGACAGCTAAAGAATGAGATTTTAAAGTGTGCAAACTATGCCAAATGCAAAAGCTATGCTAAGATGAGAGTATGACTGTGATATTGAAACTGATATGAATGCATAGGTTGATTGCAAGTCTGGCTGTGTAAATGTGTGCGTAGTGTGTATGCGTAGTCTAACCAAAGCTTCGATTTACATAGGAATTTATAGATTTTTCGAACAGATTTGATTAGCTGATTCGATCGACGACCCGAATTAAGCTTGTTCGAACGGACGGTGGGAGATTTTCGAAAGTGGAGAAGAGGATGGAAAGTTTCCCTTTTCTTTCAATTTTCGTCATTGAGTTTCGAAGGGAAACTTCCATTTCGAAGGGTGAGTCTAGAATTTGGAAGGGTGAGTTTAGCGTGAGTTAGAAATTAAATAAAATATATTTATTTAATTTGGAAGTGAAGATGAAAATGGAAACTCACATAATTAAATAAATCATATTTAATTATGTTTTAAAAATGAAATTAGAGTGAGGAAATATTAAATAAAATATTTAATAATTAATTCGATTATGGGATGGAGAATATTCCATTATTCGAATATTCAAAAATATTCAAACTTTAGAATAATATAATAATCAAATATAAATAAATTATGAAAATTTATTTAATTTAATTAAGCGGAAGGTGGAAATGTCAATAATTAAATAAAATTATTTATTTAATTAAGGTAGAAGAATTCAGAAAATGAACGATATAAATAAATAATTAAACTTATTTATATGTAGATGAATTTAGGAGAATTAATTAAATAATTCATATTTAATTAATTAACAAGCTTAATCATGACCATTTTTAGACATACATTATTTATAAATACAAATTTATGCTTTATTTATATTTTTTCATCTTTAATAAAGGAATAATATTTTAAGCTATTAAATTATTATCCTCTTTTAATTAATTAATAATTAATTAATAAAATACTCTTAATAATTTAACAATTTGATTTAATATTTTAATTAAATCACGTTAGAACTATGAGCAACATAACCCAATCAACACCCAAACAACAATGAATCTTAACCATGCAAAATAATTGAAACACATTAATTAACCAATTAATTCAAACGACAAAATAGATCGACATTAAATGACTAATTAAAACAAACGACTCAAACAAAACAATACCAAGACAAGAACAAGGTCACAAATGGATGACGACGTTAGACACAATGATGGGGTGATAGACTAGGATGAGGATACTTTCTTGTCAAATCCTTAAACCACATCATATCCATTGGGCATGTTGGGCATGCTCAGACCCGATGGTGTGGGTGGAGTCGGTGCTCAGTACCTACAATCCTGCATAAAACCAAGTGTCAAAACAACATATATATTCCATGCCAAACACACCATGAGAGAGAATTGCAGTGTAGCAAGGCACTCATGGATGAGCGATGCAGCATCGTCCCTCTCACCCAACTCTCAAACAATTAAAACATCATCATAAACATCATGAAGTGAGCACTAATCAATTTACGTAACCACACCATATCGCATAATCAAGTAGAGATGAACACCATGCATCATTATATCACCATCGAGGTCTCGAGTATGCATCAAAACATAAACAATATCTTAAGAGTAGCAGTAACATGTGAGGCACTACACATATGCCTCACAACCAAAGACACGAATGTGTCTCAGAGAGGGCTTCTTTCCAGACCATGCTTCCAAAGGAGTTTTCTCAACAAGAGCAGAATTCAAAGAACGGTTTATTAAATAACATGTTGTTGCAACTGCCTCAGCCCAGAACTTCTCCTCCAAGCCAGCACTGCTTAGAAAATTCATGCTCTTTCCATCACTGTCTTGTTGAACCTTTCAGCAACTCCATTTTGTTGTGAAGTGTAGGGTGTAGTTTTATGTCTTTTAATCCCATGATCTTTCTAGTACCTTTCGAACTCATTATTACAAAACTCACCGCCATTGTCAATCCTTAAACATTTTATTTTTCCTCCAATCTAATTTTTCACAGGGTTTTAAATTCCTTAAAACAACTAAACACTTCTGATTTACTTTTCAAAAAATAAAAAAAATCTCTTCTTGAATAATCATCAATGAACGATACATAATATCTTGATTTAGACAAAGAAGGAACATTTACTGGACCAAAAACATCAGAATGTATGTAATCAAGTAAACCAGAAGATTTGTGAGGATTGGAGTAAAATGAAACACGGTGTTGTTTACCATATATAGAATGTTCACAAAACTCAAATTTGAGGTTACAATCATCAAGCCCTTCAACCAGGTTTTTATTTTTCAAGGTTTTTAAACCTTTTTCACCAATGTGGCCAAGCCTATGATGCCAGAGCATAGTCTTTTCTGCTAGAAGTTTAACTTCCATAGAGTTTGCACTATCAGGAACTTTTTCCTCCTCTCCATGAGTGTCCTTTCTGTGACTTTACAAAGACACTATTACATTACACATCATGTGCATCCAGCTTATACAAGGTACCAATACGAGCACCCTAGCTAGCACCATTGAGCCTCTAGTCATCTTGCAGCCATTTCCAGAGAATGTGACTTGCACTCCAATATCGTTCATCTTACTAACAGAAAGTAAATTTCAAGCCAGACCTGGTATATGCATCACATCATTGATTCCCTTCACTCTTCCATCAGGGAACTGAATTTTGACTCTTGTACGGCCAACTATTTCCAAAGATGAATCGCTTGCCAAATACACCCTTCCACCATCATATTTTTCATACTTTATGAGCCAGTCTCTATGAGATGTCATGTGGAAAGATGCTCCAGAATCAATCAGCCAGCCAAGGCTGTAATGAAAGCATCTGCATCACTCTAAGAAAAATCATTTTCGGAAGAATACTTCTTCTTTTTCTCCTCTTTACAATCCTTTCGAACATGACCAGGTTTCCCACAATTCCAACACTTCACCTTGGACTTCTTGCCAGGAGACTTTGATCTCCCCTCTGATTTGGATTTGGACTTCTTGTCCTTCTTCTTTCCTTTTTTCTTTCGATTTGCCTCTAACAGCAAGGGCCTCCTTCGCCATCTCAGAAGATTTTCTTCTCATCTCTTCTAATAACAAAGAAGCAACAACATCTTCCATCTTAAAAGTGGATGTCATACTCCCAATAGCCATCACCAAGTGATCCCAAGAATCTGGCAAAGAACATAACAACAGCATACAACGATCTTCTTCATCAATCTTCACACCCACAAATGCTAACTAAGCAATTAGCATGTTGAAAGCATTCAAATGATCAACAACAGACGCTCCTTCCTACATTTTGAAAGAGTACAGCTTCTTCCTCAAGAACTTATTCACCAAGGACTTTCCCTAATAAATAGCTCCTAGTCTTTTCCACAAAGAAGATGCAGTCTTTTCTTCATGAACATTTAGAAGAACAAAGTCTGCTAAATAGAGCCTTATCAGCCCCTTTGATTTTTTTGATTTGTAAGGTCCCAATCCTCTTGCTTCATGCCTATAGGCTTCATTCCAGACACAACAAGCCAAAGATCACGATCAACCAATAGATCTTCCATTTTTAGTTTCCACAACTCAAAATTACTGCCATTGAATTTCTCAATTTCAATCTTTCCTAATGTGCTTGCCATCTTAATCTATAATTCGAATTACCAAACTTCTACAAGACTCCCACTGAACAGAATTGACACAAAAAACCCAACGTACCCACAAGGATAACACAACTAGACAAGCTCTGATACCACTTGTAAGGAAAGCTTAGGTGCGGAACAAACTCTCCTAATGCCAAAACCTTAGGGAATAATGCAGATATGACTTTAAATTTTACAATTACAGTCCATTAAGATACACTTTGAAAAGAATAAAAAAACAAAGAAATGAACATACACAATTGGACACCAGATTTACGTGGGAAAACCCTTACGGGAGAAAAAACCACCACACCAAGAAAAGCCTCTTTGTATTATGGTAAACAAAATTACATACATAGTACATACTTTACTTTCTGATGTCAATTATTATAGCAGCCTCATTCACTGATCAATCTTGTATAGAATAGCTCTGAGAAAACATACACTGAATTCAATAGATCAATTCATGTTCAATCGAGCAACACTTCGTTATCTCATACTGTTCATCATCATCCGCCATTACCGGAAAAGTAATCCATTCTCTCACAGTCTATTCATCTCCCTCATAGGAATGGTTGCAACATTCCAATTGCTAACGGTTCACATTCCACTTCTTTGATTGGTCAAAAATAGACCACGTAGGATAGTCATTTAGTCAAAATGGTTCAACCTATATCGCATGTTGGTGAGACACTAGATGGTGTCAACCCGATGCCAAAATTCCCGATCACATAACCATCGGCATGATCATCGCTATCAGAAGCACCCAGAGAAGTCATATCGAATTCACTAGCCTGTCGGTGAGACCACATTCATCGGCAAGAGTTCTTACCAAATGAAAACCTGACCAAGTATCATCAGCCAGAGTTACACTAATGTCATCAACAGTTCATGTCACCTCGACCAGTCTATCAGCAAGAGCAACACCATCGGCAAGAGGTTACATCGAAGTTCATCATGTGGAGATCTATCAGTAGGACCATCGCTATCAATTAGACATCATACCGAATGCACATCTATGGGTGAGACTAATAGTATCGGCAAGAGCAATTATCGAACACATACTATCAGCGAGAGAAGCGTTATTTCCAAGATTTCATACCGAATACACAACTTTTGGTGAGAGAAACATCCATCGGTTAGACTCTTATCGAGCCTTCATGTCACCCTGAAGACATTCTTGTGTAAGACCGTCGGCGAGACATATTATGTCTGAATGAGTCATTCTAAATTTTCATGCCTCTCCCTGATGTCACTCGTTGCCATGAGTCTCCCCAATAACCACTAGAAACCAACTCGTCGGCAAGAGGTATGTCTGGGCGGAATGAGATGGAAAACTCACAATGATAGACATATCTTGCCGATGACTCTCGTTGGTAAGAAAGAATCAAAGTCTCGGTGATCTAAGCACTTTAGAAGTTTAGAACACAACTGCTAGTCGGTAAGACATTCAGAGGGTCTCACTGACTTTTCCCTTACAGGAGTTTCATGTCAGTAAGCTTGAGGCACATTTTCCAACAAGCAATGCATCATTTTTTCATGTGATTTTTTTCATGTTTCATGGTTATTTGTTTTGTGAGTACTAACACTTGCATGTATTCAAATCAAGTATCAATTTCTCCTCAAGGTGATGATTACAATGAATTCAATCCCTTAGGGAATGGAGATATGAGTGGTGAGTTGCAACAATTGCCAATTTATCACCTATTTATCATTTAGCCTCTACCCGACTAAGGGTAAGGTCTCTTTTTACATCATCATAGCTATTGTGGAAGTAGAAATACAAAAAATGGTGTTTGACTTTGGTAGGCCCCTATATGACACAACCCTTCCCCCTCTTTCATGTGTGCATGTTACAAATTTGAAGTGAATTGAAGGATGACTAAAGATCTAATTGCTCACTCAATAATTCAAGCCCTATAAGTCAGAAAATCAAGGAAAGTGGATTTTATCAATCATAGATGAAGTTTCAAAAGTAAGTCAAGAGAAGAACTTACAGATAGAGAGAAAAAATAAAATGAAGTTTGATTTTGAGCACCTACTACCCATTCTAGGGTGCCCAATGCTTCTATCTAGTTATTTCAAGGCTAAATTTGTATGCCAGGTTCTTCTATGTTTGCCCTATGTTGTCCTGAATTTTGTTTTTGTTTATAAGTTTTGTGTTTTTTTGAAATCATCTTAGTTTTCTACATTTTCATAATTAACCTAGGAACGTCTTTGCATCATCAAATTAATCAATTAATAAACATCAAATTACACACAACTATCCCCAAGGAAAAGGATTAAAATCTTGATCCACTATTTTGGCTCTTCCATTGAGGTTAGTAGCCAAGTGGGTGTTGAGATCACTTTTAATCCATCTTTCCCCTTGTGATGTTGAAGAGAGTGTGGTTTAGATCCTAGATCTATTTTTTCAACATCACATTTTGGTGAACCTAATGCATGTGCATTTCAAACTTTCTAAAAACTTAATTAGATCATGCTTAAATCTGAATGCATCTTTCAATAGTTTTAATTTGTTCAATTCATGCATGAACATTTTGATAAAAGCATTGAAAAACTAAAAATTGCATAACATTTTTATTCAAAAAACACATAGTGTTAATTTTAATCATTACATGAAAGATCTAGGCAATAGGTGCACTAAAAAATCTTCATTAGGTCATGATAAAATCTGAAAACATTTGAAAGTGTTTAAATTTATGCTTTATGTATGCATATATAATCATAAAGAGAAGATTCATATTGTTTTTGACATTTTTAAAAGTCACTATCATGGTTTAAAGTTAGCTCAGGAGAAGGGTGTGAGGAAATTTTGGTTGGAGGGGGAGTCCATGAACATTATTAATTGTCTGAAAAGGGTTACTCCTCCCTCATGGTCAATCAAACACATTATAGAATACTCTATTTCTATTTTAAATTCCTTTCAAGAGTCTTCTATCTCCCATGTTTATCAAGAAGCTAATGGTGTTGCTAACTTCCTTGCTAATGTGGGGATCTCCTCATCTAGATATTGGGACTCTAATGAATAGATGCCCATTGAACTCCAATCAATGGTTAATAATGATCAAATATCACATGTTTCTTATGATGGAATTAGGAATAGGTTTTAGAGGAATCAACATATGTATTCATCATTGCTTTTTCTACCATGATAAGACTTACGGCATGCTACATGGATCTTAATAATCATGGCTTAGAGTGGAAAGATTTCCTGAGGGATGTGGATTTAATGAAGCTTTATACCTAGATTAATAGATTAACAACTTCCTAGGTGTTATCTTCCTCCTTTCTTTCTTGATTTTTCATTTTGGATGGTTTCCTTTCTATTTGAGGATCAATTCAAAGAGAGTGGCTATTTAGATAATAATAGGGGGAGATGTAGAACAAAGCTTGTCACGTGTGAAGACACAAAAGATAATGGTCTAGTCTGGGAGATTCTTGACAAAGGTGGGGTCATGACATTCGTGATGAGGCTCCATGGCTATGACTCCCAAATTTCTCAAGAATTTGTGAATGTTGGCATAATAGATTCATGTGGATCTTTGGGATTGAGATTAATATTACAGAAGAACTCATAGAAGAGGTCATTGGCCTTTCTACTAAGGGTCAAAAATTCTATAGGGAAAGTAAGGTGGAAAAATCAGCAAGAGTTATCTTCCTATGTGATAAGGAAAGAGCAAAGATTAAGAGGTTGAGGTGTGATGGCTATGATCAAAATTCCATTAAACCTATATAGGGGGATGTGGTGGTGGCACTTATGTGTTACTTCACTCTAGATGGAATATTTTAAGCCATATGTGGCTACCATTTTATGCTTCTTAACCACTTCCATCATGGTAAGTTGGTGTCTTTTTTGTTTTATCTACTTTTATCCTTGGAAAATGGTATCTAAGAATATCACAAGAATTCCAATAACCCTTTCTTGCATGAGGGGCTCATGCTATTAATTACTAAACATATAAAGGTGAGGTATGTAATTGAATGAATAGAGCCGATAAATCTAAGTATTTTCCTTCATATTATGACGTGGAAGAAGATTCTAAGGAGTTTAAGGAAGAGGAAGGTGAGTCAGGTTCATTTGAGGATTTCTCTACCTTGCTTAAGGAAGAGCTGGAGTTTTCCCCTTCTTGGTCTAATGGCTTGCATACTGATTTGGAAGGGGATATGGCCCTCAAGGCTAAAGCCAATGGAAAAAGTTATGTTAAAATTTTTGTGAAGGCTTGGAAGGCGAATCAGGGCAATAAGAAGATGGAACTACCCCCATTGTCTGGAGTGAAGAGGAAAATTTATGTGGGGAAAATGAGAGTGGAATGGCGGGTAATTATTTTGTGGGGAAGAATTTCCTAAATTAACCCAAGGAAATATTATGGATGTTGTGTCTCTTGGTGAGCCCCAGTCTACTCAAGAGCTTCTAGATGTTGTTGAAAGGGAAAAGGAGAGTTGTGAGTTCAGGGTGGATAAGGAGGCAGAGCATGTGAATATTGATGTGGTTGATCTAGAGATGCCCCCTGTTACTTCTAAGGCCATGGGAAAAGGGAAGGACAAGATGGAGCCTCATGTTGGTAATTATTTTAAGGATCATATTGAGTGTTCCTTTTAGGGTATTGGTATGAATTGGGAGATGCTTGATCTCGATCATATGGCTAGTATGGATAAGAGGGGAGCAGATATTTTCTTTAAACTCTTCATGTGGCTCCTTTGTCAAGTTAAGTATGTACATGGTAAGTATGATTTGTTGGCTAGATTCATTATTAGCACTTTGAAGAACAATGATAAGGAGGTGATGGTGTATGATAAGATAAAAATAATGAATGCCATCGTTAACCAAACTATGAAGAATGTTGCCAGACTAAGGATCATGATCCTAAAATTGCTTATCTTGAATAGAAAATCATGAAAATCCAAGAGGATCTCTCCACTCTTGTTAATGTTAGACAGGATTCTCTCTTGGATAGTGTGAAGGGGTTGGTTTTTTTTAATGAAAAGGATAGGAAATGGACTGGTAAGTCCCTTTTTTTCTAAAAAATATGTTCATGAGGTGGAGGACGACACTTTGATTAAGAAATAGGTCATAGGTACTAATGAGTTTCCTTGTGTTAGAACCCAAAGAAAAACTAACAAGGGGCATAAATTCTAGCTCAAGAAGTGAAGGAGGTCATGGAGGTGCATGATAAGGTGATCACTAAAGACTTGAATGTTGTGTGGATTCTGAAGGACCTACTGTAGCTATTGCTTTCTATTTTGTTGCTTGTTTGTTGTTGGCTTGTTAATTAGCTATTTGTGGTTTTGTCGGATTTTTTTCTTTGGGGCTAATTCGTATTGTTATATCTCTCAAGCTTCCTTCTTGTTTTATAAATGGTTTTAGGGACCCTTCAAAACCTATTTTTTAATAATCAAGATATTTTTAAAAGTTAGAAAGAAAAAAATTCTAGATTTTTCAAACTAGGACAGTTGATTACCACATTTTGCAATTTGAAAATTACATTTGGAATACATTAAATTAATGGAAAAATATGAAATTACATAGAAAAATTAATTTTACATATAGAAAAATTGAAATTTTGTGTATTTTTACAAATCTTCTTGTTATAAACCTAAAAATTTATAGATTAGGATCCTTAAAAATTATATTTCATTCATAAATTTTGAATTTAAAAAATTCATCCCATTGGTATAGGGCACCTAGTGCCCTTTTCTAGTCAATTTGAACCAAAATTTGGATCACAATTATGTTGCTATGCTTCCTATGCTATTCTAGGTTTCGTGTTTGCAATTTTTTCAATTTTAGTGATTGTATTGTGTTTATCCTTTGTTTGGAACACTAAAGTGAATCTCATGTGAGCTTCACGACCTAGTGTCCCTTAGCCAATACCCTTGTGAGATGTAGTTTCAAACTCATGGATTTTTTTGTTGCAATTACAACAAATGTTAAGCCCAACTATTATAAATCTTTCACTCAAGGTATTTCATCCACCCAATCCATTTTGGATTCCCTTCCTAATCCTATGTTTCCTACATCTTCATCATAACATAACATTTATTTGGACTTGGAAATTTTTTTTTCCCATGTACCTAATGATAAATTGAAATAATTATACAAAGACTTAAAAGGAATTCAACAATACCTAAGTATCAAACCTTTGGTTGGAGAAACAGTCTCTCTTAGATAACCTTAGGAAGTTGGTAAATGATTCCCAAGGGATAGAAGTCTTGCACTACCTAGCTCACATAGTAGATGCTAATATTCCTACGAAAAATAGTTGCGCTTGAGCTTTAAACAATGCTTAAAACCAATTAGGAAACCAAGTTTCCTCTCCCACAATAATTCCTTCTATACCCACATTTACACCTCTAAATGTGGCATCAACAATGTAATATAACAATGGTCTACATTCAAGCTTAGGGATTTCTAGTGGGAATCATTATAGTTTTGTCACTTCACCGCCATATTCATCACATTTCCTAAATATACAAAATAATAGCCCACCATCCATTCATACTAGTTCACCATACTCAACAAAGTCTCAAAACATGTCACCTAATGCCCTAGTGATAAACCAAATTTTGTAAAATATATCATTACAACAACAAATTCCAACCTTAAATCAAAATTAAACCTCGAACATACCTCATGTGTAGCCCATTACCATTTGATATCTGAAAGAAACCCATACCACAACACGTATAGATACCTCATTTTAAAAAATATAATGGTAAAGGAGATCCTAATAACCATGTGTTAGCTTTTACCACCTTGTGTAGTGAATTCATTTTTTAAGATGCACTCATACTTAAACTCTTTCCTAGATCATTGAAAGATTAGATTTGGATTGTTTTTCTCATTACTAAATGACTCCATTGCCTCCTTTACACAACTCATTAGTGGATTCCTACAATATTTAAAGAAAATATTGGTCCTCAAGTTGTGTTCATAGATTTAGTTCATTGTAAGCAAGGGCCTAAAGAAAATATAACAAACTTTGTAGGCTGATACCAATCACTTTATTTACAAATCTCTTATAGTCTTCTAAATGCTAATGTTCAAAGGGTGTTTATAGGAAACTTGCAACCTAATATTTGAGATAAGATGTTATCAATGAAATATCCATCATTTACACACTTGTATACAACTATTCATTATTATTAGATATCAAATAGTCAATATGAAGTCGCACCTTCCTCAAATCCTTTTGGTCAATCCAAAGTTGTGCCTTAAAATAACTACCAATCATTTGAAAAGAAAAAGATTTTTTTATTAGGATAAATGCTACTCAAACTACTAATAACATTGAAACACAAATTATTGTTGCAGATACAACTCCATTAGGCCAAGAGATAGATAATGTTCACAATTACCCGATTCTCTCCATGAGATATGTTGAACACTTTAGAAGACTAAGAAGGAGGGTGAATTAGTCTACACAAAACTTAACCCCTTTCGAAACTTGAAACTTTTGGCACAACTCAAAATCCTTTGGAAGATAAAGATATAACTTTAAGCAGACCAGTAATAGAGAAGAATATAATAGTTTGAATCTTTAACACCTTAAGCAAAATTTACCAATGACAAATATAGTAGTAATCAAATCAACAACAAAGAGAAGGAGATAGATAACACACACATGCACAAATAGACACCAGATTTATGTGGAAAACCTAATGAGGGAAAAACCATGGTGAGAGTTAACTCACAATATAAGGCTCACTACCAAAAGACTTGCAAGAAGGCTTACTACCTTAGAGAAATATATAAAAGGATTTGCAACATTGAAGTCCCAACTAACTCTAGGAGCAAGATGCAAAGGACCTGATAAGATAAACTATCTCAGAGTAGGATACAAAATATATATAAGATAATTACAAAGATTTCCAACACAACTCTTTGTTGACTGAGGCGTTCAAGCATAATTTATCTTTCCTTTCACAATATTTAGCACTATCTCTACTAGATATTCAATATACATCTCTCACACACTTTTTCACACTTGTACATACCACCTTCAATTGCATCCAGAATGATCTTGCATTTATATCCATCAAAACACTTTAATTTTTTAATTAAAGGTCAGATGGAAAGAGAATAAACAATAAATTCAACTGGTTGGCCACCAAATCTTGATGTGGTCCTATCTCGAGGATAGAGAGGACCAAAAAATATTAACACTTCTTTCAATGTGATCCAAAATGATTTACACACAGGTGCACATCAACCTAAGTCGACATCAAGGAAACATGTGGATGAGACAATGAAGAAAATAATGAGTCATCCCATAAACACTCTTTCAATTTAATTTACTTTATGTGGTCCTAAACAGGATAGGTCAAGACCCAAATCTATCATGACACATCTTCCATTACTATCACAACCCCCCAAGCACACGAACCAAGCAAAGAAACAAGCCTTGTCGGCCTGATATCCACAAAAGATCATGAAGGCCAACTCAAGATGTAATGCAACACCAAAGTGACCAATTAGAAACATGTGGATCACATAGGGATGTTCCTTGAACATCCAAGACCACTTCCATACACTTCTTTCATACTATCATGCCATCAACTACCACTGTAGACCAAAAGGGTACAAACAACTTTGTTCAAAAAACACAAAATACATAACTAGATGATGTAACATTTGTGGAAAAAATTGCAGGCCACTTCAACATATGAGATTGGAACTAAGATGTTGCAAATATGTTATGAACACATTCATTGATCCATAGGATCAAAGACATCAATTTGGAGAAATCAAAAGCATTTCCTGGGCTAGTCCAGACAACTAGCATACTGCCAACCTACTGCAATTCACAAGAACCTCCTCAGAAACGCAGGTGACTAGAAAATATAGGAGTGCAATGTAAAAAATTAACTAACATTGAATACCAAACTGCAAGACCATAACTGCAATAACAAAGGAATGTGGAGTATTCTCTCGTACAGACTTCAATGTAGCTTCCTAAACCAGAATCATTTGTGCAACCTGTGGAGACCAGAACTTCCTTTTAGAAACACATATATTATCAAGAACATTAGTAGAGAGCATGAGATAGACTGTAGATCATCTCTCCAACATTGGTCATGCCTCTAATCCTCATCTTAATATATTATCTTGAAAGCAACTCTGATGTCAATAATAATACATTCTATGAACATCAACAATAATACTTCTTTGATAAGGCATGGAATCCAACCATGAAATTCTTCAACTCTTCTCTTCTTTTAGAATGCATGGCATCCAACCATGAAATTATTCAGTTCTTCTCTTCTTTGATAAGGCATGAAATCCATTACAACTATCAATTGATGTTGATAACAACTATGAACAATCTTCATTAATGACAACCATCAATTTTGACATCAATGAAAAAACACAACTATTAGTGTTGACATGAATGACAGCAACTTCCAACAATCTCCTACTTTGTCATTAATAAAAACACACTACTTACTCTCCCCCTTTGACATCAAGGACAAAGGGACAAACACTTTTGCATAAGCTAGCAAGAATTTTCTCTCTTTAGGAGAAAAGGGAAAAAGGATTTTCTATTGAAGCAACAACACATGCTCCACCTTTGAAAAAAAACACTTCTTTTCCACACACATATACAACAATTGCACAATTTTTTTAGGGCTCCCCCTTACTACCAATTCCCCCTGAAGGGTAGCACCCATCAATCCAAGAGAAAGGATATGACATGAATTTCTCCCCTAGAAAGATGCACTATTTATGCATCTAGTTAGAACAAGGAGGGAAATGACCCTTAGCTTTTGCCTTAGATATTCAAAGGTATCCTTTCAAAGAGACTTTGTAAAGATATCTTCAATTTGATCCTTTGTAGGCACATACTCCATTTTGACTTCATGTTCTGTAACTTTCTCTCTCAAAAATGGTACTAGATTGAGATGTGTTTAGTCTTTGAACGCATTATTAGTTAGAAAAAAAATTAATAGAACTTGTATTATCACACAGTATAAGAATAGGTTCATCATATACCACCTTTACATCCTTTAAGGTTTTCTTCATACAAATCACTTGAGTGCAACAAGATGTTGCAACAATATATTCTTCTTCTATTGTGGATAAAGACACTAAATCCTGCTTTTTATTGAACCATGAGACCAATTTGTCTCCCAAAAAGAATTCACTTCCACTTGTGCTCCTTCAGTCATCAACACAACCTTCCCAATCAACATCAATATAGGCACTCAGAGAGAAATTTTGATCCTCTTTATACCATAGGCCATAATTTGAAGTTCCTTTTAGGTATCTGAAGATTCTTTTCACAACTTTCTCATGAGATTGCTTAGGATTGGCTTGAAATCTGGCAACTAAACATACCACATGCATGATATCAGGTCTAGAAGTAGTTAAGTATAGTAATCCTCCAATCATAGGCCTATAGAGAGTCTAATCGGCCTCTGAAAACTCATCTGATTTACTTAGGTGACAACTAGTCACCATAGGAGTACCCATAGATATTTTAGAATCTTCCATTCCAAACTTCTTCAGTATTTCCTTTACATATTAGGCCTGAGAATTGAAAATTCCACCATCTTGTTGAATAATCTAAAGACCAAGAAAGAGGGATAACTCATCGATCATTGACATTTCAAATTATTTCTACATCTCTTCTGCAAAATTTTTGCACATATTATCATCTCCACCAAAGTTGATATCATCAACATACACAACTACAATTAGTAACTTGTCTTCTTGAACTTTAATATATAGATTACTGTATGCATTACCCTTATTGAATCCTTGCTAAAGTAGATACTTATCTAGTTGTGCATATTGTAGACACTGAAAATGTCTCGAGCCTACAAGCAACATTTTATCACTAATACGCCTTCTTCCTTGCATAATTAAATTATTTCCTAAGGTCATATTCTTCTATTAGTTAAACAATTCTTAATTATTTAATTAATTCACTTTATCTTTATTCCTCTCTTGATTAACTTAAATAAAATGTCAATTTATTTAAATTACGTCACTAATTCATCCTTTTCTTCTCATAATTAAATAAATTCTCATTTATTTAATTATTTATTTCCATTTTCCTATATGATTAAATAATAATTTTTATTATTTAATTATTCATTAGCTTTTTCCTTTCATAATTAAATAAATCCTATTTATTTAATTATTTATCATTCCCCTCCATCTTTCATTAAATAAGTGTTTCAATTATTTAATATTTCACACCTCATCCTTTTTCTATAATTAAATAATTATTTTTAATTGTTTAATTATTCATTTTCCATTTCCTAAACTAAATAATAGTTATCATTATTTAATTTATTCCTTCTTATCCAAGCCCTAAATCTCAACTAATTTCTTGAGTTTTGGTTCATCCTTCCCATCCTTATCTCTTTTCTTCTCAACTAATTGCATACATTGATCATGATACCTCATCATCCAATCATCACCCTTCATTTGAATTGGGATTTCTATAAAATCAAGCCATCACTTTCATTTCAACCTAACCACAATCTTTGAAGTTTTGCGATGTTGAGATCTAGCTATATTGTTTCAACATCAAGCTTATTAAATATCTTACATACTACAAATCTAAGAACAAATAAAGAAAAATGGAGAAGAGCAATGGAGATGAATCAACTTTGGCATAGAGATTGAGTATTCTTGTTTCACTATTGTGATTTCTATTGTCATTTGTGCTTTATTATTGGATTAGGTTCTTTATTAGCTTGAATTAGATAGTTTTTTTATTGCTATCACTGATTCACGCTTATTCTTGAATTCTAACCCGATCTACATTTGATGAACTTGACGTGAACTAACCAAATTTTTTGAAATTTTGATTTTTCAAGTGTGACACAATCATCGTGTGAAATGACATAATTAAGCTTCCAAACACTACAATCATTGTATGAAATGATGCATCTGAAGTTTCTTGCACCACATTCATTGCCCAGAATGACACATCTGACTGTCATCTTGTAAAAGTAAAAATTCTCCAATCATTGTTGTTTCAGATTATTTTATTGGCTACTAGTTATTATTTTGAAATTCTAACAGTCTTCTGACATCATTTCCATTATCATATTTATTGTTTTTTATCAGATCTTTGTGTTTTTGCAACTATAGGTTTTGTGCTGCAATTTTCGATCAATGCACCATAGTTTCCTTTCCATTCGCTGCAATCACTATTTTGTACACCACATCTATTGAGTCCTACGATGCATTACACATTGCATCTGAGCCTTTGTGCATTGCATTTGACTATCATAGCGAAAATAGGGTATAAATTCCAAATTTTCATTTTTTTCTTTTTGCATCCATTAGGGCAAAGGTTTCTTGGTTATTGATTTTTTATTTCCATCTTGTGGCAATTGTTGGGAGAAGACATTTTTATCTAAACTACAAATCCAATTTCTTGCAACGTTCCATTGTGTGTTTGTGATTTCAAAATTAGGAACCTTTGGAATTGGTGCATAAAATAATAAGTATCTTATATGTTTTGTGCACTTGCACACGTGTTATTACCAAAGGTGTGTTTAGCTAAAGTATCCTCTCCCCTTGTGCTACATGTGATTCCTAGGTGATGAGAAATAGTGACACAAAATAGTCTTAAGTATCCTCTCCCCTTGTGCTATGTTTGATTCCTAGGTGATGAGAAAGATTATTGCACAAGCCTTCCTTTTTATTTTTGATTAGGGTGGTTCTACCAATGGATTTTAGCCCCTGGGAACAACCCCCAGCATGTATACCTCCAATACGCTATATAAAGAGTGCAAAAATTGAAAGGTGAGCATTATGTATTTGAGCCCTAGTGGGGTGGGCCTTTTGGTCATGGGTAATTCCACACAGGGGTTAGAGACTTTGTTCTTCCATTGTTGTTAAGCCATGGTGTTCCTCAAAGTTCACACATGAGTAAGAACCATTATTTTTAGAAACCTAAGACTTTTTTTTTTCGTCTACTATTGTTGGTGCATCATGATAGCATCATCATGAGAAGTTACTTACCATGTCCAGTGTTTGGTTGTGGTGGAAAGGTTCCTTGTTTGGATTTCATCCTTTCAAGGTGAGAGGTGTCAAGGTGGTACATGACCTTGGCATACTCTAGCTAGACCCACTCCTCATAATCATATTTAACATCACTCGAAAGGGTGAGTAAGCCCACCTTAGTAGATAACCCTATTACTACTAGATAGGTTGTTCTTGCTTATATTGTTTGTGAATCAAGGCCTAATGAGTTTTGTGGAAGAAAAATTACCAAAAACTTACCTACCACAAATTCAAAGAGTCAAAATCATCCAAATCTATATTCTAAGTGTTTGTTGCATTTTTATGATCAAATTTGGAAATTTCCCAAAATGGAAAACCACTAAGAAAACATCAATTTGAATCTAAAAAATAAAATGCCACAATTTTTACATAGAACACCACAATCGTCAAAACTAGAACACAACAATTGCCAATTAAAATGCCACATCTATCAAAAACCTTAGGAAGCAAAAAAATTGCATTTGCATGTACACCACAATTGACAGATCCTACATTGTAATTGACTGGTTATGCACCGCATCTATGGTGTCATGCACATCATCTATCAGTTTTAATATTTTTGGGGAAATACCCAAGTGTTCAACTTCCAATTTCTTATCAAACAATGATTGTACCATTAGACCTGAGAATTTTTCAATCCAATAATTTCATCCTTTGCATTTTATCATTTACCTTAGTTTCATCTTGCATATCCTAGCTTGCATTTTCCATCTTAGCTTTTCCATCCATTGTCATATCATAATTGACACCAAGAGTACAAACCCAAACAACCAAAACTACACCAAGCACAAACATGTCTTTTGGGTCAAATCTAAACACCAACCAACCTCCATCATAACAACATAGAAATGCAAACCCCAACTTCACACCACATGTCCAACAAAAAAACAAAACTCCACCACAAAAAAATAACAATACCAACACCATGTTTACATCTCACTACCACTAAGGCAACTAAAACCCTTCTCAAAAAAACATCAACCCAAATCCAACATTTACATCCAACTTCCAAAACAAAAACCCATTGTCATCCTACGACCATCTAAACACATTTGACACCAACAACAACCCTCTTATGCAAAGTAAAACAAACATACCACCATCAACCATGGACACTTTGATGCAACAAATGCAAGCAATGCAACAATACATGAAAAACATGCAAGTGAGTGGGACAAAGAAAACATACTCCATGGAGAAACTATGTCATTATCCTTTTGATCAAAGCATATGCATGCCACCTTCCCCTCCACACTTCAACATTCCAAAATTTAACAAATACAAGGGAAAGGGGGATCCAATAGAACATGTGAGATAATTCAATACCGCATGCATGGATATCAATTTTGAGCCTATGTACTTGATGAGATTATTCCCATGTAGCCTTTTATGGCAGGCTCTTGATTGGTTTGCATATTTACCTCCTAGGATAAGAACATGGAATGAACTAGCTGAGAAATTCATCACACACTTTTCCTATAACATTGAAAGTGACATAACCCTTGCAAAATTGTGCATGACCAAACAAAAATAAGGAGAGTCACTTAATTCATTCTTCTAAAGATGGCAAAGTATGGCTAGAAAATGCCCTTATCACATGCCAGATAAGGAATTGGTCCCTATTTTTATAGAAAACCTCAACACATAATTAATGCACCAACTCCAAATCCATTGTTGCAACACATTTAAGAATGTCATTGAAAAAGGAGTCTTCATTGAGAAGTCTCTTGTCATGAAAGGATTGGTCAAAATCTTTAAAGAAAATCAAAACAATCCTAATGACAAAGGAAAGTTTTGGTCTAGAAACAAAAAAGTCACCAATGATGGGGTGGTTGATGTTAAAGAAATTAAAAAAGTTCACCCCACCATTCATCTCAGAGGTCCTTCTACACCAAATAGTCCAACACCAAGTCAAGACCAAACTACAAATGCAGTCCAAAACAATTAATAGTGAAGAGGTACTCCAAGAGAAAACAAACTGAAATGAACATACACCCTTAGGGGAACCTATTGAATCGGTTCTAAAAAAATGTTTACAATGAAACGTCATTCAAATACCATAATTTAGACACTATGAACCAACAATATTTAAGCTAGCTTGATGGAATGACGATAAATTTTATGAGTACCATCACACCAAGGGACATAAAACATCATAATGTCTAAAACTTAAGAACCTTATCCAAGACCTCATTGAACAAGGTGACATATTAGGGGATAATTCACAGGGAAAAATGAATGTTGACCATACTATTTTCAAGAATCCCCTACAAGACCATGGGAAAGGAAAAGCCTCTAGTTTAGGAAATAATACCAACAACAATGCCAATTACACCAATGTCTCATATGAGTATATCATTCATATATTCGATCCTTTGATAAAAATTTCTCTACCATCACCATCAAGAAAAATCTAGAATGTGCCATTACCACCCAGAGATCTAAAGTGTTATTGCAAGGGGCTGCTTCTAATCCACAACCAAAAAGTTAGTATAACCTCCTAGACCATATAGGAAAGAATCGCATGCAAATATCCATTCTTGAGTTGCTTCGTAGATCTCTTGAGCACAAAGCCATTTTGGATAAATCTTTACAGGAGACTTTTATACCCAGCAACCCAAATGTTAACCAATTTTAGGCCATGGTATGATACTTGGCTACTATCCATCACATCACATTTTTTGAACAAGATCTTCCTGTCCAAATACCAAATCAAAATGACCCATTACACCTTGAGGTATATGTTAATAAACACAAAATCAAACGATTCTTGGTAGATTGTGGAGCAGGTCTGAATATATGCACCTTAAAATTAGTCATAACATTGGGATTCTCTAAATCTTGTATAGACACATCCAAGAAAATCATTATCAAGGCTTATGATGATGTTGAGCATTCATCCAAAGGTATAATCACACTTCCCATAAGGGTTAGGCCTGCTTTCAAAATATGATATTCCAAGCCTTGGATCTGGATCTACCACATAACCCTCTCCTTGGTTGCCCAAGGATTCATGTCATGAAGGTCGTTCCTTCCACATACCACCAATGCCTTAAGTTTACATACAAAGGCATCAAAATTACCATATCATGTGATCCCAACCCCTTCCAATATTACAGTAGTTTGAAAGGGACCACTAAACACCAAGTGCCTATCAATCGAGAAACTTATTCCTCTGCCTCATTGCATTACATTGATCCTTCTTCACTAGCTAAATCATTCATTCCATCCACTACACCTTCCAAACCTAAGGTCGAGAACCATGACACAAGATGTGGAGAATATAACATTGAGAGCTTATTTTGTGTTGGGAATTTTCCCACCTCACCAAAATATTATGGGAAGCCTCATCCTATTTAGAAGGAGCCTAAGGTTGTCATTCATAATCCTCCTACCATGTTCACTAAGTGGGGTGAACAAAGAAAAGAAATTATAGGCGAGTATATTTATGCATGGATCTGTAAGGATGAAGAAGAAACCAAGCCCATGCAAACACCAGTTGAGAAATATGGAAAAGGTTTCAAGATCATGAAACAACAAGGTTATGATGGACATAGTGGTCTTGGTTTGAATAAACATGGAATGATAGAACCTTTATTGCTTCCCAAGTTACCAAAGAATTTAGGGTTAGGGTATACACCAGTAAAAGTGAGTCCTCCTAGTACTAAGTTACCTTTGGATAAAAAATTTAATGCTTCTAATGATGTCAATACATCTAAGGATTACCATATTGAAATAAACTCCAATGAATGGGAATGGGGTTTTGATAAATACTCTAGTGATTATGACCTAGTTAAAACCTTTTGAGAACTTGACCTATCCTCTTCCCAAACCAAACCTATGAGTGGTCATGCTTGGATTGAAACCTTTTAGGGTCCTGATGATACTTTTTTTTACCATATTCGCCTATTCCTTAAGTTATAACGATATTGATGATGACTTACCCCTTGTCCACCTACAACTAATACATTGGGATCAACAAGGACCTACAAGTTTGGACATATTCAAGAATGATGAAGCAATAGCTAAGTTCATGGGAATTCGAGAAGGAATACCAAGTGGGGATCATAATGTTGGATTTATCATAAATATTTACAATGCAACATACTTTAGGGAGTCTACTCCACCCTCTAGTCACAAAATTGAGAAAAATAAAAAGAATAGGTCTCTGGGTGAAAAATTGAAAGGCACCTTTAGACCATGGGTGAAAACCTCTTTGAGGAACCTAAGGATGGAGGGTTGGATATTATTCCAATAAATCAAGGTAGGTCACCATTTCTCATGGAAAAATTATAGGAAGTCAATCTAGGTACCAATGACAGTCCTTGAATCATTCACTTTGCAACATCCTTGACAATCACGGAAAATCCAAATTCATCGGTTTCTTTTTAGAAAGATAAATCAATTTTGCTTGGTCATATGCTAATATGCCTGGGTTGGATCTTGAGTTGGTTTTGTATCATTTTCCATTATTTCCTAACGCAAAACCTATTAAGAAAAAGTTAATAAAAATTCACCCTCATATCACACTATTAGTGAAAGCAAGATTGAAGAAGTTGTTGGACATTGGTTTCATTCAACCCATAGATTATGTGGATTGGATTTAAAATCTTGTTATTGTAACAAAACCAATTGGTGGAATTAGAGTATGCACATATTTTAGAGATCTAAATAAAGCTTGTCCTAAAGATGACTTTGTGTTTCCTAACATTGATATGAAATGTTTTCACTCATGGATGGTTTCTCAAGATATAATCAAATCTAAATTGCTCCTGAAGATCAACATAAAATAGCTTTCACTTGTCCTTGGGGTACATATTGTTTGAATTTCATGCATTTTGGTCTTAAGAATGTTGGAACAATATATCAAAGAGCTATGACCACAATATTTCATGATTACATGCATTCACTCATGGAAGATTATGTTGATGACTTGTTATCAAAATCATTATCAAGAGATAGTCATTTGGTAGTGTTAGACAAGATTTTCAAAAGGTTGGAAGAGTACAAGGTTAGATTAAACCAAAAAAAGTGTGTCTTCAAAGTACAATTCGACAAGATATTGGGATGCATCGTCTCTCATAGAGGTAGTGAGGTTGACCCCACAAAAGTGAAAGAAATCATGGATATGCCTCCACCAACAAACATAAGTCAACTATGCACTCTACAAGGAATACTATAGTCTATTTGAAGGTTCATATCCGAGTTGGCTAATAAGTGTCAACCATTGCAACACTTTCTTTGCAAGAGAGTCTTGTTTGTATGGACTAATCATTGTTAGGAAGCCTTTCAAAAGATCAAAGATTATCTACTAACTCCTCCAGTTCTTATGCCACCCATTGATGGGAGATATTTAATACTATACATATCAATAACCTCATCAGTATTAGGGGTCTTGTTAGCATAAAATGATGAAGAAGGAAAAGAATGAGCCATCTACTACATCATAGACTTGTGGGGTATGAGATTAATTAAAGTTACATTGAATGAGCATTCCTTGTGGTGGTCTTTTCCACACAAAAGCTTTAACATTACATGATAAAAAATCACATAAAGATGGTAGTAAAGATAGATCCCTTGAAGTACTTACTCAGCAAAACATCTTTAATAGGTCGGCTAGAAAAATGGGTAATGATTCTGAGTGAATTTGATATAGAATATGTTGATTGAATGGCAATGAAATTATAAGTGATAGTTGATCAACTTGTAGATGCTACAATAGTAGTAGATCATCCTTTAATATCATATTTTATTGATGAATCCAACTTCACAATAGAGACCACTATAACATGGAAATTGTACTTTGACGGATCTTACATGAATCATGGTTTAGGAGCTAGTATCCTCTTTGTCATGCCATAGGGGGACTTAATGCCTAAGTCATATAGAATAGCATTTCCTTGCACTAATAACATGGTCAAATTTGAGGATTGCTAATGGGACTCTAAATGGCTATCAAATTGAAAATCAAGAATCTTCAAGTTTATGGTGATTCCCTATTGGTTATCTTCTAGGTTAATGATGATTATGACAAAATATGAAAATTTCACACCCTACAAGAGAATGGTTGATAGTTTCAAGCAGTATTTTGATCTCATTATCTTTGAGCAGATTCCAAGAATTCAGAATAAAGTAGTTGATGCAATGGCCACCATTGGATCTCTCTTGGATATACCTAATAATGTGTTGCAGTATGATTTCTTGGTGGAACAGCTATTGATCCTCGTGTTTGATGTCCTTGAATCTAAGCTTATTGTAAGGAAGCTACGGTAGCAGAACAACTTCCTACACTAATCTTGAGAGGAGAATAATGCAAAAAAATTATAGATCTTTAACAGTTACAAAAACTTAAATAGAAATAAATATATGTATACCACAACACAGTGATTTACATGGGAAAACCCTTTCAGGAGAAAAACCCCACACTCCAAAATCTTCCCATTATATTATTCAGTAAATCACAAAGATTACAATATACTTACAAAGAAAGCTTCTCATAGGAGTATCATCACTTAGAGATCAAGAGACAACATGATTACCATTGCTACTAGACTTAGAATACATCATCATCTCTCTACTGCAGCTATAATATAATGCCCTCATAAAATAGAGTTACATTCTAAGATAAGACAGGACAACAAAATATCCACCATTAGATCTAAAACCTAATAATTAAAGGTCTATATTTACAATGTATCATTTATCTTATGTATGTTGGCCAAATTAGGATTTTCCTAAAAAAATTAACAAAAAAAAGTTTACACGCATCCCACTCTCCCCTCTTGATGCCATTGTATATTACACCTATCAGTGTAACTAGGAAATATATATTCATATATATATCCTATAAAAAATAACCTTTATATAATTGCAAGGATAAGACACATTCTCCCAACAAATTTCCCACTTGTTGAACACCTTGCAAGAGCAACAGGAGGGAGTAAACATTGTCTCTTAATTGTTGGGGGCTAAAAGGCCCATAATCTTTGAACACCATCTGAACTTCTTTGTGCTTACGGGCTTAGTTAAAGAATCAACATCATTTATCAAAGTCTCTACCTTAACAAGCTTCACCCTGCCATCTTCGACCATATCTCATATGAAATGATATTGTACATCAATGTGCTTGGTCCTGGCATGAAATGTTGAGTTCTTGGCTAGACATATCGCACTCTGACTGGCGTAATAAATTGTCACTACACCTTGTTTTATTCCAATATCTGAATACAATCTCTTAAGCCAAATGGATTCTTTACAAGCATGAGTATCTACCATATACGTTGCTTCAGTAGTGGACAAAGCAACCACAACCTATCGCTTACTCATCCAACTGATTGCACCACCAAATAATGTAAACACATAAGCATCGGTGGATTGTCTGCTATCAATATCACCAACCCATTTTGAATCCATATAACCATTAATATCAAGGGAAATATCATTTTCAGTCACATTACTATGATAACCTAAGGAGTAATCTGAGGTACCACATAAATATTTGAAGACTCTTTTAATTGCATCCCAATGAACTCTACCAGGATTAGACATATATCTAGAAAGAACTCCCACTGCTTGGGAAATATCTGGTCTAATACAAACCATAGCATACATTAAAATTTGAACTACACTCTGGTAAATCACTCTGCTCATGTCTTCCATCTTTGAATGGGATTTTGGACAACCTAAAATAGATAACTTTGTTCCAATAGAAAGGGGAGCACACAATGGTTTACAATCTTGCATGTTAAATCTCTATAAAATTGAATTGACATACTTACTTTGGCCAAGCCATAGCTTTCTATTCACTCTATCTCTTTTAATTTCCATCCC
This sequence comes from Sequoia sempervirens, assembly GCA_007258455.2. Lineage (NCBI taxonomy): Eukaryota > Viridiplantae > Streptophyta > Pinopsida > Cupressales > Cupressaceae > Sequoia > Sequoia sempervirens. The sequence goes on from VDFB02193867.1 coordinate 460,192,955, forward strand.
AAGAATGTGTTTAGCTACACCAAGATCTTTCATTTCAAATTTAGCAGCAAGTTGAGATTTCAATTATGAAATCATACCTTTCCCTTTGCCAATAAATAACATATCATCAACATATAATGCAATTAACAGGAAATGATCACCATCAGTTCTATAATAAACACAATGATCTTATAATGCTCAAATCCCAAACTCAACACATATGTATAAAAATTTTGGTACCACATCCTAGGAATTTGTTTTAAGTCATACAAAGATTTCTTCAATTTTCAAACCAATTTACTTGTACCTTTCACCATGTAGTGCTTTGGTTGTGTCATATAAATATCCTCCTCCAAGTCACCATGAAGAAAAGAATTTTTCACATCCATTTACTCGACCTCTAAATCATAAGTAGAAACAATAGAAAGTAAAAATATAATGGATGTCATTTTTGCAACAAGAGAGAATATCTCACCATAATCAACACCCTCAACTTGAGAGTAACCTTTCGCAACCAACCTTTCCTTGTACTTCTCAATACCTCCATCTGAACTAATATTTTTCTTGAACACCCATTTGCAACCAATGGGTTTCCTTCCTTCATGCAATGGTACAAGATCCCATGTATCATTCTTTTTCAAGGATGTCATTTCTTCATCCATAGCAATCTTCTAGGATTCTGCATCATTCATACCTAATGCCTCTTCTACAAATTTGGGTTCATCCATGTTAGTATTCAAAGAAAAAAGACATCTCCAATCATTAGGTGTATACCTTTCAGGTGGTTGTCTATTCCTTGTAGACCTACGAACAAGTTGAGTTTGAGGTTCTTCCTCCTCTTCTGAAGATCGAAAGCTAGATGAGCTCTCCTCAACTTCTTGTCTATCCTTGGGCATCAATTCAACTTTCTCAAGTGTAGAAGGAAATTGAATCATATATTCCTATTTACTTTGTTCTAGCTGTAATGTAATAGAAGAAGGCTTATTTTCTCTAAAAATAACACTTCTACTATATATTACCTTTTGTCCAACATGTTCCCAAAGCTTGTATCCTTTCACACCATAATTGTATCCAATGAAGATACATTTCACGGCCTTGTTCTCCAACTTTTTATGCTTCTCCTTTGGAACATGTGCATATGCATCACAACCAAAAACTCTAAGATTTCTTAATGAAGGCTTGCAACCCGACCATGCCTCTATAGGTGTCTTATCAATAAGAGTTGATGTAGGAGACCTACCAATCAGATAACAAACAATGGCAATAGCTTCAGCCCAAAAAATTTATTCTAATCCAACATCACTTAACATACTCCTATCCTTCTCCATTAGTGTCCTATTCATTCTTTCTACAACTACATTCTGTTGTGGAGAATACAGAGTTGTTTTCTATCTATGAATACCAAAATCTTTATAGAATATATCAAAATTATTAGAGAAAAATTCACCACCATTATCAATCCTCAAACATTTTATTTTCTTTCTAGTACGCAACTCAACCATTTCCTTAAATTCTTTAAATTGACTAAAAACTTCAGATTTACTCTTTAGAAAATATACCCATGTCCTTCTACTATAATCATTAATAAATGAAACATAATATGTGAATTTACCAATCAAAGGAAAATCTATAGGACCAAACACATTAGAATGAATAAGATCCAATACACCACAAGATTTATGAGAACTCAAGTAAAAATGAACGTGGTTTTTTTTTCCATAAATGCAATTCTCACATAAATCAAATTTGAGATTATAATCAAACAAACCTTTAACAAAGTTTTTATTTTTCAAGGTCCTTACACCCTTTTCTCCAATGTGGCCAAGTCATTGGTGCCATAATATAGTTTTCTCTACAGGTAACTTTGTTTCAAAAGAAAGAGCACCCTTGGGTACCCAAAAGCCATGACCATATGTTGAAGGTGAAGCCATCACTTCTTCCACAGACTTGTTTTTCATAGAAGTACTATTGCACTCAATAGTGCATGTATCCAACTTATAAAATGTGTCATATCTAACACCTTTAGAAATCACCATAGCACCTCTGACCATCTTGTATCCTGCATTAGAAAATACTACCTGCATACCCACATCTATTAGTTTTCTCACAGATAACAAATTTTGTGCTAATCTAGGGATATGCAACACAATTAATCCTTTTTATTCTACCATCAGGAAACCTGATTTTAAATTTACCATGACCAAAAATTTCTAAATGAGAATCATCACCTAAGTACACCTTACCTCCATCAAATTCTTCATATTCACAAAACCAATCCCTATTAAAGGTCATATGGAAAGATGCACCTGAGTTAATTAATCATGCATCATTACCTGCATGAGTTTCCAAAGCTGCAATGAATGTGTCACCATCTTCCTTCTTAGACTCAAAATCAGAATCAAATTTCCTCTTTGCATTCCTTATAAACATGCCCAGGCTTATCGCAATTCCAGCAAATAACTTTGGACTTGGATTTGTCACACTTCTCATTCTTCTTGCATTTTTCCTTAGGTCTTCCACGAACATTTAGGGCCTCCTTGGTAGTGATGGATACCTTCCTCCTCATTTCTTTAGAAAGAAAAGAACCCACCACATCTTCAATCTTCAAAATAATAGAATTACTTCCAATAGCCATAACAAAAAGAATCCCAAGAATCGGGAAAAGAACAAATCAAAATCTGACATGTATCCTCCTCATCCATTTTGACACCAACGGATTCCAATTGAGACACCAACATATTGAATGCTTCTAGGTGGTCTGTGATTCATCCACCCTCTTCCATTCTTAAGGAATACAACATTTTCCTCAAGAAAATCCTATTCACTAAACATTTGGCCTAATACATCTCACCAAGCTTCTTCCATAGTTTTTGTACAGAGGTCTCCTCATGGACATTAATTAAAATAGATTCTACCAAATATAATCTAATTAGACCCTTTGATTTATGGTCCATAACATCATATTTATCAACCTGAGTAGGATCTGTAGGCCTTGAAACATTCTCATCAATAGCATCCCATAGATCTCGATCTATCAATAGATCCTCTATCTTTAGCTTCCACATCTCAAGATTATTTCCAAAAAATTTCTCCACCTCGATTCTCCTTGATGAACTTGCCATCTGAAAATTCTTGCAACAAGATCACAAAGTTTCTTCTACACAAGCTCCCAATCAAACCTAGATTAGTCCAAAATACCCAACAACCCACAACTAAAACCAAAGGTGACTAGGCTCTGATACCACTTGTAAGGAAGCTAAGGTAGCAAAACAACTTCCTACACTAATATTGAGAGAGAATAATGCAAAACTTTTATAGATCTTTAACAGTTGCAAAAACTTAAATAGAAATAAACATAAATATCATGCACACCACGACACAGTGATTTAAATGGGGAAAACCCTTTCGGGAGAAAAACCCCACACTCCAAAATTCGTCCAATATATTATTCAGTAAATCAAAAATATTGCAATATACTTGCAAAGCAATCTTTTCACAGGAGTATCACCACTCACAGATCAAGAGACAACACAACTGCTACCATACTCATAATACATCACCATCTCTCTACTGCAACTGTAATACAATGCCCTCATAAAATAGAGTTACATTTTAGGGAAAGACAGGCCAACAAAACATCCACCATTAGATCTAAAACCTAATAATTAATGGTCTAGATTTACAATGTATCATTTATCTAATGAACGTCGGCCAAATTAGGAGTTTCCTAAAAAAATTAACAAAAAATTGTTTACACGCATCCCACTCTCCCCCCTTGCTTCCATTTAATATTACACCTATCAATGTAACTAGGAAATATATATATATATATATATATATCCTATCAATAATAACCTTTATATAATTGCAAGGTTGAGACACATTTTCCCAACACTTGTGTATGAAATTGTTGGTCCCGATTCTCACTAGTACAAATACTTTTATAGTTACCTGCATGACCAAATTATCCCTCCTAACTTGTCATTTAACCAACACATGACCTTTACCCAATAAGCCTCTAAATATGTCATCATTGATGATACCCTTTACTATTGTAGCCTTGATAGCACCCTCCTTAGATGTCTCAATTCAAATGAAGCACAAATGACTTTACATGAGATACACAATGGTATTATGTGGAGCTCACTCTACTAGTCCTACCTTATCGAAGAAGCTCATGTGAATAGGTTACTATTGGCCCACTATGGAACGTGACACCTACCATTTTGTTAAGAAATATCAACAATGCCAAATACATGGAGATCTTGTGCACATACATGCCCAAGAGCTTCATCCAATTACATCACCATGTCCATTCTCTCAATGGGGACTCAACCTCATGGGAATATTCACCCTACATCCACCAATGGTCATAAATTCATCCTCACTACAACTAAGTAATTCATAAAATAGATCAAAGCCATTCCAATGACCTACATCACCGGTAAGAAAATATCTAAGTTTATCCTCAGTTATATTATATGTTGGTATTGTGTTCCCCAATCCATCATTACAAATAATGATCATCCTTTCAAGAATCAAGATATCCATGAAATATGTGAGAGATTCCACATCCATCACCACTTCGATACTCCATATTACCCTAAAGGTAATGGTCAATATGAGGCATCTAATAAAAGTATCCTAAAAATTCTAAAGAATATTGTCGATGACGTTGGTCATGACTAGCATATCCAACTTAACCCGGCCTTATGGGCTTATCACACTACCATTTAAACTCCTATAGGAGCCACTCCATATTCCCTCATCTTCAGATCTGAAGCCAATCTTGCCATTGAGATTGAGTTACCATCCCTGAGAATATCTATGCAATAATTCATTGACGATAAGGAACATTGTGTATCCCATTTTCATAAGTTAGAGTTATTAGATGAGAAGAGACATAATGCATTGGTCCATTTACAAGCATATCAAAATCATCTCCATCGTAGCTACAGCAAAAAAGTCTGAGTTTGAAATTTTGATATTGGTGACTTGGTCATAAAAGAGAATCTAAAGAATCAAATGGATCAAGAGAAACCCAAAAAATTTGAGCCTAATAGGTTGGGTCCTTATATCATAATCACAATGTATGGGTCCAATGCTTGGGTATGTGCAGGATCATGATGGGCCAAAAAGTGGCAATATGATGGGTATGTGGCTGATGACTATTTTTTTACCCAAAATTGATGAAATGAAAAGGGTTTTTAAAGGAGATTCTCAGCTTTCCATCGATATAAATTATTCTTTACTTTGAATTTAATAAGTAATTATTATTCATTTTCTTTTCAAATTATGACTAAATTCTTGATTGATAGGCTGATTGAAAAATGTCTATAGCTTTCAAATGGTATCACATTTTTTTAATCCAAAAAATGTGTCACATTCTATGCTTCACATACTATAGGATTAAAAAAAGAAAAAATTAATTTCATGAATTTTTGACCAAGTTAAGGTGGTCAAACATACAAGTTTTATATATTTTAAAAATTTGTAATAAAAAATTAATAATTAATTATTTACTTGGAAAAAAATTACAAAAAAAATATGCATCACATCGGGGCATGAGTCCTATACTTATATCTAAAATCTTATAAAAAAATATTATCATTTTATTGTGGTTAGGGTGATCAGACAGACACCTACTTCTTATTTTTTCCCTAAAATTGAAGTACCACTACATTGAAATTTCAAATTTTTACCAAATAGATTTTTTTTTTTAAACAAACCTAGTAGTTTAGAAAATACATTCAATTTTCTACAGATTCTATTCTTACATATTTTTGAAATAATATAGATAACTTATTCAAATTTTTACGTCAAGTTGCCTAACTGATTTTTCTGAATTTTTTGCCACTTAAGGGCCTATTTTTTCCATGATGATCTTGCACATACCCGCTTATCAACTTGCTAATCCTAAAGGTGAACCACTACTAGAGCCTATCAATAGTATTCACCTTCACAAGTATTATACATAGTCTTTAGGGAATCCTAGAAAAATATTTAAAAAATAGAAAAAGTAAAAAAATCGTCATTGTGATGAAAACCTGGAAAACAAGCATCTTGGTGACACCAAAAAAATAGAAAAAGTAAAAAATAGTAAAGAGAAATAATCCATCCAATAGAGAAAACCACCTCAGTAGTGCTTTGAATAATTACCATGGTGAAAACTTGGCAAACAAGTGTCATGTGTAGTTAGTTTTTGCTCCATCGTCTACTATCATTCTATCTGATTTTCCCACTTCCATCCATGATCCATTGTGCATATCCCATTCGATAATAAAACTCCTACCTTTCCCATCTAGTCATAATAAAGCTTAGTTGTCCTTCTCATGGCCTAATAATTGTTGACATTTAGCATCTTTTGTTTTTCATACCTATGTTGGAGCACAACAATCTACTAAGAGGGGGGTTGAATTAGTAGATCAATTAAAATAACCCCTTAACATATTATGCAGATAAATTAACCAAGTAGTTAAATAAGCACACACATAATTGTAGATAAAATAAGATATATATGGAAAACCCAAGATGGGAAAAACCACATTGTGAATAGCTGCTAGGATCTATTGTCCTAATCTAGCCTCACAATGAATATCTTCTAATACAAATTTTAAGGGAACCAACCCTAAGGAGACACCAATCCCTTGGTTTTAAAAGCACCCACTCCAAGGAAGCACCAGCTCTCTACACTAAGCACCTACCCAAATATCTGATGGCACCCACCAATCAGATGTATAATGCAAAGTATTACAATTTGATTCTTTTGAATTTAATTCAATGTTGCAACCCTATTTGCAACTACTCAATTCTATGTTGTTGTTTCTACAACACAATTCTCTACCCTGCAAGTCTCTATGTTCTGCACTTGAATGTTAACCTTGATAAAGGTCTCTAATTTTTGTTTGGGTTCTACTCATTTGTTGCTTATACATTCCCTATCTGCTTTTACTCTCTCACACTCAAACCTCTTTGCATCATTCCTTTTTCTATTAGTGCATTATCTTTCCACCTCAAGAACTCACACTTATGCTTTGCTGCACTTTTCAATTTTTTTGTTAGTGCATTATTTGTCTGCCTCAAGAGCTCACACTTACATCATACAACAACACTTAGCTGAATTTTGATTGTCTCTCATCTCATGAATTATTCGGCAAGGCATCACTTCCTTGAACCACACACACACCTTGTTATGATTTGTTGAATTTTCTTAACATAGCAACCTAAAAAATCCTAAACTTAATATGTATTTAATGCCATATCCTTATAAACTCGATCTAATTTTGATCTTCATTATCTTTGCAGTCTATTTCACCACTCAACAAGTCATCACCAATTAACTAGTTGCTAGAGTAGGTAAACCAATTAAATTCATACACTGTGTCGGCTACCAGACCAAACCCTCATTCACACTGACATAGTCATTGGAGACCTTCGACTTTAAATTTGAACCATTGATCCATTGTCTTTGCACCATGATCATCAATCCTCCTTCATCTAATCCAACTTAAAAACAAAACCGTTGGATTATCTCATTTCAAACATGCATTATAGATCTTCATCACATTATATATAGCCATCACTTCACTTAAGTCTATCGCATTTTCTCTTAAGAAATTAATCTCCATTTCTGCAATGTGAAGAGGTAGTGCAATCATGGTTCGATCACCAACACATGATCCTCATCATTGAACTCCCATCACATCTCACTTGGCACTTTTTTATTCACAACAGTGATGTGAATAAACATAACGATGCAATCGAATGTCACCACCTGTCCCTTAGGACACATGTCCTTAGCCCATGTTCTTGCAGGGCTAACCGGGGACCCACCAAATCTTCAATGGTATAGTGAGATGTTACCATCTATCCTGACTAATTTCATACTCTACCATCTTTCGCATATCACCTATCACATACCATCATTTTGCTTCACAAATGTGATGTGAAGCAATGATATGATAACACGCCACGTTCCCTTGCTGATGTCACAGTCCACTAACAAAGCCTATTACTTTTTGTTGGTTCCACTAGACACTTGTCATCATCCCACAATCTCGCAAGGAAATTTGAGGACCCACCACACACACCATGGGTTAGCTAGGAGTCATTCAATCTAACCAATTTTATCACAACCATTGATTAAACTTTATTGCACATTATAGATTACACAGGCCAAAGTAAAATTCAAAAGCACGATGTCAAGACACTGTTTCATGACCATTTGATCATCTATGCATCAATCTATACTATTAATTATGTCCATCGCATATCACAAACTAAGCATGATTGAGATGAACACAGATTGTGATGTGAAGGGTAGTTTCGATGTACACACAAACTTTGCCAACCGGTAGCACAAGGCAAAGGGATTGGTTCCCTAATGACTTCGATGAATTAAGTTGTCACTTAATTGACCTATTGCCACCAACAAATAGTAAACTCCAAAATATAAAACCTAATCAAATCCATGATTGCAACACCTAGTGTTTATCTACAAAACCATAGTTTGACCAGAAAGTATAAATAAATCAATTATGAGCACATTCCACATCCTCTAGATCTGTAATTCACACTTTTGAGAATCTCTCAAGAAACCCACATCGAATATATATCCTATTTTCTCCTCTAACATTTGGAAGTGACCTATGTAATAGCATTACAAAAATTCATGATAATATTGTAACTTTTGAGCAACTTTGCAACTTTTGCAAAATATGCTCTTCTCTCCATCATACTTCACCAATTCTTCCAGAACCTTATCCACTAAACACATTGACATCTAGGCATCCACTGATCTACCCTTTGACATCAATGACAATATTATGCCAAAAATATCCCCTTTGTCATTGATGGAAAAACCAAATGCTCAAAATGCTTTGTACCAATTCTAAATGCCCCAATTCATGCTTTGTACCAACTAAACCGAAACTACACCAATCAACTAAACTGCTCTATACCAATTAATAATGCTCTAATACCAAATGGAACCACTCTAAACTAATTGTGTTGCTCTTTACCAATTATAATAAAACCGATCATGAGTGCACATACAAAATAGCTCCCCTAGACATATCTCCCATCAAAGAATTTTGCTCAACTTCTCTCTGCTCATTTGCACAAATTCTCCCCCTTTGACATCAATGGTAAAGGGTCATACCATGCATTTAACCAATTATACTTTCCCCCTTTTTTCTCCTTTATCCCCCTTTGTGCTACAATAGATGTTCATAAATCTACAACCAACAAGTTATTAGAAATTTGTAAAACTAAGGTATGCTGACTTGATCTCTCTCTCTCTCTTCATGTCAGGGATGAATGAAATATCTATGAAGCTCCCCTTGGACCCATGCCCTATCACTAGAATTTAGTAATATGATGTGGGAGTAATTACTCCCAATTTTTTCCCTAGATATTCAAATTTTTCATGGGAAGAGGCTTTGTAAATATGTCAGCACCTTGTTCTTTGGCGGTCACATATTCCATGTCAACTTCATTATCTGCAACATTTTCTCTTATGAAGTGATACTTGATTATGTGCTTTATTCTAGAGTGCACCATTGGATTCTTTGAGATGTTTATTGCACTTAAATTATCACAAAGAATAGAAATAGGTTCTTTGTACTCAACCTTGTCCTTGAGTGTATGATTCATCCACAAAACCTGAGTACAACATGTTGCTGCTATATATTCTTCTTCATCTATAGAGAGTGTGACCGATTCTTTCTTTTTGCTCATCTAGGAAACAAGTATGTTCCTCAAAAAGAATGCTCCACCACTAGTGCTTCTTTTGTCATCTACACTTCTAGCCCATTCAACATTTGTATATGTAGTTAGAGTGATATCTTTGCTCTTGGGATACCACATTCCATAGTCAATAGTAATTTTAATGTATATAAAATTATCTTTACTATGTTGACATGAGATTCTTTAAGAGCAAATTGAAATCTTGTAACCATACACACTATTTATGTAATATCTAGCCTTGATGTAGTTAAGTACAATACGCTTCCAATCATTGACCTATACAATGTCTGATTTGCATTAGGGGACTCGTCTTATTTACTCAATTTACATCCAATTATCATGGGGGTACTAACTAGTCTACTATCTTCCATTCCAAAAAATTTAAGCATTTCCTTAGCATATTTTTTTTGAGATATAAATATCCCATCATTAGTTTGTGCTATTTGTAAACCAAGGATAAAAGATAGCTCTCCTAGTATTGACATCTCAAGCTCATCTTGTATTTTAAGAACAAACTCTTTACACATGTTATCATTGCTACCACCAAATATGATTTCATCGACATATACAACAAAAATTATCATGTACTCACCTTTTGATTTGAAGTATAGATTTCTATCTGCACATCCCTTTCTGAATCCTTATTGTTGTAGGTACTAGTTCAATCTTGAATACCATGCCCTAGGTGCTTTATTTTAGACCATATAGTAGTTTCCTTAGTTCGCAAACATAATCTTATTCTTCTGATAACTGAAAACCTTATAGTTTTTCTATGTATACTTCTTCAAGGTTTCCATTTAGAAAAGCAACAGATTTTACATCCATTTGATAGGCTTTAAATCCTTTATAAAATAAAAATGCAAGAAACATTCTTAAGGCTTCTAATCTTGCAATAGGTGCAAATTTTTCTTCAAAGTCTATCCCTTCAACTTGTGCATATTCTTTGCACACCAATCTTTCCTTGTTCCTTACAATGATTCCATCTTCATTAAGCTTGTTTCTAAACACCCATTTAGTACCTATCACATTTTTGCTTGGGGATCTATGAACTAAGTCCCATGTTTTTTTTTTCTCGATTTGATTCAGCTCTTCTTCCATGGCCTTTATCCAACTCTCATCCTTGTTGGCCTCAATATAGCTTTTAGGTTCAATCTATGACATGATAGTAAAGTTTACGTGTTCCTTGTTCTTTGCAAGTCTTCTCCTTGTCTGAACACCCTCATTTTTGTTTCCATTTATCTAATTTGTAGGATGATCCTTTTAAACATATTTTGTAGGTTGTTTTTTATTCTCTTCTTGTAGCTCTTCATCAACAATCTCTTCTTCAAAATATGATTCAACTTCAAAGTAATCTCTATCAAATTTAACATGTTTCAATTCTTCATCAATCTTGACATTGATGCTTTCTACAATTTTGTGTAGCCTTCTATTATAAAACTTGTAAGCTTTGCTTTGGGTGGAATATCCAAGAAATATTCCTTCATCACATCTACAATCAAAGCTTCCCAAATTATCTTCTTCACTTTTTATGTAGCACTTGCTACCAAACACTTTGAAATACTTGATAGATGTTGGATTATCGTACCCTAGATCATAGGGAGTCTTGTCACTATTTAATCTAATTTGAACTATGTTCAAAATATAAACTACAGTATGAACTACCTCTCTCCAATACACATCTGCTAACTTAGCCTCATTCAACATTGTTTTGTCCATCTCCTTGACTATCTTATTCTTTCTCTCAACTACTCCATTCTATTGTGGATTTCTTGATGTAGAATATTGTCTTTTGATCCCATGCTTCTCACAATATTTAATGATTTTAATTTATGTGAATTCTCCACCTCTATCTAATCTCAAACATTTGATTCTTCTACCAATCTCCTTTTCAACCATGGCTCTAAAAATATTGAATCTTTCAAATCCCTATGACTTGTATTTTAGAAAGGTTACCCATGTTATTCTTGAATAGTCATCAATCAACAACATGAAGTATCTTTCACCTTTCAATCATCTTGTCTTTGTAGGACCACACAAATCTGTATGAAGAGGTTGCAAGGGTTTTTTAGGTAAGCATTCATTTTTTTGGAACTTAACCCTTGTTTGCTTTCCTATTTTACATTCTTTGCAAATGGCGTTTGTAGGCTTAGTTATCTTAGGCATGTGTCTTACTAGTCCTTTTGAGTTCACTTTCTCCAAATTTTCAAAATTGACATGCCCCATTCTCCTATGCCAAAGCCAACTCTCATCTACTTGTCCTATCAAATAGTTTTGACCTTTTACTTCACTGATTATAGAGATTGCTTTTAGTTTTGTGCAATCATTTTTCCATTTTTCCTTATTTTGCATCCTTTGAATTAAATGTGACCTTATAACCATTGTCACACATTTGACTTACACTCAGAAAATTGTGTTTCAGACCTTCAACATAAAGAACATCTTTTGTACATAATTTACCATCTATGCTCAATGTTCCTTTACCATAGATTTTTATTGTTGTGTTATCACCCAAACTAATTGAACCTCCCTTACACTTCTTAAGTTGGATGCATTTTCTCTTGTCCTTAGTCATATGTTTTAAAAATCCACTATCTATTACCCACAAATTTTGCTTCTTTGCATGAAGATCAATTTGTGTAATCATTGATTGTGTGGGATTCTACTCTTTCTTTCCACACATTTTTAGGTTTCTTCTCTACCTTTTCTTCCTTCTTTTCAAGGACTCTAGACTCTTTGTTTACTTTAGGAGGTGTTTTTTTCTTTTTCTCACTCTGTACATTTGGTCTTATAAATATTTTTCTACATTTCTAAGCTATATGACCAAAATTATTACTATTATAATATATTACATTCATATCAACTAATGGAGCAAATATATTTTTTCTAACAAAATTTGTACTCCTTTTAGGAATGACTCTACATTCTCTAGCCCTATCACCAAATTGATTACATGTATAATAGTACCCATAAAAGTATGAAGAGTACCTAGTCATAGCATTTCCTTGAACAAAATGAGGGGGTTTTCTTTGTCTTATCTTCTTCAAATTTCTCACCCTTGTGAATCCATAAACATCAGTTATTCTTATGTTCTACCTCTTCTTTTGATGATACAAAACTAATTAGTTGTTCTTCTTGTCTAAAATAGGCTTCTTTTCTTCCTTAATATTATTCATCTCAATTGGTCTCTTCTCATCTCTAGATGTATTCTCATTGCATGCTTTCTCACTATCTATACTAGACTTTTTTCCTACTCTAAATCTCTCATATAGTTTTGCAGAAGCATTGGTAAAAGTACTCTTCCCTTTCTCTAAACCCAATCCAGATTTCTCTTTATTAGAATAATTCTGTGTGTTTTGTAATCCATCAAGAATCTTCAAGCCTCGCTTCAGCTTCAAGCCTTTTTTCTATTTGATCTCTAACCTTTTCTAATTATTTTCTTAAGGTGACTATTTATGACTCTAGTTGCATACATTTGTCAATCTTGAACTGTAGTTTAGACTTAACTACATCTTCAATTCTTTTGGCTTCCTCCAATTGTATCTTCAAGCTTACCACCATCTGATTAGATTCTTCAATATTTTTGGTTGGCTTTTTCAGTCTCCTTTTGTGCAAGCTTCTTCTGATGTTTATTTTCCTTTTTCAAATTATCAATCTCCTCTGTTAGGTTATCAATTTCTTCTAAGGAACAGATTAGTTCTCCTTCAAGGTCAACTTCTCCTTCTTCCTCACCTTCTTCACCAAGATTCTCAACCTTTCCATATTTTTTTTCTTCAAAATATTTTTCCATGAAGAGAAATTCATTTTCTTCCATCACAAAGGCACAATTTTTTTCATCATCTGAACTATCACTAGCATCAGATGAATCACTCTCCTCTTGAACATACAAACCCTTCTTATTCATAAAACTTTTCTTCTTATGAAAGTAGGTTTTCTTCTTTTTACTATTTACTTCTTTTTCAACATTATCCTTCTTATTATAAGTGCATTTAGAAACAAAATGACCTATTTTACCATAGATAAAATGCTTGAAGGGTAACTTACCTTTATACTTGTTAGAGCCTCTTCTTAATCTTTTGATGAAGTTTGATTCTTCCTCATCAGTCTCTTCATGTTCAAATGTGGAGGATTCTTCCTTGTCCTTCTTGGATACTTCAACCTTCTCCTTGTTGATAGCCTTGAATGCAACTTACTCTGCATTTCCCATCCTCATTTCATATGCAGTGAATATGACATGCAATTCATTAAGAGTAAGTTTATCCAGTTCTCTTGCTTCCTCTATTGCAGATATCTTGGACTCATACTTGGATGGCATAGACCTTAAGACCTTTTAAACAATGACTATTTCTTTCACCTCTTCTTTGAACCCTCTGATTGAGTTTACTATTTCATCAACTCTGAGAAGATAATATGCAATCTTTTCTTCTTCACTCATCTTCAAACTTTCAAACTTGGCTCTGAGAATTTGTAGCTTTTCCAACTTCACTTTATCATATCCTTCATAGATTCCTTTCAACTCATTCCATATATCATGAGCATTACTACAATGCATCACTTTGATAAACACTAAGCTAGACAAACCATAGAGCACAACATGCTTAGCCTTTGCATTGTTCTCATAGTCTTTCTTTCTTGCAACATCGATAGGAGTAGTAGCAAGAGGTGTATATTCATTTTTAATAGACATTCACACATCATATGCCAAATATGTCTCCATCATAATGCTCTAGAAAGCATAATTCGATCCATCAAACCAAGGTGCCTTGTTTGTAGATGAACCCTCTTGACTAGTCCTTTTTTCAATTGTCCAAGATCTACCCAAGCTGATTAAGCTTCTCCTAGGGAACCAAGGCTCTTATACCAATTGTTGGGACACAAAAATCTACTAAGAGGGGGTTAATTAGTAGATCAATTAAAATATACCCCTTAACACATTATGTAGATAAATTAACCAAGCAAAGAAATAAGCATACACACACATAATTGCAGATAGCACAAGATATGCATGGAAAACCCAAGATGGGAAAAACCACGGTGAGGATAGCTGCTAGGATCTACTATCCTAATCTAGCCTCACAATGAATATATTCTAACACAAATTTTAAATGTACCAACCCTAAGGAGACACCAATCCCCTGGTTTTAGGAGCACCCACTCCAAGGAAGCACCAACTCCCTACACTAAGCACCTACCCAGATATATGATGGCACCCACCAATCAGATGCACAATGCAAAGTATTAAAATTTGATTCTTCTAAATCCAATTTAATGTTGCAACCCTATTTGCAGCTACTCAATTCTTTGTTTCTATTTTTGCAACACAATTCTCTACCCTGCAAGTCTCTTTGTTCTACACCTAAATGTTAACCTTGATAAAGGTCTGTAATTTTTATTTGGGTTCTACTCATTCATTGCTTATGCACTCCCTATCTTCTTCTACTCTCTCACACTCACACCTCTTTGCACCTTTCCTTTTTCTATTAGTGCATTCTCTGTCCGCCTCAAGAGCTCACACTTATGCTCTGCTGCACTTTTCCCTTTTTTGTTAGTGCATTAGTTGTCTACCTCAAAATCTCACACTTATTGCATCATACAACAACACTAAGCTAAATTTTGGTTGTCTATCATCTCAGGACTTAGTCATCAAGGCATCACTTCCTTGAGCCACACACTCCTTGTTATGATTCATTGAATTTTCTAAACATAACAACCCACAAAACCCTAACCTAATATTCATTTAATGCCATATCCTTGTAAACTCGATCTAATTCTGATCTTGATCACCTTTATAGTCTATGCAACCACTCCACAAGTCATATCACTAATTAATTGGTCGTTGGAGCTGGTAAACCAATTAAATTCATGCATTGTGTCAGCCACTAGGCCAAACCCTTGTTCATCATTGGAGACCTTCAACTTTAAATCTGGGTTGTTGATCCATTATCTTCATGCCACGATCAGTGATCCTCCTTCATCTGATCCAAATTTAAAACACAA
>VDFB02193867.1:460208774-460401992 GCA_007258455.2 Sequoia sempervirens
TCGAGTGCCTGATCAGCTCCAAGATGATGGAAACCACGTCCAGCCTCGCTTTGAGGAAAGCTGACCTCTCCCTCCAGTAAAATGGTCAGAGCCAGAGCACGCAGACCTAGCCACCCTGATGAGGCCAGTGACAAAATATTCTCAGTGGTGGGTCGATTATCATGTTCAGGAATTAAGACAGAAAGGAGTCATGCTCACATATGATCTGTTGAGCGAATCAGAATCATATTCCTCTAATGCTGGTGCATCCCATCAAGACTTGGTCGGGATTGGAGAGAAAAGAAAAGAAATAATGCCAAGTGCTAAACCTGTTTCTAAGAGGCATAAAGGAGAACCTTCTCGGTCAGCAGCATCCAGGAACATTGACCAGTTTGTGGCCAATATAGACGACTCCTTGGTGGAAATGCTTGAACCTCTTGCAGCTCAAAGAGTAAATGATGAGCCTATTCAACTAGATGATGAAGAGCCTGCGTCACCAACAGGCACAGAAATTTTAGGTTCAGACAATGAGATCGAAGCTCGGGACAATGACTTCGAGGAGGGAATGATTTCCGCTCTCAGGGAAGTTATGGATGCTCCGAATGAGGAGGAAGTTCAAGTAGAGGATGGCATTGAACAATCGACCATTCCAGACTGGCTATTGGAGAGGATGAAAATCCAGGTGCCTGCTGAGGCTCAACAAGAAGAAGAAGATGATACTGCCGATTTCTTGGCAAGATTAGAGCAGGTTGCAGTCAAGAAGCCCGCCAAGAAGTTCTCCACCATTCAGAGGAACGAGACAGGCAACCGTTCCGTGCACATTGCAGTGCCTACAGTGGACAAGCCACAGGACGAAATCACTCCACAGGAGTATGCTATAACCACTGTTGACCTTGGTCCGACCTCGAAAGGTCAGGAAGTAGAAGAGCTAGATAATTCCGTCTCGACCATTAAAGCGAGACTGGAAAAGGAAGTGACCAAAAAGAAAGAGTATAAGAAGGAGGTCAAACGTCTCAAAGAATACATACAGCATTTGACCCAGCCACTTGATCAGGGCAATGCAAACGTCCCTCCTCTCCTTAATTCATCACAGGAGGTGACTAGGGAAGTCGAGCACGGAATGGTGACGGCCAGGGAAGCACAAGACTGGATGGCAAGTGAAGGCATGGAAGCGGCCTTGTTCATAGAAAAGTTGGCACTGGCTTATGGACGAACCTCTTCATTTCTTTCCCGATTGATGGATATGGCAGAAACATGGGAAGGTGTCCCGGATATGCAGGAAAGGCTTATTCCAAGCCTTAGAATTTTGAAGAGCACTCCGAGGGAGGAGTTAGTTGATAAAAAGGTGATTGCTGCAGGGGCAGCATATGATTTTCATCACTGGTTTTGGGCAGTGACAATACGAGAAGAAGTCTTGGAGAAGGCAAGAGTCGATGGACTTGGAATTGAAGAACAGGTCAGGAAAATCCAGGAGAAGATTTGCATGATAACTACTGATGTGTTCGACCGTGAAGTCATCCGGGAGAATGACATGCAGTTGGAGAGATTGAAGCATAAGGTTCAAGAAACTTTCTTCTCGACCGCTGGACCTTTCTTGAAACAAGACTTTGCGAGAGTGGCAAGACTCTCGTCCATTCGAAAGGATTTTGAGAAGCAGGAGGCAGATTGGGAAGGTACTTTTGCTAGATGTGCTGAGAAGTTGGACGGACTCGAATTCCGGATCAGCATGCTGCCGCCTGTCACGATGGACGAGGTCATTGCCGTAGTGTCCGGATTCGCCAAGCACAATCCCACTCAAATGGATAACGACGCCTCTCCTTGATTATAGCTGGAACTGCCACTTTTCTGATAGTTTTCTGATGGTTAACTCTTGTTATTTTGGGAAACCCTAATTAGGGTTTGGTTGTAATAATCTCGGCCGTTGATCTTGTTTTAAATCTCGGCCCTTCATTTCATTTTTGGAGCTCTATATAAACTAGTGCTCTCTCATTTTCATTTTGTGTGGAGACAGATTATGTATATTGTCGCATTGAGACTATTTTGAATGATAAAAGCTCTTGAGCATGATTTGCCTTGAATCACTTCTTATTGTGGAATAGTAAGCGAGGTTACATATTGCCTTCCGCCATAGATTAGAGTTAAAGTTAGATTAAATAGAATTTGCTTTGAAAAGTTGTTAAATTGAATGAGAGATTGATCGTATTGATTCGATGGTGAAGTGTAGCTCATACTTTATTCGAATGGATGATTTGCATTCGATTTGTAAAGTTAGCCTGAGCTCTTAAACGTGGAAGCTTAACTTCAACCTCATTCGAGGTGTGAAAATTATTCTCACAAACCCCTTGAAGATTGCACCCACTTTGCGTATGTTGTCCTGCAGGAGGCGAAACAAAGTGTGGTTTATTCCTCTTCACCGAGTCCTTACTGTCTCTTGAGTTCTTAGGCTTAGACTAGACTCCCCTAAACCCTATTCTTTTGCCATTTTTTTTTGAGATCCACAATTGAAAGTCCTAATTGAGAGCCTTTAAAGATAAATTTCCTAAGTCCCTAGCTTGTGTAGACTTTCTACGTAAGTCCCCTTGTTTATTACCAGCATTATCACAACGACCATTGAGCTTATCCACACGTCGAGACCCGACTAAAGAAACCTTGGAATCGCCATATGATCTTCTCGCAATCTTAGCATACGCGGTGATTTTTCAAGAGAGGATAGAGTGTCTTTGGGCATTTTTATTCTGATGTTTGGTGGATGATAAAACACACATCAACAGGACTTAGCATTCTTTTCTGTTTCCTCCTCCTTTTGAAGGGGTGGGCGGGGTGAGGAGGGTGTGGGTCCTCGGCTTCTTCTTTCTGAAGGGGTAGGTCTTCATCTTCCTTCATTGTGGCTGTAGAACCCACATGAACTTCTGGTAGGCTCCCTTCAGCAAAGGGTTCTGACATTATTTGTTCCCCCATTACTTCCCCTTTTGAAAGAGGGCAAACATCCACACTAGAGGGCACAATTTCTCCTTCCTCTAGGTTGTTTGCCATGTCAAGAGAAACAGCCTCTTTAGCAGGGGTAGAGGCATTCCCATCACTACCATTCTATTTGCTCCTTTTGCCTTTGTTTTGCATTGTTGTTTCCCTGCTATCCCTCTTACTTTTTGCCATACTAGGACATATGTTAATCAAATGTCCCATTTTGGAGCAATTCTGGCAAAACAGGGCTAAGTTCTCATAGAAAATGTTTTGTGACCAGCATCCTAGTTGAGATTCCAACATGATGGAATTAGGAAGGTCTTTGTTGACTTCTACATTCACATAGCATCTCACGAAAATCATTCTACTTCTACTTTTAGCAACATTGTCAAGAGTCAAGAGGTGCCCGAAGGAATTGGCAATACCTGCAATGATCTCCTCATCCCAGTACTCCGTCCAGGGAGGCAGATCCAGGTAAGGCCATGGTAGAAAGATCAATGTCTGGGTCAAATCCAGGCTTCCATTTGCAAAGCAAAAGGCTAGACTTCCCAAAAACCAAGGGCCACTCACAAGAACCTAGTTGCCGTCTTCTTTCAAAGAAAACAAAAAAAGGAAAAATCCCTTGAAAAGGGCACTCACCTCTACGCAACTTTTGACATACCGTTTTGAGCTTGTCCATCTATGAACTAGTTTGATATTGGGATGTTTCCAAAAGAAGTTTCCAACCAATGCATTATCCATTCTAGAGACAAGCCTATCAATGGTTATGTCCTCAATCTTCAAAGAGATTCCTTCCTCGGATGAGCTAAAGGAAGTTCCTCCCTCACTTATTTTCGGAGTAGGGGATTTGAATAAATCCGTCTAGGGAATTGCATCCTCCCTCCCATGTTGTAGTCTAGGATGTATTGAAATAATGATGAGGTAGATTTGCCCATAACTTAGTTTACAGAATCTTAAGAATGCATTCTAACGTATGCTAGAGAGTAATGAGTATGGGGCATATTCAAGTGTAACAGAGATTCAAAAAACTTAAAATGTGGTCTATGCAAGGTTGTAGAGTTAATGACTAAGGGCTAGTAGATTCAAATGTAATCAAAGTCCACATGGCTTACTGCAATGATTAAGAGGCACATTTGAGCATGACAGAGGCTTACAAAACTTGAGAATACAATTTAGGCTGGTTGTATAGTAATGATTATTAGGTACACTTGAGTGTAAATAAGGTTGCAAATCTTATGAATGCAGTCTAACCTAGGCTGTACTGAAACAATTAAGGTTGAGTGTCACAGAAGCTTACAAATCTTACGAATGCAGTTTCAGCTAGGTTATACTGTAATTATTATGGGATAAATTAGAACCTAGACGAGGTTTACAAATCTTATGAATTCAATCTAACCTAGGTTGTAGAGAATTGCTTATCCAGTACATTTGGGCATTTGCAAGTTCTACAATTCCTAAAGAATGGGGTGACAGTTAGAATAGCAATGATTATGTGGTGCATTTGAGCACGAAAGTTTGAAAATCTGAAGAATATAATCTAACATTCAGGCATATCTGACGTTTACAGATCTTTAGCGGATGATAACATTCAAGTGTGCTACGTAACCGAGATTTACAAATCCTAAGAATTGAATCTAAAATTCAAGTGCAATCGAAGCTTACAAATCTTAGGAATGCAATCCAGCATTCAATCGTAACCGAGGTTCACAAAGCTTAAGAAAATCATCTAGCATTCGAACATAACTAAGGCTTACGAATCTTAAGAATGCGGTCAAAGCAAAGTTGTGAAGTAAAGAGTAAAGGGTACATTCAGGCATTTAAGGTAATGAACATCCAGGCGTCTACAGTAATGATCACTGGATAAATTGGTGCGTAACCTATGAAATGTTTACAGAGTAATGATTATGTAGTATTTTCAAGTATGACACATGTTTGCAAATATTGTGAAAGTAACCCAAGCTTATACCACGGCGTGTTGAAATCTCATTACCTCATCCAGGATCTACCAACCCCCTCCCTCCGAAAAAAATCGAATTCTAAAAATTTACAGTAAAACAGGTGCAAACCCACATTCAAAAACCTTTGGCTTAAAGAAACAACCCTAAATAAAAATTTAATTGATTAATTAATTAAAAAATCAATTCAACTGAACCTTGAAGTCATCAAATCTTTCAACACAGATGATCCCGTAGTCCAAAAAGAGATTCAAGCTTCATCCATCGAAAGAAGTGAAATCTGTTCTTCAAGCGAACATTCCACGTGGCAGGAGGTTCGAACCTTGGCGGATATCAAAATCAGCCCTAGGTTGCGCTGTTCCATACAGTCAGAAGAAGCTGATAAAGATGAAGATGATGCTTTTTTGGCGATGGGTCTGTATTCAACTGCATCGTACAGGATAATGTTTCCCTGCTTGTCCAGGCAATGGAATTTTCCCACGAAAACACGGCCATCTATAACACCAACACGTAGATTTTTGTAAAGAAGCTTACGGACGCGTTTAACCAGAGGACTGGGATTGCTCTCCTGATTTTCTGGATTGCTTTCCTGGTTTTCTTCGTGCGTTTTATCTGTGATTTCTTCCATGGTGGATTTTACAGTCTTTCTCGTTCAGGGAGAGGACCCAGTAGTTGAGCATGTTTCAATAGTTGAGAATGTTTTTGTTAATATAATGCCCAATAGTTGTTTATATAATGTCAATAGTTGTTTATATAATGCCAATAGTTGTGACTTTACTACCCATAATTAAACAAAATGTATTCTTTTGATCTAAAAAGCAACCAATCATGTGATGCCACATCAGCGCTCAACTACTGGTGATGTGAATGCACAAGTATTGGTAAGGGGTTTAGACAGTGCCTTTTTGGACACCTTGACAAAAAGCATGCTGATGTGGCATCATATTTGATGATGTGGCCCCGAAACTTTTGTTATAAGCAGGGGACTTGCCAAGTAAGCTGTTGTAAAAAAATTGGAGTGATTTGAAATTTCCAAGTAGGATTTTGAGGAACGCGAAGTTAGGTGCACAACTACTGGGTCCTCCCCTAGATCTGTTAAAACACAAAGTTCGTTTTTTTTTTTGTTTGATATTTTTATTACCAAAAAGATAATTAAAGAAAAAATAAGTTTAAGCCCAAGGATGATATGATAGGCTTTGAAGAAAGAATGTATGTTCGAAAGTAAAGCAGGCATACCTATTACAGAACGAAAGTGGGTCTGTTTTGTTCTTTGTAATCAAAGCAGTTTTTCTTTATGTTCTAGATTTATTTTAAGTGGAGTGTTTTTAATGCAATAATGGATTTATTAGTAGTTTATTTTTGTGTTTTGGTTTATAATATTATTTATATTTTTTTAATGTAGGATTTTATATCATTTGTAAGATAAAGTTGTTATTCAATATGGGAGGACGAATCTATGTTGATACTTCTTTAATTAAGAGACAAGGATTGAGGGATCCATTCCACCAAAGTCGTCTGAGGTATAATTTTGGCCTCATCCCTTATATCATATCTTTGGGGTTTGAACCTTCGTGGATGGTGTAATCAAGGAACATACCATCACCTTCACCAATTAAGCTCAACCATTATCATACATTTTTAGAAATTCATCTTAATCTCTAGATCTTTTATTCACCATTTTGGATTAGATCCATAGTCACATCATTGGCTTTAGTCACTTCTATAATTGTAGAAATGAACCCTAGACTTTTAAAATTTAAATTTAAATTATATGTAAGCAACTCTCTTCTACTAGCCATTTGTTTGACCTAGCATACATTTGTGTTGATTTGTGAGCTATGTTGTTTTATTTAAAAATCATTAGGGATTATGAAAATATATTGTTAAAGAATATATTAGGATACATCTATAGCAACATTATTAGAGCATACACCAATATACATCATCTTAAGCATCCTTTGCATGATTGCTTCTTGTCTTCAATTGTTATTTGAAAGTCATGGAATCAATTTGCTTAAGGGTTTGAAAGGCATTCATTCTTTTAAAAATCATTAGGGATTATGAAAATATATTGTTAAAGAATATATTAGGATACATCTATAGCAACATTATTAGAGCATACACCAATATACATCATCTTAAGCATCCTTTGCATGATTGCTTATTTTCTTCAATTGTTATTTGAAAGTCATGGAATCAATTTGCTTAAGGATTTGATTGAGGAAAACATATAACCCTTGTAAATTAGCACATTCTCCATAGATGTTTGTAAGCACTTCTAGTTTCCTTACTATATTTCAGATATCGAGGTGAGAAAAACTTGTGATAGGCAATCACTCCTTGTTAGTTTATGTCTACAGGTCTAGGTTTGATTATGCACATTAGATCATCTTCATAGACGCAAAGATAAGTTTTGTAGGCACAAATCTAAACCAAACACAATACTAATAATATATAGATTATGAGGAGTTCATCTCATTAATCTCTAAAATTCTAGCATATTAGTGAATTAGTTCCTAAACTCTTCAACATCATTTCCCCCTTTTTGGAACTTAGCTAATTACCTTATTTATTTATTTGAATGATTTAATTTAAGTAGCAATTCTAGCTTGTCATTCTAAGTCAATTTGCTTAACTTTATGATTATTTTCATGAAACATATTCATTATTAAAATTATAAGAGTTACATAATAGCCTATCCTAAAAAAATATGGCCAAAATGGATTCATATCCTTTTATCACGTAAACCAAGTCAATCCAAGAAATAAAGCATCAAGCAATCCCAAAAAGGGAAATATTTGCCTCCGAAAAACATGGCATTAGGAACACCCATTCTGATATGTGTTAGGTATTAGTTAGCATAATTTGGGTGCATATCCTATGTAAGTCACCCATATGCTAAACTAGAATAGAGTAGTTATCCCACTTATATGAGATAGTGATAGTTGTCTTTAGTTAATTGTATGTATTATAATGAGTTCTCAAATGTAAAGCATCTTAGGTATTGCAATTGGATTTTACGTTCTATTGGGAGGTTACTCCCTTAAAGTGGCACTATGAAGATAATATAAAATCCTTTTGTTACTCTCATTACTATGTATATTTATGTTATCATCTTTATTTTGATTACAAGTACATTATAAGTGGTATTAGGACTCTTTATAGGGCCATTTTTGTAGCAACATTACAAGTGGTATTAGAGGTCCTTCCAAGGACATTTTTTTCTAGCAACATTACAAGTTTAGGGATTTCTATGACTATCCATCATGTTGCTAGGAAAAGTACCCACAAAACCCTTAGTAATTAAACTAAAAATGAAACATAATTGTTAAGCATGCATGTATTTCCATAATAACCCTTCAAGGAGAATATCACAAAGGGTATAATTCTCAAGATCCATAGACTTCCAAACTATTTGGACAATAATCTATATTGAGTTTAATCCATGTCCCTTGTGGCATTCAAAAAGAAAACTTCACACTATATGAATTCTTCAATACTATCAACATAAAAAAGAAAACAAAAAGCATATGCTTCACATACAAGCATCACCTATGAGCAAGTAGTTTTCTCGAGATAATGATATTCTTGCATCCTCTTACACTGAAGTTGAAAACTTGGTTGCTCATATCCCTCAAGAAAAGTTGGAACAAATGGATAAAGCCTTAGAAAAACTTCAAGAAATTGTGAGTACAAAGTATATTGTTGGTACTACTATTCCTATCATAGATAACAGGTGGAGAATGCTTGATAATGACCAAGGATTAGAGATTGTGTAACCTAGCTCACATTATTGATAATCATATTCTTACAATGGCTAGTTGTGCTCAAGCTTTGGGATACACTCAAAGTCAAGGAGGAAATCAAATTCCTCCCCCTACAACCATAGCATCTATTCCTACATATGTTCACCCAAATGTTACTACAACAATGCAACCAACCAACAATATCACTCCAACTTTGGGTATTTCCACTGGGAATCCTTTTAGTTTTGTGAATTCAAACATCATATCTCCAAACCCCCACCTCTACCAAACTTGAAATTTAGTTGTATACCTAACATATATACACCTCCACCATATGAACACCTCCATCTCAAAACACAACCAATGATTCTATCATAAACCAAGTTTTTCAAAATATCACATCCCTTCAACAAAAAATCACAACATTGAACCAAAACCAAAATAGACAACCTTCACAATAGGTCAGAAGAAACCCATTGTCATTGGAGATATTGAGAGCACAAATTCCACAAGGCATAGAGATACCTAGATTTGAGAAATATGACAGTAAAGGAGATCCTAGCAACCATGTATCAACATATACAGCCTTATGTAGTGACTTCATTTTTGAAGATAAGCTCTTGGCTAAGCTTATTCCTAGGTCCTTAATAGATACATCCTTGGAATGGTTTTTTTTCTTACTAAATAACTCAATCCACTCATTTAATGAGATTTTTTATGCCTTTATTAACCATTTTCAAGTGCACATTGGTCCTAAGATGACCCTTCTTGATTTGATGCAATGTAAACAAAATGTAGATGAAAAGGTCATTGATTTCATAACACGTTATCAACTACTTTACTCATAAATCAACATTAAACTTCCCAATGTTAATCTTCAAAGAATGTTTATTGATTACTTACAAAAAAATATTCAAGATAAGCTTGGGATGATGAAATTTCCCTCCCTTACGCACTTATGCATGGCTCTCTGTGACTATTAGAACTCGCTTAATCAACTATAAGAAAAATTGCTTCAACCCATCCTGAAAAATCCAAAATTGTGCCTCCTAACAATTTCCAACCATTCAAGAAACAAAACAAGGGCTTTATATAGACAAATCAACCTCAAACAAACCAGCACATTGAACCTCAAGTGGCTTCCAAAAAAACAACTCCATACCAATTTTAGGATAAGAATAGGTAATTCACCTCGTTACCCAATACCCTCCATTCCATTATGTTGCAACTCTTGAGCAAGAACCTAATCACCTTACCTCCCATTAGACCTCTTGATACCACTAAGCCTTTACCTCGAAACTATAACTCAAATGACTTTTGTCACTATCATCGACAAGATGGACATGATACAAAATAATGCATGTGTCTTAAGTATATATTGCAAGACCTCATTAATTCCAATTACATCCAATTGGGTGGTGTTTTAATGATCAAGAAAATAAATTTGTTGCCCCACCCAACCAAAAATTTAAATCTTTACCAATCCAGTGCCAAACCATTCCATCTCATTTGTAAAAGCTAGTGATAACAAGAATGATGCGATGAATGTTGACAAGATACAAGATATAACTGATGATGATAAGAGTGATAATGGGGACGATCTAGATGCCATGATTGGGTTCATTGGTGTTCAACCTTATAAGGGACCAACCAAATTGTCTCTTGACATTACTTTCTTAAATAGTGATATAATTAAACATGCACCTAATGGTCCACTTTACATAGCTGGAAGAATCAATGAAAAGCCTACAAATGGGATATTAATTGATCTCATATGTGTAGAGAATGTGATCGTGCTGAGGAATTATTATTTTTGCATGAAATTTACCAAGATTTTTATGAACAATCAAAAGCATGGATCAAAACACATGATGGTTTTGCTCGCCCTATGATAGGTTCAATCACTCTTCCATTAAAAGTTGGACCGAAAAAACTAAATGTATTGTTCTCCATCATCCTGACATCAAATTAGTTTCATATGAAGTTAGGCTATTCATGGCTATGCTCCACGAATGTCATCCCATTGGTCATCCACAAGTGCTTGAAATTTCCATTTGACAACCAAAGTTTTATAGTCCATCATAGTGGATTTAATCCTTTATCTTCCTGTGGGAACTTTCATTGGATTTATTTTGGCTTGAACCTATGGAACCTATTACACCTTGTGAGGATTTCTTCTTTAAATCATATCAAAAGTTCAAAGCAAATCATATAATAGAGTTATCCCTTGCCAATATCCCACCAAAAATTGAAAAATCCATAGTTGTTTCTCCCACTCCCATTGTTGTGGATGAACCTATGCTTGAACTAAAATTCTCTTGAATAATCAAACTAAGTATGATGCTATTCTGCCACCCATGTCCTACAAGATACCAAGAGATAACCATACAATTTCATTTATGCCTCCTAAAACTAAACAAGTTTACAAGCCTAAAGAGAAAGTGGTTCCCCAACCCATGGTGGTCCCTTTTGTTCCTCCCTTAATGGAAGAAAAGAGACTAATGGTTGAAAAACCCACTCCTTCACCATCACAACTTGAAAACCGTGAAAGAAGAAACTGAAATTATAAAGAGCATAGGCATAGACATCGTGTTATTGCTTGTTAATTAGAAGAAAATAATAAAAAAAATCCAAGATCAACAACCAACTCAAAAAAAGCATGATGATTCGTGGGTGGTTAGGTGGGCTCCCCCTCCCTCCTCTCCTCAATGGCATGACAGGTCGGTTTGATGGGTACCACGGTGGCGATGGTAGAGGACATAGGGGGATGATGGAGGGGGTGTGCTGGTTGGAGTTCATGTGGTTTTGACATCAAACTTTTTACTCTTGGTGCCCTTTCTATTCCCGAGGTTTCCTAAGGCATTATAGCCCGGAGGCCTTTCCCTATGGATCTACCTTGGCACATTTGGAAGGAATTCATTAGTGAGGGTGGTAGTTTCCAAGTACTTGGCATTAAGTTGGCTTAATTGTTTAAGTCGGCATAATCATGGTTTTTTTCTCATTCCTTTGTGGAGCTTGAGCTGGTTAATGGTGGTGTTTGTTGCGGCTTCCAACTATGGGTTAAGTGGAGGGGACAATGGAAAAGCACTCTCGATTTGTCATTGAGTTTCTATTGAAGGGGTGGCAAAATTTGGCATGGATACCCCTATTTCTTTGTAGTCGTTGGCTAGACAAGCCTCCTTCAAAGAAATTAAGGACCAGCGTTTGAAGTGAATTCTCCTAAATGGGGATCCCTTGGTTTAGGTGGCGACAAAAATGATTTTGGGGGCTGGTCATTTGGCTAATAAGGAATATGGAAGAGATAATTTTCATATCTCTTCTCGGTTCTTGGCCTCTCTCTTGGACAATGGGGTGGCCAAGGTCGAGGCTAAATTGTTGTTGGTGAAGATGTTCTGCGAGGACTTGGTGGAAGGAGTTGATGACATGTTGGGATTTGTTGTTGAGGTCAGAGGTATTCTGAGACCTTGTGACCTTGAAAGTATCAAGACTTTAGACCAGGCTATGAAGTTGTATCCTTTCCTTCTTGACTTGTGTGGCCCGACATTGGTCAAGCACAAAATGGTGGTGGTGGTGGCGATTGAGTACCTGAAGAAGTTCTTTGGTTTGTTGGCAGTGGGTGGCATTAGGTGGGTAAAGGACTTTGGAGCCTTTTCCAAGTTAAATAATTTTATGTGATAATGTTTATTATCTGTGGGATGATGGTGCTGGTAGGTTGTAGGGTTTAGCTTTCTGGGTGTTCTGGTGTTTCCCTTTCGTTGGGTTGGTTGTAGCTCGGCCTGTTCATGGCCATTTTGAGGTTTTATGATGGCTTGGGTTTAGATAGTTTGTGGTTGGGACTGATCCCTCATGGCCATTTTTGGGTTTTCTGTAGATTTGGTTTGGTGGTTGGGCAGTATGCCCTGGTCGATTGGGTCTCTGGTTTTCAAAAAAATTTTGGGTTGGTTTTTTGGTGGCGAAGGATGGGTCTAGTTTTTTGGTGGTGAAAGATGGGTGGAAGTCTTACCTTCTTAGTAGACGGATGTAATATTTTATAAATTTAATACAAATCATTAAAACTTGCGTATCAAAAAAAAAAAAAGCATGATGATTCTCCACCTTCACCAAAACATGAAACTTATGCACCACAACAAAAATAATAATATACAATGGACATTATCATTAGACCTCCTATTGTGATTAACTTGGATGATGATGATGAGATTGCTAAAGTTGATGAAGAAGTGCATAATGAATTGAATTTGTTGTTTTCCACTTCTATGAATTTAGATGGGGGAAACTGTGATGATCCTCCTAAAAAGAGTCACCCACCACATGTTGAACCTAGTGATTTTCCTAGTATGGAACTTGTCGTTACCCCTTTGGCTAGTTATCCACCTTTTGTATATGATGAAAAAGATTGGGATGTGGATGACCTACTTTAGGCTGGCTCACATGTGACATACTCTCTTTCTTTTCTTTTCATGATCTTTGTGATTGCATGTATGTAATGTGGTTCCCCATATCATGCTACTTGGTGTGTCTTTATGTTTATTAGCTTTATTTGGATGACCCTTGTTACTTCGTTGGTGCAAGGATACAAAGGAAGTGAATCTATTATGAAACTCTTCTATTTGTATCTACATTCTTCTATATGTCATAAACATTATCTTTTCTTTTATCTTGTGTTTTCCTTTTGGGGATGATGCAAGGCATTGAGACATCTAAGTCTCTTCCATGTTGACCCAAAAGATTTATCTTTTCTTTCACTCTCTATGTATCATTCTTTCATTGTGTTGTTCTACAAAGTATTTGGGGAATGATGATGATTTCAAGCTCTATTATATCACTGTAGCAAAGACATACACTGACCTTGAATCCATAGATCCCTTATGTGTTATCTTTTGAGATTGCATGTGGGGGAAACCCTTTTTAATGACACAACTTTATTTGGAAACATATCATTGGCATAAGACTTTACAAATAGGCTCTCATTTCCCTTTTATTAATTGGCATTTATCATTTCTAATTTAAAGTAATTTCTCACAACATGGTGTTCAACAATTTCTTTAAAGTGGGGGCATACATTGGCATTATTTCATTTTTGCATTTTTGGTTTCACTTTTGTTCATAGGAGTTGGAATTAGTGTAGTTTTTGCATAGCACATTGACCATTTTGTGGCACCTTATCAAAGTTATCAGGGAGTATAACTTTTGGTATGGCTGATGTATGGGAACACACTTGTAGACCTGGTGTGTTTGTCCCATCTATCACCCCCTTTTTTATGGGTACACACCTTGTAGACCTAGTGTGTGTTTCTCATTTTTTCCTTTGGGGCTCACCTAGTGTATACCGGACTGCACTAGCCCTTGAGAGCATATTTTTTGGATGTGGCATAACACAACTTGCTAGTCCTTTTCCTTCCTTTTTCCTTTTTGTATTGGATTTGACATTGTATGCTTGTGAATCTTGTCTTTCTACACATATCTTACATGCATGTGTGTCCTTTGTGCTTATGTTGGTTTGCCATGGGTTCTTCAATCTTGGGGGCTTGGCCACCTCCTTGATCTTTGTCATCCTATCTCATTAACATGTGTGCACTTGGACCCCTCTTGACACATATTTAACTACTTTAGTGTGAGTCTGAGCATAAGTTCATACTCTCACTAAAGTGGGGACTAAATGTAGTGTATAAAATTGTATACCTTTACAATTTCACACTATGTTTGGGTCCCTTAATTTATTGGACTTAATTAAGCTTCTAATTTACCAAATTATGCATTCCAAGGCCTTATTTTTCTCATTTTCCGAAAGGAGAACCAACATTTAATTAATGCATTTAATATTTTAATTGCCATGGAATGTGAATGTCCTAGAATTATAGACTAGGACCCTTTAAGTCCTAGGACCCATTTTTAAATATGTTTTTGGTGTTATTTTAATGATTCAAATTCAAATTGTAATTGCTAGCTTTTGGAATCTAATTTTTGGGAAATTAGATAAACACTTATAAATACATAGAATTTTTATCATTTGAAATCTAACACACTTTATGAAGATATTCCTATGAGTAAATATTATTGTCAAGAGCATAATTGAGCATTCAGGAGTAGATCATTAGATGCATAGGAAAATTGGGGGGGTGAATCAGTTGTATACTTTAAAACATCAAATACCCTCATTAACATTTAGATTTGCATTGGCCCTTAAGCCCTAAACAACCATTAAACCCTTATCATGCATTAGAAGAATGTAAAAATATGAATGAAAAAGTAATGCAAACACATCCAAACACATAAGAACACCATATTTATGTGGAAAACCCAAGAAGGGAAAAACCACGTTGAGGATTAGCTCACTAATATATGAATTGCAACACCAAATACAATGAGGCTCATTGCCAAGGGCTCACTACCTAGAAAGATAAAGAAAGGCTCATTGCTAGTGGCTCACATCCAAAGAACTCATTATCCATATGAAAGAAGAATAGAAGGGGTGGCTCACTACCAATTTGAACTACTAACAATGCATCTCTCATATGTCGAAGGTATAGTTCCTCTAAAGCACAAACAACTCATCAAATAGACTGAAATATAGACATCTCCTGCTCACTGTATTTGGAAGTCATATGCAGTCTAGCACTCAAATCATCACACTTGATCACATTCGTATCTTTTGTATCACAAACACTTCTCTTTATCCACATAGCTATTCTCCTTGCATTTATACCCTCCACAACCTAAAACAATCTCAATTAGGTTAGCCTAAAGGAAATGTATACACCTCAATCGTGCAACATCAAATAGGTCAGCACCAAATACTTCCACTAAGGAAATAAGTGAAGGTAGACCACACCACTACTTATCTAGGACCAAAATCTACACCAACATGCTTCTCAACACTTCCTCAAATAACAATTATCCTTCGCAATTAGCGCTAGCACACCAAGTCAGCCAAACCTACACTAACACTAACAAGCGACCACAAGCACACCTCTCCAGGTCCAAAAACATCTTGCAAACCACACATCAATATTCAAAAACATCTCAGAATATTCCAAATCATTATAATATTCGCCAAAACTACTACAACCACCTAAAACTCAAGAACACCTTCATTCTATGCAACCAAACATACCTAGCATAGACATCCAAGACATCAAAAAACATTGTAAAACAACTCAACACCTGAAACTTTAAGGGAAGGTAGATACAAATGATATAAGTACATCCGCATATTTGCAATACCAAAACCTTCACTACGAAGAAATGTGGAGCAATCACATTTCTCCCAGACACACTATTTCACTAGAGAGACATATTATCAAACACATCTTCCACTGTAGTACAATCCAAAACCTAAAATTTTGGATATGACACCTTTGAACAACTATGGTCATCAAATCCAAACCACATGAGCATATCTTCAATCATGAAGAAATGTGGAGCAAAATATTGAACACCAATTTGTCACATTGAACTCCCATTTATTCAAATTTTCTCAAAAGCACTTGGAAACCAAGTGAACCAACTACATAAACAACACTAATTACATCTCTATATCATATCTAAAGCATATGAAACATGCAACACTTTCCAACTACAACAATCTCCCCAAACACAAGTCATGCCAACAACCTCTACAACTATACTAAAGTAGGACATTAATGACAATACTAGCATGTGTTGACATCAATACCAAAAAATCCAAACACATCATCAATACCAATAGAATTCCATCACTTTCTTTATACAAGGGGTTGACATCAATGATAACACCCAAGTGACTCACAAAAAAACCAATCTTCCAACATCTCCAAACTTCCAACATAGATTTATTAGTCATTTGTTGCAACAACGAAGATCCTTACATCATGTTCAAGTCTATGTGTGTTCATGTCATCTTGTGAAGGCTAATATTTATTGTTGATCCTAAAGCATCTAAGCATTTCAAGTATCCAAATCCATCAAGCAAAGAAAGATCAAGTTCCTTGGAGTTATGCGTTTGACTTTAGTCCTCTAAGGGAAGCCATTAAAGGGTTGGTGAGTTGTAGCAATTATTGTTCATTCATCATTTCCTTCTCCTTTTGCATTATATTTCTATCAAGGTTTAATTACTAAACTTGGGGTTTGACCAAGGCAAACCCCCATACAAAACAAAACAATTTTTCCTCTTTGTGTATGTGCAAATTACAGGTGGAAGAAGAATTAAAGATCTTGAAGAGAAAATTTATATTGTTGCATAAGTTTTCATCATTGTTGTTAAGCCATGGAAACTAAGTTGCATAATTTATTTCTGACTTTCTGACAGTGGGACCTGTGTCAAATTGAAGCTAAGATCCAACATTAGAGGACTATCAAAACTGATTTTGAAGCCCTAGACTAAGACTCATTCACCCAAGGTCGAATGAGTCCCTTTGTAACTCCCAAAAAAAGTTTTTGGTGATAGGTACATGTGTTTAGACCCTTCTCAGATTGGCCTGCAAAGTTCTGTAATAGTCTCTGCATTTTCAAAAATCAACATTTTTAATATTAGGTCTTATTGTTCATTTAGTTTAAGCATTTCAAATAATTTTATTTGGTTTCAAATTTGTCCTATTGTCCTAAGGACTGAGATCCAAGTAAGACTTTCTCACCATTGAGGTTGAAAGTCAATCTTTACCCCTTGTGATCTCTTTCCTAATAGAATTTATAGGGAAAGACACCTATTAAAGATCCCTAGGGATTTATAAACAATTCCCTTATGGGGATCCCTTTTCCCACCATTTCAATTCTAAATATAATTTCATCTTGTAATTATTCCTCAATGATCCCTATCTCTTCCCCTATATAAATATTAGATAGATAATCTAGTCCTTGGTTAGATTTTCTTAGTTTCACTATGATCTTAGAGCTGAATTCTTAGAATAGAAGTAATTGTTGGGATATGGTGTTGTACACCATTGCATAAATTTATTTGTTATATTATTGTAATTAGATAATTATTTAGTTGTGATACACCTTGGTGGTGTGGATAATCACACTAGGTAATTATTTGGGGTCCACTTGATGTTGTATTGTAACATTGTATTATTATTATTTGTGTGGGAGATGTGATAATAATTTAATATTGGGGAAAATATTAAATAATGTGATGTCTTGGTACCCAATATCAAATAAGGGGTTAGTGGTTTTGTATTCACATGGTTTTGTGGTGCGTGGTTTTATCTTACCACTAGTTGTATTTTGTGTGAGCTTGTGTCTATAAAGCAAACACATGTGTAGTGGTTTAGATTGGGCTAAGTGGGTTGGTTGTCATTATTGAGTCTTCTTGTGGAGTGCATTTGTGAAGCATGGCATGGGATGTGTGGATTCATGCTTGGACACATGGGAATGCATTGGAGGGCTTGATTCTTCAAAGGTATTCATTATAACTCTTGTATTGCTTTATTGTTGATTAATATGATGGAGTGTAGATGCCTTTAGAGGATGGGTTTTTCCCTCTTAAGGGTTTTCCTAGGGTATATCTTATGTTATCTTGTGGCTTGTCTATTTGATCTATGCATTTTGTCAACTTGTATGCATGTTTATCTCTTAAGGGTTATGTAGGAAATGGATTAAGATCATGGGTTAAATGCAATATTTCCTAACAAGTGGTATCAAAGCTTTCATGGTTGAAGAATTTATGTTAAAACCCTAGTTTGAGAGTTTTTGCAAAGTTGGAGCCATGGACATGCATGTATGGTTTGAGGCATTACAAGATATGGAACACATGTTGCAGGTGTTTATTTTCTGATTTGGGCTTTTAGGTTGTCAAGATTTGTTGGGTTTATTGTAGATATGAAATTTTCCAAATTTGAGTGAAAAAGGGCTTTTTGGTTGTGCATTCATATGAGGGTTTCGTAGGGGAAATTTCATAGATGGCCTCTTGAGACAAAATGGACCTCATGGTTGGATTTAGGTTGGCAAAGAGACAAAGATTGACATAAAATTTGACCTATTTTGCAAAAGTTGAAAAAAGGCAAAAAACATTTAGCCATATGGCCTTTTAGGTCGCCCAATTTGCCCTGTCGTAGAGAAAATATTGAAAAAATCTATCAAATTTTTTAATACCTGCAAAACCAATTAAAAATAAATGTTAAATGTCATTGAAATATTTTAAAAGAAAAAAATATATATTAAAAACCCATGACCCTGACCACCTGTTGTACTGACAGGTGCAACTTGTCAGTCTGCAGACTAGCAGGTCATACCTGCCAGTCCCAGCGCCTATGACCCTGGCTCTGAGCAGTGGCTTTCGTCGAGAGGCCAACAACCCACCATGCAGGTAAATTAAAATCGCCCTTTAAATTTTACTTTATAAAATTTTAAAAACTTTTAAATCTACCTTTTAATGCTTGTTCGCCAGACTTCAAAATAATTTAAAGCCATGTTTAAATATGTCGTCGAGTCCAAGGTGGGGGGGAAATTTTTTAAAATTAAAAAAATAAATTAAATTTGAACAGAGTTTCAAGTCCATCGCCCCAGCTCCGCTCGAGCACTGCCCGAGCGCCACCATCGTCGATGGAACCATTGGAGCACCACCCCAGCAAGCCTAATAGTGCATTTTATAGCAGTTGTTTTCAAACACATGTAACTTTTTCCCATGATATCAGATTTTTGACTTCTTGTAGTTGTTGGAAAGATAGTTCCAAGAACCACATAGTGGTATAGGTGTGGTTCCCTTATTTTTTCATTTTGACATGTTTTTTTGGCATGGAAGTCAGATGTTCTCATTTGCACAATTTTGGTCATAACTTTTGCATACATAATCAAATTTTTGATTTTGAAGAGGCGTTGGAGAGAATTTATAGTGTACTACATAGTGCTTTAGATTTTTTTATCATTTTGGAGAGCAAGATGATCTTGGTACTTGTTTGATCGCCTATAGGTGCTTGAGATCCGGGGTGCAATTGTGTGAGCATTCGAATGAGTCAAGAGGCGAAACCTTGAGGGATTACATCTTTCTATATGTTATTTATGATGCTATAGTTGATTATTAGATTGGTGCTTCCAGGTACAAGTTTATAGGTGTTTTTCAAAATTGGGACTTTGATGATGATAGGTACACAAGTTGTCCTCAGTTTTGAGGAAATGGTTGGACATGGTTTGAGATTTGGAGTCTTGTATGGGTGATAGTTGAGTGCAGGTACAATAATGGCTATGGTTATGGTGTCATAGGTATGCAGGTACATTTGATGCATTGACACGACATGATCATGTATGTGGTGTTTGGTGGTGATATGGTTTGATGTTAGGAGATTGTTCTTATCTTCTTGATTCTTATTTGGTTCCATGACTATGATTACTCATTTTTGGACATGTTTGGAAAATTAGATCTAAGGTTGATTTGGTGTTTGAGTCATTTGGTCTACATGGTTATCTTCTTTGATATCTCAATTTGTAGTTACTAAAGTGATGATGAGTTTGCATGTTTCAATGGTTGGATCTACCAGTTATGTAGGTGTGTGGGTTGGCAACTCATTCATTTGCAATGGGATGACTTGGATGTGGATTGTCTATATCCACTAAGTTTGATTCATTGTTGTTGCAAATTTCATTAGTTGGCCTTCTTTGTGGTCATTTGTGCATTGGTATGTTGTTTCAGGATTGAGAGGATGGATGATTTGAGTACTTGATTAGTCAGGTGATGGGACTTGTAGCATGTGGTTTGATCATGATGTCATGATAGCTTGTTACATTCATTGGTTATACACTTTCAGTAGGAGCTTTTAACAGTGATGACCTGGTAGTGTTGGATTGGTTTGTGATGTTTTGTTGGTAGTTGTATGTATCTTCTTGGCTTGGAGATCTTGGTTTAATTTTATGTTACTGACATTGTAGTTGGGTGTGTATACACTTGGATGATCTTCATGGAGGAGATGGTAGTCATGATGCTATGTGTAGCTCATATCATGGTCTAGTGGGATTTGTTGGCAGTGACGTGGATGCATCTTTGGTTATGGTTATCTTCATGTGATTGGACATATGATTTCTTGGTTTAGAGTATCTTTGATATTATTTCATGGTTTATTCTTGATGCCATATTAGTGTTTTTGCATGATATGCATTCTCTTGAGACTAGGATGTTTGTATTGGTGCATGTGATCTCCTAGGAGGAGATGGTTAGATCATGTTGTCATGATAGGTTCATGATTCTATGATTGGAGCTTTGACATTGATCTTGGTAGTTCTCTTTGTATTGAGTACATTAATCATTTTCTTGATTACTTCATGATGGTGCTATGTTTCATTTGGAGTTTGGCATGGATTGATTAGTTACAGGTGCTTCTGGATACTTAGAGATGTAGGTGATGGTTGAAGTTCTCTTGTGCTTAGATACACTTGCTTGAGATAGTTATTCTTTGGAGGTTTCAACAGGAAGATCGAGGAGCTTTCACCTGGTTATGGATGTGAGTTCATTATGAACCGATAGAAGAGATTTTTCTTGGAGTGAGTTATGATGACTTGGTTATCCTGAAGGAGCATTCTCATTCCCCACTCTTGGTCTACTCGACAATTTATTATTTGAGAGGTATTTTCCCATTATATTTTTTAGATGTGCTATGTTTCATGCTTTGATTCTCATGGGATTGAGTTGATTCAAGATGGTTTGGATACTTGTTTGAGGATTGGTTAGCATGAGTTTATATGCTTTATCTTTCATAGATATGGATCTTGAGCTATGGATAGTTAGTTCTGGAGGATTCATTTTGAGGGATGTCATGACATGGTTATCTCCTTGTGCATTTGAGTTTATGATATCATTCTTTGATGAGGATTGTTAGGAGATGGTTTACAACATGATTTCCAGTATTGGGGATGGTTACTATGAGTTTGATCTTCTTGATTTGAGAGGCTTACATCTATGTTGGCATTGTTACATTGATTCATATGTTGTACTTGATCTATGAGATTAGGTGTTATGGATGTTGATGAGGCTTTCATTTGGGGTTGTTAGGAGATCATACTTGACACACCAGTACACTTTTGAGGTGTTGGTAGGAGGACATTATGGTTTACAAGTTTTCTCTTCTTCATGGTTCCTTCCTAGATGTTTATGTTTTGGGAGGATGGTGGCAACATGTTGTGAGAGATTATGCAGCTTCTTGGGTTCCATGTGTGGATCATTGCTATTGTTCTTAGTACTTCATGTTTTGATTTACTATCACACCTTGATACAGTGTTGATTGGTAGATTTGATATGCTTTGACATTACCTATTCAGTGGGAGTTCCTGGATATGTATGTTCTTCATAGACATATTTGATACAGGGAGCTTGGTTATAATTTATAGGTTGCATATGTTCTTGGCAT
The DNA here is from genome assembly GCA_007258455.2 of Sequoia sempervirens. Classification (NCBI taxonomy): domain Eukaryota; kingdom Viridiplantae; phylum Streptophyta; class Pinopsida; order Cupressales; family Cupressaceae; genus Sequoia; species Sequoia sempervirens. The sequence goes on from VDFB02193867.1 coordinate 460,230,726, forward strand.
GGGTTTAGTGATGTATTGATACCTTGGAGGTATGGATAGTTGGATGTATTAATATGTGTTGTGGATGTTATTTTTGGTCATGCGGGGTTTTCAATTGACAACAACTTGGTAAGAGCCTTTTTTATCACTTGGATTTGATGCTTGTGCTCATGGATTGGTACATCTTCACCTTGGCATGTTCCTTTTCTTCCATAGGGGGCACGCTGGAGGATGAGAGGAGTTCTTGCTTGAGATGGTGGTCACTTTGTTATTATTGTAGGTATCTTGATGGAGCATAAGAACATGTTGGAGATTCATGTGGTTTCATGGATGGATATGATGATGTATATCATTCATTGATCCTTTTGCAATGTAAACAAGTGGGAGAATGTTGAGATATGGTGTTGTACACCATTGCATAAATTGATTTATTATATTATTGTAATTAAATAATTATTTAGTTCTGATGCACCTTGGTGGTGTGGATAATCACACTAGGTAATTATTTGGGGTCCACTTGATGTTGTGTTGTAACATTTATTATTATTATTTATGTGGGAGACATGTGATAATAATTTAATATTGGAGAAATATTAAATAATGTGATGCCTTAGTACCCAATATTAAATAAGGGGTTAGTGGTTTTGTATTCACATGGTTTTGTGGTACGTGGTTTTACCTTACTGCTAGTTGTATTTTGTGTGAGCTTGTGTCTATAAAAGCAAACACATGTGTAGTGGTTTAGATTGGGCTGAGTGGGTTGGTTGTCATTATTGAGTCTTCTTGTGGAGTGCATTTGTGAAGCATGGCCTGGGATGTTTGGATTCATTCTTGGACACATGGGAATGCATCAGAGGGCTTGATGCTTCAAAGGTATTCATTGTAACTCTTGTATTGCTTTATTGCTAATTAATATGATGGAGTATGTATGCTTTTGGAGGCTAGGTTTTTCCCTCTTGAGGGTTTTCCCAGGGTATATCTTGTGTTAGCTTGTGGCTTGTCTATTTGATCTATGCATTTTGGCAACTTGTATGCATGTTTATCTCGCATGGGTTATGTAGGAAATGGATTAAGATCATGGGTTAAATGCAACATTTCCTAACAGTAACTATCTATAAATTATTCTTTGTATTATTTATCTATTCATTAAGTATTTGAGTGGTTCATAGCCTTTATATAATGTAAATGGAGATTCTAAGAGGAAATTTCTAAACTTTTGTATTATTTCTATTGTAGTATAAGTTATTTCTAGTTATGATATTTTGTGGCTAGAAAATGTAATTGGGTGGTACTTATTTCCTCTTTGTTATGCTAACACTAGTAAAATTGTGGTTCCTAAATCATCTACATGGACATGAAAAGGGATATTCCAATCAAGGAAAATTAGGATTGTTGCTTTTTCTATTTTCTTCTTAAGTGTATCAAAGGCTTGTTGGAATTAGTGGCTCAACCATTAATCCTTCATTACATATGATATGTCCTAAGAATGTACCAAATGATACCAAAAATATACATTTCTTTAAATTAGCAAAATTTATTGATGCCTACATCATTTTAGCATCAATCAAAGTACTTGGACATATTTCTTGATGAGACCATATATTATCTGGTCATCCAACTATACCTTTAGGAAATTATGGATGAAGTCCTTAAATGTATTGATCATGATTATATTGAATACTACAAGTGAATTCTTCAATTTGAATAGCATTATAATATACATGGATGGCCCCCATTCAATTTCAAATATAATCTTAGGTTGATCTTCTTCTTACTATTTACTTGATGGTATCATGAGAAATTATCTATAAAGGAATACATTTTCCTTCTTGTTACCCATTTTTCACTCTTAGGTTCAAAGGGGTAGAGTTTATTTTAAACTAAAGAGAATAGGGTGTAGTTTTATTAACCTTCTTCATTACATTCAAATATATAAATGCAAAAATCTGGAAAAAGATTACAACTACAGATCTTTACATTCATGTACACGCATGTAAGAGAGAAAGATTTGAAACTTTTCAGAAGAATAATCTTTATTGAATGAATAAATGTTCATTATCTCATACAAGCCATGAGATTAACTTGCTTATTCAGAACAGAATATGAACAATATATACAAGAATAAGTAAAGAGGAGAAATGAATATGTATGTAAAGAGGGTAACCAACCATTGCCTGGAATGACTGGTTTTCTTGCATCTTTTATCTTGCTGCTGTCCCGAGCTTCATTCATCTCTTCTAGCTCCATCCGCTCCTAATCCTACATATGACATTAGCGATGGTGTTAGAGTATACTCTAAGCAATGACTGATAACAGACATTACATGCATATTCACCCTATTCATGCATACATTGAACATAAGATGTGCATTTTTTCTAACTTGTTTGTTTCATGTGTAGCAACAGGTGCAATTATTTATATGATTAAATATGAGTGGAGATAAATGTGGCTCCCACAAGGGTTGAGCCAGCTCATATCAGTAGAGATTATGGAATTCATAAACATCAAGAGATTGCTCATTATTATCCAATGTTGTAATCACATCACATTTTAACAGTGTTTACAAGCATTAAGTAATGAAAAGCAACCATCAATGATTATCCATAAGTGTTGCTCAGTGTTGCTCAATGGAGACAACGTATGCAATTGTTCACCTTGTACTGTTAAAGAACACAGTCATATATAAAATACAACTACAGTTACATGGTCTACTTTTAAGGAAGTTAAAAAGTTAGCTGCAGTTCCAACATTTCAATTGCCTTGCAGCTACAATAGTAAATGAACTTGAGATGGTAAATGTATGTCAGCATCAGTAGAATGAGTTTCATCACAAGTGGCATAAAAGATGCACTATTTTATTGAATGCTAAGAAGACTTCAAATTGAGCTACTGCAGATGCTTCATGATTGAATATGCTATGGCTTATGAATGCTATGATTATGAGACAACTATTTACACGTGATAATGATAATGAAATGGGACAGTCATTTATGTCAAATACAGTCCAAGTGTGTAAGATGCAATGCTTGTGCAATCAAAGTGCAGGGCACTACAAGTCAGAGATCAATTGTATTTTTGAATGCAGAGAAAAAAAAAGGAATTGCAAATTGAAGGAGCAACAGAAAGAACATAGAACAACTTAGGACCGCGGCCATTGAGCTATTTAGCCTTTGTTCTTTAAGGTGAAATATGAAAAATGCACAAAAAGAACTTCAGGGATCTACCAGCTACAGAATGTCCTTATTTACTACACTTTCAGAAGCTTATTTTTTAAGCTTTTATCACAGGAACAAAGGGATACTCATGAAATTCATCAAGCGTATACAAAAAATTCTTTGTTATTTATAGCAGAAGATTAAAATGTTTTTATTTATAATGGCCTCATCTCAGTGTCAAACCCAGAAAAAGAACAGTGGTTTTCAAAAAAATTCATGGAGGAGTCTTATAAAGAATACCAGATCTAAATTAAGAAGAGCCATGGCAGTCAGATCAAGAAAAAGTGCAAAAAATACCACAGATGGCTAAAAGTATCAAAGAATAGAGGTGCATATGGAGAGACACACAGGAAAATAGGATATTTTCATTGTTTTCCTCAAAAATGACATTCAAATAATCTGAGAGTTTATGAATGCATAGGTAGAGCACAAAATATCACAAGCTTCAAATTCATAAAAAACGGATATGAGAATACAACAAGGAACAATACCCTTCACCAATATTTCAAAAGGAAAACCCAGAAGCGGCTGTAAGATCACACAGGGAGCTTGTTTGCTAAGCCCTCTTTCCTATAGTAAGCGCAATCATATACAAAAAGTACAGAATATTGAAATTACGGTTGCAATATAGGAGTAAACCCACAAATTTTTCTTGCACACACAGCCATGCAAGAAAATACAGAAAAATGCAAATCCATTGCGTAGAAATACAGAGATGCCAATTAAATAGAGAGTGAATGCAAAGAAAAGCAAATAATATGAGTATGTATTCTTTTATTCCTCCATGATGGTTCAATTCGAGCTCTTTTTCTTTAGAAAACGAAACTAAATGACATAAAAAATGTTTACCTGAGCATGGAAAACTGTTATTCATTAGAAACTGTGAGGAGAATGCCATTGTAATGTCTGAATCTGCCAAGGAAAGTTCCCTTTAGAGCTTCAAGAAAACCCTGGCGGCACTGTTTCTCCTCTTTGGCTGAAACAAATGAAATGTTTTCCCAATTTTTGGCATGTTTTCTTTTAGGGTTTTTATCCTAAGTGGAGGTCATTGGATTTAGGAATTTTATGCCTTTCTTTTATTTATGCCTTTCATACGTATAAGTATTTTTTAAAGGCTTATTATTATTGCTTTTATTTTATTTTTGCATGAGATTTGGAAATTGTGAAATACCAAGTCTAAATGATGTTTTATAAATCATTGTGACTTAAGTGTTTTTTTCAAAATGCAAAAATAAAAATAAAAAAATAATAGTCATATGTTAATATGACTAAGTCATGAGAGTTTTCAACGTATGCAAGGAGAGGGTTATTTGGATAAGTCTTGATTTATGGCTTGGGAGGGAAAATAGGAGCATTTAATTGCTTTTAGTTACTTTTGAGAGTATATAGGAATCATTTTATTGTGCCTTCATGTTTGTTATAGTCTTGCATGACTTTTTCAATCAACATGAGCTCATTTAGAGTGTATTTAATGGCTAGATTTTAGGCTTGGAGGTGGCATCCGACCCAAGGAAGTTATTATTTCCTTGTTTTGTGGATCTCATGTACTTAGCCACATTGTAACTCATTTGAGCCTCAGTTCTTGATTATGCAATTTCTGGAGATAGAGACTTTTATAGTCCTTTAACAGTTTAAGCATACTTTGTAACTCACTTTGGGATATGAAAAGCAAAAAGTAGATGATGCCTTGGTTACTACTGGTAATAAAATCTTTTCTTTTTATTCTTTGCAGCTTTGTGTATGTTAAATGATTCGATTAAGCTTTTTGTGAAACACTTCATAATTTTCTTCTAGCTTGGTCTCATAGGTTATACCTTTCTGCAAAAAGTGTGTTTAAGCAGGTTACTATTTGTGTCAAAAATACATTTTACTTGCTGATTGTGAAGTTTACCTTCCATTTAGCTAGTATTTTTGTGTTCAATCCTCTTAGTGAAGCACTTATGCAAAAACACACAAAAATAAATTGTGCAAACTTAGTTTTTCTTTTATCAGTTGAAGCAAAGTGTTAAAGTTTTTTCTAAATTTCATTGTCCTTGCAGTTTGGTGTATCACCTAGTAGTTTATTTTAGCATTTCATTTCTAGCAGTCTTTCTCCCTTTTCCCTCAAAAAGATCTGTAGATTAGGTGATAACCATCATAGGAAGCCGACCTTCACCGGAGGTTTGGTCTTATTCAAAACTTATACCTTTTTAAGATCATTCCCATGTTACACTAGATTGTTAAATTTCACATTCAACAGGGTGCAAAATCCAAGTGATAACACTTCCTACTATTATTTAGTACTTTTATAAATGGAGTAGCCTTTTCACTTGTTTTATTATGTCTTATCCATTCAATAGCTTCTGCTAGTTTGGTTACACCATTGGCCAACATGTTGTCAATTTTATTCTTTACTCTTTTTTTTCACATTAGAATTTAGTCTATAAGATCTCTTTCTTTGTGTTTTTTTTACCTTTAGTGTAATTTTTATTATTTTAGTCTCCTCTTTGATACCTTTTAGATTAGTGAAAGTGTAGAAAAATGGGTCTTCATATTGTTTTAATACTTTTTCAACTTGTATTACCCCTTTCTCATCCCAATAGTCTCCAATTTTTGCAAACATAAGGCTACCATTTGTTTCTATGTTTTCCTCTCTTGTTTTTAAAGGTTGATTAAAGTACTTATTTTCTATCATCCTTGTAATGGATATCTATCTTTATCCTTCCTCAACATCTACCTCTAAATTTTGTGGATTTCTTCCTCCTCTTCGTCTTGTCTTATCCTTTCGATGGTGTAGCATAACTTTTATAATTGATTTTATATTTTATCTATCCATTCTTTAAGCTTCCAAATACCCTTTTCTTTTGGTGGAACAATCTAATATCTTCTATTTTCACATATACTTCTAACTTCTTCTATTGGTGATAATATTATTTGATTAATCCTTTATGGTACACTATGTATAAATATGTTGGGGCTATACAATGAAAATGTTTTGCAATTTTTTTGTATTACATCCCAATCTTTCATTTCTCCCCTCTTCTCTTGGTTAATGTATCAATTTTTTATAATTTGTGATAAGGTTGAATAGAATAAATTAATGTATAATCGATCAACATATTATTTATTTTTTATTCATTCCTTGATACAATTTTGTAAATGTTTCTTTGGTTCTAATTCACCATAGTACTCGAATGTAAGCTTCTAATCTCCTTTTGGCAAGTATTTGGTATAAATCAAAACTATAATAAAGGATTTTAGTCAGTATATTTAGGTTGTAGGTGTACCACCATCTTTCCATAGTGCATACTAGAATGTCTTGTATTTTTTCTAATATTAAATCTTCCCTTCCAAATATTTTATCTAGGCCATATATATAGGTTAGTAGGTTTGTATATCTAAAATAATATGGCAATTTAATATTGAGATACCACATGAGATATGGATCAAGTTATGTGTAAATTTTATAGGTTGTTCTTTGTCATCTCTAAATTAATTTTCTAATTTTGTGGCGGGTTCTCATCTTTTTTACTAATATTGTTACAGTTTTTTAGAATCCTTCATAGACTATATGTCCTTCTAGCCTGCATTAATTTTCTAGACCTTCTTTCCAAATAATCCCATTGCTAAGCCTCGATAGAATCTTCACTGTTTGGGCTATAACTATTGCTATCTAAGATAATCTCTCCTTATAAATTAGGCTCACCATTAGTATCTTTTGTGGGAATTTTACCTAAATAGTATATTTCCTTCTTATCTTCTTCTTCATTTTCTCCTTGCATAGTTTCTTATATGTATACATAACTCATGTTTGTATATAAAGGAATGTGTGTCACCCTTTCTTTGTCAAAGAAAGATATTTTTACTTTTCCCAAGTCAACTATTCCATTCTAATTAATGAACCATTCAAATTTTAATAAGATATTAAATGTATCGAATGACTTCTTCATCTCAATTACTTCAAGATTAATTTTCTTCTTGATCCCTAATAATTTAACTTTCACATTTCTCCATGTTCCAATGGTGCTAATTGTAGTATTATCGACAAGAGAAATATTATACAGTGTGTAATATAGTGTTGGCCTTCCAAACTCTTCCCAAACTCTTTTTGGAATAATATTATCATTTTCTCCTATACATTTTTGAAATATTTGTTGCTTACCCATAATTCTATGAAAATTGGCTTATTTTTCCATCTTATATTTTTTACTATACTTTTGACTTGTGATCTTAAACTGGTATTTCTAGTCTTGTTCCAATACTTTGAAAATTATTTCAAATTTTATAGTAGACTTTCCTCTTCCATAGAGTTTGATAATTATTTTAATAGTTGGGATTATTTTTCTAATAACTAGGCCTTGTAGTAATCTTTCGTTATATTTTAATCTATAATGAACTTGCTTGTATCCTCAACTATCCTATCATATTTTTATTTTGTCAAAAAGATCCTTATTCTTCTTCTTCCTCCATATAAGTTTTTAGATATTTTCCTTTTTGTAGTGTCAATGATTCCTTTGGTTATTACCACATTTTTTTTATTACTATATTTCTTAATGGAGTTTCTTTTTAGTTCCTTCTTCCTCTTCATACACTCTTTTTATAATAGTTATTCTTCTATAAGAGATAAATGGATTCTTACATCTACCCTTCTAACTCAACCTTTATACATCTTTTGGCCCCTCCAACATTTTTTTAGGTAATCTCATTACAACCTTGACTCCTATTGATGTGATAGGTCCTGTAAACTCTTCACTTTTTGTTTCTAATGGTGAATTCTTGAAATATTTTTGATCTCTCAAGTGAATAGGTCATGACTAGGATCATTGCAAAATCTACAATTATTTTGTTCTCTTCTTGAAATTCATTTGTATAGTGAATCATTTAATGACATCTATAACAAGTAGCATCTTCCCTTTTCTATGGCCATAGCCTCTTCCTCTACCACATCCTCCTCTATAATTTCTATAATATCCTTTGTTACCATTTTTGTGGATAGCTCATATAAGGTTGTGAATTTATGATCTATGATGGTGTATAATATGCCACATGGATATTGTGTTGGTTCTTCCATATTGGTTTTTTATAGCCATGGCCATAGAATTCTCTTTTGGCTAGTCCTTTGGCCCTTTCCACCCCTTTATGAATATGATTATTATCTTCAAACACCATGGTGTTGCAAGTATGAGTAGTTGATGTTGTCATTAATGTCAACCAGTGGTGGTAGAGATAGTTGAGAAGTTGTGATGATACTTTGATTAGTTTCATTATGTTGTCATTAGTAAGTGCTACTAGTGTCAACCTCTAGTGTTGCTTTGATAAGCTTATGTTTGTGGATGTTGTTTGGTTGTAGTTGGTTTGGTAATGATTAGGAAGTGGTGAAGATGATGAGAGTGTGTTTTTGGTGCTTGGTTTCTAAGTGCTTTTGAGAAAATTTGAATAAAAGAGGAAACAATGTGTTGTAGTAAAGTTCTGGCATACATGATGGTGTTCCATTTTTGCTCCACATTTATTCTATGTTGAAGATATTCTTGTGCAATTTCGATATGTTGGTCAGAGGTGTTATATATAGAATTTCTTGGTCTGGATCATTGTGCAGAGAAAGTTTTGTTCACCAGTGTGTGAACTATGTTGCAGTGTTGTCTAGGAGAAATGGTTTTGCTTCGCATTTCTCTACAATTTGGTTTTTGGTCTTGCAATTCTGGAAGTGTGCTGATAAGGTTCATATCTACCTCCAGTCAAAGTTGTTCATGGTTTAGTGCTCTAAAAGTTTATTTCTTGAGTTACTATGTGTGGAAGTTTATCTGGGTGAACAGGATGAGTTTTCTTTTCAAGTGAAAGTTGTTGCAAAGGAATTTGTTGGATTTCAAGGTGTTTTTTCACATCATGTGTTTCCATCAATGAAAAAGGGGGAGATTTTTTCAAGTATTACTAGTTGGTTTAGTCATTAATGTTAACTGGTGATGGTTGAGATAGTTGAGAAGTTATGATGATGCTTTGATTAGTTTCATTATGTTGTCATTAGTAAGTGCTACTAGTGTCAACATCTAGTGTTGCTTTGATAAGCTTCTGTTTGTGGATGTTGTTTGGTTGCAGTTAGTTTGGTGATGATGAGGAAGTGAAGAAGATGATGAAAGTGCATTTCTGGTGCTTGGTTTCCAAGTGCTTTTGAGAAAATTTGAATAAAAGAGGAAACAATGTGTTGTAGTAGTGTTCTGGCATACATAATGGTGTTCTAGTTTTTCTTTGCATTTATTCTATGTTGAAGATATTCTTATGTAGTTTAGATATGTTGTTCATATGTGGTTAGAGGTGTTATATCCAAAATTTATTGGTTTGGATCATTATGTAGAGAAAGTTATGTTCACCAATGTGTGAATTGTGTTGCAGTGTTGTCTAGGAGAAATGGTTTTGCTCCACATTTCTTCGTAGTTTGGTATCTAGTCTTGTGGTTTTGATAGTGTGTTGATAAGTTTCATATCTACCTTCAATTGATTTTTTTCATGGTTTAGTACTCTTCAAGTTGATTTCTTGAGTTATAGTGTGTGGAAGTTTATCTGGGTGAATAGGATGAGTTTGTTTTTCAAGTGAAAGTTGTTGCAAAGGAATTTGTTGTATTTCAAGGTGTTTTTGGAATATTCCATATTGTGTTTAAGTGTTGTGTGTGGTATGTGAGTTGTCTTTGGATTTGAGGAAGTGTGTACTTAAATGTTTGATGGTGTTTATATAGGTTTGACTGACCTTGGGTGTTTACAATAATTATGGATTTGCTTCAGTGATTGTGGAAGTGTGGCATAGTGTATATGATTTGGGTCTGAGTTAAGGTGTGATGTGGTATGCTTTCATTCCTTTCCACCGCGAGAATTCTTAGTGTTGACCTAATTTGAATTTGCACAATTATGGTGCATAGTCGACCTTGGAGAATGTTTTCAAGGTTGAAGAAGGTATAAATAAGTGTTGTGTTGATGGAGGGTTGCTTTTAGATCATGTAATGCAAATTGCAGAAGTGTGAAGTGCAAATTTCTAAAGTGCAGTGTGAGCTTCAATGAGCTAGACTACTGGAAGTAGTGAGAAAAAGGTATCTACAATCTTTATAAAGGTTGTGAATGTGTTGGTAATGTTGTGGTGGAATTTTCTATTACATTGAGATGAATTTCTCACTATAACATTCTTCTTTTCTTCTTTCTATAATTTGTCAGTGAGCCCTTCTTTCTTTTGGTCAATGAGCCCTTCGAGAGTGAGCCTATTGTATTCGATGTTACAATTAATTTATATTGTGAGCTAATCCTCACCGTGGTTTTTTCCTTCTTAGGTTTTCCACATAAATCTGGTGTTCTATTGTGCACCATGTTGATGTGTTTTTAGTTTATATGTTATATGCTTTCATACTAAATCATTCCAATAGATTAAAGGTTATTACGTTGATGTGGATCTGACTGTTAATGAGAGTTTTGATGTTTTAATGTATAAATGATTCACCCCCTCTCAATTTTATTGTGCATTCAACACATGGTTCATTTTCATTTTATTTTCTTAGTTGCATTAGAGGTATGCATAATCATCTATTTCATGATTATCCCATTCACAATAAATTCTGCAATACAAACGTTTGGAATTTCTATGGATTTATTGGAAGTTCACTCTAAGTGGAAAATATTTTCTCACATTTCATCAATTGGCATTTATTTCTTAGCTCTTCTTCCTTAGAAAAATAAGTACACCAATGTTTCTTCCTTTGATTAGATGATAATATGCTATTTTCACCTTTAGCCACTTTATCTTATTTATTCTTCAACTATTCTAATTCTAGTTCCATCCTTTATATTTCCTTATGTTTAATTTATTTGTTCTTTCTTCACCATGGTAGTGTTCCTATCATTTAATCCAATTCTACTACACTTGAGTAGGTATCAAAAATTTTGTCATCCACTAAACTCCTCACCTTTGGTAACAATTCAAACAAAAACCATTAAATTATTTTATTTTTAGTGAGAGGCTCTTCTATTTTTATTACCTCTTCCTTAAATGTGTGGAAAAATTCTTTGTTAGTTTCTTCTTCTTTTTGTAACATTTATATCATCTTATTAACACTTTTAGATGGAACCTCAATGGATTCAAAGTTAAAGAGAAATTTTCATTTATAGCTTTCCATTCTTTGTCATGTTGAGGGAACTCTTCATATGTCATTTTAGTGCATAGTTTCTTGGTGTTCCCACAAAATTAGTTTAGATTGATTGATTTGAGCCCCATTTCTTCTTCAAGAATAGCCTAACACAAATAAGTGTTGCTTCAATGGTGTCTTTTCTAAAGATAGGTAATTTCATGTTGTACTCTATATACAAAGAATATTCTTTGGATATGTTTGTGCTAGGCCAAGGTTTTTCCTCACCTTTTGGCAGATTATCCTTTTATTTTAAATTTGGCTATTTTTGTTCCTTTATTAATTTCCTACCATAGTTTCCTTTCTACACCAATTTCATATTTCTTCCTTTATCTCTCTCTCTAATTCAATTTCAAAGAACCCACTTCATAATATTTTTATATAATCTCTTATAAATTCCAACTATTGATTTCTCTTGTATAGTTGGAATAACTATGGATACCCTTTTCAATTACTCTTCTTATCCTAATTGACATGGGGTATGAATCTTTGTCTAGGGGTTATTTTTATAATATTTCTTGTAAATTATTGCCATAGTTTTCAATTTCCCTCTGAAAACTATTTAAAGCCTTGCAAAGAGCTTTGTTATGAAGTATGGGTTTCTACCTTGGCTTCCAAAACCTCATCAAGTCCTAGCTTAGTTGTCACAACCTTGTGTTATCCTGCCATTCCCATGTTAAAGCTTATCCATTCCTTTATCATAAATTTTATTAAAGGTTTATCTAGACCATGTTGGGGTTTGAAAAGGTTTCCACAACCTAGCCAAATGTTGATGTTAAATGAAAAGCTAAGTACTCGAGCAAATTGCAAGAGTTTCAAAAGTTCTTATAGGTTTTTGAAACCTATGTTAGGTTTCGAAAAGGTTTTAGAAACCTCATTTTTATCCACTCAAACACTTTTATCAAAACTTTAAGCTCGCATAAATTGAAGATTTAATTTCAAATATGGGATTTCAAAATCCTTAAGCAAATGGAGATAAAATAGGAATTTCAAAACTCAGTCAAGGTTTCAAAACCTTCTTCGGAGCCCAACAGAGTTTTTACAACCCCTATTAAGGCCAAAGAGATTTATATTGGAAAGATGGTGTTCTCTGAAAATTGTTTTAATGAGAAATTTCAAAAGATTATCAAGGTTTGAAAACCTTTCTTGGAGCTCGCCAAGGTTGTCAAAGCCTATGGATTTTTTGGCATGCTTTCATAGTCGTTCCTTTTCAAAATTCAAAAAGTGTCAGAAAGAGATGTAAGACAAGAAAGTTCTCACACACCAAATTTTAAGAACACCATTAATGTTTACCTACCACTCTTAGATATTAATTATAGGTGCCTATATAGGAATTATACTAATAAAAGAGCTCATTTGAACATGCATTCAGAGATGAATTTTGTTGGTGACAAAAGAGTAGAATTATGGAAGACCTTTGAGCAATTGGCTTGCATCATTTGAGCTTAACACAGAGGTATAATAAGTTTCTTCTTAGCCTATCTTATCCTAAGATAATTCAAGGGGAAGTCTTAAATTGAGCACTATTTAACAACACATAAGTCATTGAATCATTTCCCAAACATGAATTATGATAGTACTCTTTCAAATTGTATACACCATGGAATTTAAGTATTTGGGTTATGAACATTTGTTCAGCTTGTCTAGTACATACTAGAAATTGGGGATAAAGGTAATGAAAGGGATCATGAATTTGAAGGTTTGATGTATTTATTTATATAAATAATTATCCATGGTGAGAAGTAACTCAATTGGGCTCATCTCATATGTGACCAAATTCATTCTATGATAATTCATTTCCCCCTCTACAAGTTGTTTTATATGTCTTCCTACTTGTTCTATGCTATCACCTACACCAAACCTTGGCTAGGCTTGAGACCAACTAAAGTTTAGGATGAATACATCCAAATATATGACTATTATGATAAGCTCCAATAAAAAAGGAGCTTCAATTTTTTTAGAAAAGTGAATGATTCATTCACCATGGGAATGGTAAGATAAATTCAATGGGATATAGGTATGAGGATTTCTTCAGAAGTTGTGCAATTGATTGACATTTATGCTAGTCACTTCATACAGTTTCCAAGATTTACTTACATTCAAATTAGAGGCTTTGATGGAATTCCTTATAAGCTACCCAAATACACAAAGGATAATTTTTTCCTTATTGAAGTATGTAGATAAATTGCAGAGATAAATAAAATATTTCAAGAGAGAAAGAAGGTAGGCATTCAATTCCCTATTGGCCTTGGGTATTACTCTTGCAATTCAATGTCAGATGCCCTCAACATTGAAAGATATTTAACAAAGTACAAAATGCAATTTTATGAAAGGAGATTCTCATTTGATAGTAAAGAATTCATCAAAAACAATATGTAATTGGGGCTAGGTTTTTATCATATTCCACATCTAGAGGATTATTGGGTAGATTGTGCGAATGAGTATGAGGTTCGAAGGAGGAATTGGATTAGATTGTCTTTAAGATAAATTGTAATATTTAGATTAAATTGGGATATCCAAGGTATAGAAGATGATGAATCTGATCTATTGGACCCAATTTTTGTCAATCATGTACAAACACAACTAATTGCAATAAATTATAGCATCAAAGAAGTGGAAACTATTGATGCAAAAAATATAGTGGTTCTAAGAAGAAATAAAAGTTACGTGGCTAGAAAAAATGTAGAAAAACAAATAGTTGTACCCCCAAAGTCTCAAGCTACTTAGTATCAAGGGGAAAGCAATCAAGAACCATCATCTTCCACTCTATAATCATCCTCCTTTTCTCAACATATGGTCCTAAGTGGATAGGGAGATGTCGATGAAGATCCTATGGAGAAAGGTTTTCCAAAGAAAAATTATGGAGAAGATGCTCAAGATCAAACACATAAAGATAAGGACAAACAATTAGCAGAAGAGGAAGAAACAATTGATGTGTCTTCTCCTCCATCATAAGCAAGTGATTATTCTCTTCCTAATTCTTCCGATTTTCCTCCACTAAATGAACCTCAAAACTCTCTACCTAGGGTAGGCCCTACTCCAGATTCTTCTCTTGATGTGAGAAAATCCAATACTCCTCCACCTAGGAGAGATTTACAATTCAAATCTCTTGGCACCAAGTACATGACTACTCCCAATTCTACCTCAAGGTTAGAACAAACATTGTCAAAGAAGAGAAAAATAGTTCAATTAAATCTTCCTAAAAAATATTTTGTCAACCAATTTCTTCAAAGGACCCCTAAGCCCTAGAAATTGAAAGCCACATCTAGATTGATGGAGGCAACTAATATTAGAAACAAGTACATAGAATTAACACACCCCTTTGTATAAAAATATGTAGGACAAGCAACTGTTACTAATTTCAATATCACTAAAGTTAACTTGGGACCCTCCACTAGAGATGGGGATGCACATAATTTCCAGGTGACAACTGCTAGACTAGTGGAGAGGACAACTAGGGATAAGAAAAGTAAGGATGATTTGAAGCATCGCGTAAAAATATTAATTGATTTCTTAAAATCATTGACTGATCTCACTACTCAACCAATTAGTCAGGCAAGTGTGCCATTTGACCCAACTTTTGTAGGAAAAGATATGGTGAGTAAAATTCAAAGTTATAAAACCTAGGGGAAGATCATTAAAGAATGGACTATAGATATTTTGGCTAAAGGAACTAAGTTCATCTCTGATATGAAGAGGACATGTGAGGAAATTGAAGTGTTAAGGGATGATATGGATAAGGATATTTTAATTTCCAAGCATGCTCAAAGTCTATTTGGTTAAAAAATGATGGTAATTTTATAGAAATGCTTGAAATGGGAATAGAAAAATTGGCGACTAAACAAGTTTTTCCAAGTGCAGATGATAACAAATGCTTTATGTGGAAAAGGAGCATTGAATGGAAGCTTTCATTCATGAAGCAAAATCTATTAGAGCAGGGAAAATTGTTTAGTGAATGCAATGAAATGAAAGCTGAAATCTAGAAGAATCTTTTGAATATCAACATCCATCCCTAGAAAGAGGGTGATCCTCATGATGAGGATCTAGATATTTTAAAGGAGAGATTTAAAGAATTAATGAGGAGCCTCTATGACAAGCATAATTTTAGTGTGGAGAAGTGAGAGACTTAGTGGCATTGATTTATCGTTATCTCAATTCCTCGAGCTCATGACATTATACTCAGGAAAAATAGATGTAGAAAGAGCAAGCAAGGCTCTTTGAAAGCTAAGGAATAAGAATGTGATCATACTACAACATAATGACATGCCTCCAATAGTGAAAGCATTTTATGCCTACAAATCCAGAATTCCCACACCAACCACTTAGTCATCACAAGGAGTCATCAGAAATGAGCCACCTCAGTAATAGTTCTCTTATTTTTAATTAAATGTATTTTGTAATGAAATTTAAGCCTTAAGAAGTTGAAGAGACTCTTTATTTTTCGTTATTCCAAGAAATAGTTACTTGCATTTATATATATGCAATATGATGTTATTAAGGACCCCCTTAGCAAATGTTTTGGAGAAGTATAATTGAAACTAAAAAGTTGTGCATCTATGAACAAACTATATGGATAACCAAATGAATGAAATTTTCATAATCTATGTATTTTGATTAATTTCTTAGATGGTTGCATTTATGTGTGAATGTGAAAATCTTCCTTATTTACTAGATCCATTTCAATTCTAATATTATCTCTAATTATAAAAATGTAACGCCCCACCACGCAAACTTCAAAGGACAACTACAACTAACAAATTACAGCACAATTTTTTTTTTGAAAGAGAAAAAGATAATGACTATGCAATAATCGTTAACCACGTAACCTTACAATATTACATAATGAAACCTAACTAGTCCCATGGGGTTACATGGTTGCTTTACATGTAATGATCCCTACCATCAACATTGTTAAAGATAATGCCAAGAAGATAACAATAGAAGGATACATTCATAGGATAACATAATGATAACATACAACCATCCATGATCAATAGAGATGAAAAGGATACATACATCATTCTATTACATTTCAATTCATAGTTCAATATTACAATGGTGAAGCATATTTCCACAAATACAACACATCATGGACACAATAATACATTACATAATGCTTCCCTTATAGCAATGGGAATAGTACATCAAGTACAAGAATAATACATCAATGAAGAATAAGGTACAAAGCGCAGAACAATCTTCAACCAAGTGAAGCTCTAGAAACTCTACATCCACTTCTGCATCACAAACACAACCTAGGAACCCAATGGGGTGCATAACACGTTCCACCTGACCACGTGGACCCGAAGGCCCACCCCCCGTGCTAGGAGATGACAAGAAAGGACCCACATCCAAACAAAGGTCAAGTAGACAATGCTAACACAAAACCATCATAAAACAACATCAAAAAAATACAAACAACACTCCCAGAGGCAACCAAATAATGGAAAATAAACGGGTACTGTAGGAGAGTGTCATCGCATGGCCTTACATGGATTATCCAGACAACCTATCACAAGGTGTATCCTCCATCTATGGTTATTCTGACTTCCTATCTCAAGGTGTTGCTCCATAGGGTGACTCATGTGGAACCACTTACCTTTCGTGAGGACAAGGAAGTGATCTTACCAACTAGGTCTTCTCATCCCATCCTTAGCATGTGAAAGCACTAACGGTATGGGTGAGGCTCATAATTAATCTTGTTTAGTGTTTAATTACCCAAACCCATTAGTTCATTAATTAAATCATCACTTGTTAAGGAAACCCTTCCATGGGTTATCTTGACAACCCCTTTATGCGTCGGCCCCCATGAAGAGCCACTCTCCCTACAGGCACCCAAACCAAAAGCATGCAAGGGGTGTACCTCATCTCACATAAAAATCAAGGTGTACATAACACACAACATGCGAGGAAAGAACCATCTCACCAACCCATTCCATATAATTGAAAACAAGAACAAAGGAGGTATCACCTACCACATAAACTACATAAATAAACTAATGCACTAAAATCACAAGAATCAAGTACGTATGCAAGGCATGAACCTTCTCTCCCAAAAGCCACATCAAAACTCAACACAATGGTACAAGGTAACACCCACAATAACTCAAAATCAGAAATAAGATCAATGAATCACAAAGGTCCAACCATGGAAAATCAACATAAATCAAGTTTTACCATTGCCTCTAGAAGCCTAAAACACCAAATATCCACAAACTCCTACTAAAGGTAATTCAAACTCTCCGGGTTCCCAACCATCTCAAAATATGACTACAAGAAGGTCATCACATAAAGTCTTCTTATTTCCAAAATTAGCACAAGAGAAAGACTCACATTAGGGCCCACAAAATGACTATATGAAATCCACAAACACACAATGATGAGAGTAGGGTAAGTGTGGTAACAACATGATGAGATGTTCAAACTCACTCAAAGCTAACAAAATCAACTCATTATAGAATTAATCGCAAAGATCAAAATCTTCTCAATAACCTCTTTGGGGACAAATGACTCCTTTCATAAAAGGGAAATAATCAAAATCTAATATAAATCAAGATCCACCATAATAACTAAAATCAAATATAAATTTCCAAACATTGAAACAATACCCAATCAACAACAAGGTTTTCAGTTCAAGCAACCCTTACATAATCAATTCAATACAAAATCAACCACAAGTAAATCAACCAATAGGACATCCAAGGGAGACCTCAATTTTCTCCACACACGATGCCCTAACAAGCTAATAATATGACTAATAAACAACTTAAACAAAACCAATAAGCATCAACAAGCAATACATCCAACGGTGACATTATTTTCATATTTACTAAAATTCCTTATTTATCCAAACAATACACCATAACTATGGAAAACCTTCACAACTCATGTACTTATACAAATAAATTTAACAATTGAAGACACTCAAATATACCAACATGAAAACAAGTCAAACCACTTAGATGAATATACGCACTTTAAAATTTAAAGTCAAAAGATGCTTATCCTAACATATATCTTCTATTTACAATTCTCTATTATTAACATTCTATCTCTCTTCTTAACAAAATTCTTCCACAATCCTAAAACCAATTCGCCTACTATTCACCTTAAATCAATAAATCAAGTAACCTATTTTAATAATTCATTATTAACTATATCAATAATTGATCTAATAACTTATCTCATATCGATTATACAATAATTGCGACGGAAACAATATTTAATAATTAATGAAAAGATAACTTAATTATTTTGTTTAATCACATCCTTTAATTATCGAAATATAGATAGGCAAATTTTCTCTCAAACTAATATAACTATAATAAATAAAGCTAACGTTTTCTTCTAACCTAATTTAATTTAATCAGTTTAATTAACTAATTCTCTTAAAAGTAAATTACTTAAATATTTAATGTTGTAAAAAAAAGAAAGATATTTAAATTCATCTTAAATTGCTCATTTAATATCAATAAAGGAATCTACAAATTCACCAATTTCTTTAGACAACTAACCTAAACACTTTTCCATA
Organism: Sequoia sempervirens; assembly: GCA_007258455.2. Classification (NCBI taxonomy): domain Eukaryota; kingdom Viridiplantae; phylum Streptophyta; class Pinopsida; order Cupressales; family Cupressaceae; genus Sequoia; species Sequoia sempervirens. The sequence goes on from VDFB02193867.1 coordinate 460,249,588, forward strand.
AATTTCTTATTACTTATTCACTCAACAGTATAAGCTACCTAATTTTATCTATGAAGGAAATTGGCATAAGTAACCTAACTAAATGTAATTAAATCCATTTCACTAAGGAACTCTTCTACTTATTTTTAATAAAGTCGTTAAATTACAAGATGACCATATCCTTTTTCCTATCAATTTAATATATTACATGTATATACAATATTATGATTATAATATATTAACTAATCAGGACTCAATCTTTAAACATACTCTTACATATATAAATCGTCTAATAATATCAATAGAATTATATCAAAAGAAACATACTCAACTCCTAATTACTTATAATAGTAAATATATAAAATATATACATACCTATATAAATGTATTATAAAAGAAATGATATCATATTGTATTTAATTTCCATAATTACAAAATGCCATAAAGAAGATGAATCGATATATTTTATAATCAACCCAATAATAACTTATATAATTATATGAATTCCATAAACATGTATGCAAGAAGTGGAAACACAGACTTGGCCCATGATCTGTTTGGTAGAACTCTCCAAAGAAATATGATCTCATGGAATGCAATAATTAGAGTTTATGCACAAGATGGATCCATTAAAAGGCTTTAGAAATTTTCAAGCAAATGCAATTTACAAATGTAAGTCAAATTTAATAACCCTTGCCAGTGTTCACTCTGTCTACGCCAAAATGGGAGCTTGGAAAAGGATATGGACATCCTCCAAAGCATAACGGGTGGGGAGATTTTGGCAAATGCTGTAGTTGCAACTGCGTTGGAAGACATGTATGCAAAATGCGACGCATAGACAAGGCGTGTGAACTATTTATCAGAATAGCTCAAAGAAACGTGATCTCCTGGGATGCAATGATTTGCAAGGTATGCACAAAATAGACGCGTTGAAAAGGATTAAGAAACTTACAAGCGAATGCAATTGGAAGGTGTAGAGCCAATCTCCACAACCTTTTCCAACATTCCTCTTTGCCTGCGCAAAAGAAAAAAGGGAGAGATGCGGTCTCATGGAATGAAATGCAATGATTACAGAATGTGCACAAAAATGGATTTTGCAAGGAAGCTGTCAAAATATTTGAATTAATGAAGCACTCTGTAACACATCCTAACGTTGTAAGCTTTGCTTGTGTTCTAGGTGCGTGCAGTCAGACAGGTTTAGAGGATGAGGGCTGCACATACTTCACACGACAATAAGCTTTATTGTATTACATATATAGTTGATCATTAGGAGTGCATGGTTGACCTTCCTGCCCATAATGACTATCACGGAGACAACCCAAACCTTATTATTAGACGTCTGTGCAGAATCAGACAGGTGTGAGTGGTTCAAGCAGTAAGGAGATTGATGAAAGATAGAGGAATTTAAATGATTCCTGGGTACAACCCACTGAAATGCAACGTGTGTTGATGGAGAGAGCAAGATGGATCAATCCCCCTTGTCAAAATCCCCAATCCCTTCTTTTTTAAAAGGGATTGGCACTACATTAGGGAATGTTCGGCTTACAAGGACATTCGGATCAATTATACTGAGACATTAAAAGGGAACAAATTGGGTGATTTGTTTGAAGAAGAGAAGATAATAGGGTTTGCAGATTTTCTGGTCAAGATACACAACAGAAGATCCAAGATGCAGAAAGAAAAAGAAAAATAGGTTTTTTTTTTTGCTTTTTCTGGGGTTCACGTCTCTTCGCTTGCTATCTGTGGGTCCCATAGGCTGCTTGGCCTCGTGATTAAAAACATATATTCATTCATTCATTTCCAAAAACAACTTCCCCGTTTTGTTTTGGAGAACCAAAACATTATAGGTGGCAAATTTTTCCGTTTTTCGAGTGCATGCCTTAAGCCCTGTCAAACACTCTTTTTCTTGTTTTTACCACCAGATGTAAAACTTACACATGTAATTCAATTAGAAACCTTTTCCCTTGGCAAAAATAGGTGACTAAAAACATTGATTCCAATGTTAATCACAAAAGTAAATTATTTTAATTATTGTTTAAAATTATCATTTAATTTATTCAATTTACCATTAAATAATTAGCAGGGTAACAATGAATTATTTAAATTTACCGTTTAAGCTATCAAATTGGATCTAAATCTTATCACTAAAATTAACCCTACTTAATATTATTAAAACACAAGACTTCTTCATTAAAACTATTAAATATCATTAATGATTTTATTTCAACTAAATTTTAATTCATTAACTTACTAACTAAATAATTTTATAATGAATAAATATCATATAACCTATACGTTTAAACTTACCTTTCTTTTATAAACATAATTGAAGACCACTTAATAATTGAAAAAATAACTCATCAGATATTTCATAAATAAATATATACTAAGCAAATAGAACTCTATTTAGTTTAATATACTAATTCACTAGCTTTATTTTTATTTAATTACAAAATAAAAGTGGGATCATTCTAACATCAGACTTTACATGATAATATTTATGAGAGTCACTTGTCTTAATAGATAAATAATTTAGAAGATTGGATAGAGGAAATTGATTATTTATATGTAGGTGATTGTTTTCAACTATTAGAAGTTAATAAAGTAAGTAGGATTATAATTAAGTTGGGAAAAAGTTTGTAGATTATGATAGTTATATGTTTAGGGGAAAAATTAATTTACTTGTATTTAAAAAATTGAAAAGAGTTGATAAACTTTTTGCCAACTTAATTATAATCCTACTTACATTATTAACTTCTAACAGTTGAAAGCAATCACCTACATATAAATAATCAATTTCCTTTATCCAATCTTCCAAATTATTTATCTATTAAGACAAGTGACTCTCATAAATATTCTATTACATTTATTTAACAAATCCTCCATCCATTTAACTATGGGTAACTTTTCCCTATTAATCATTCCAATTTATTAATCTAGCTTAACCAAATAATCCTCTAGACAAAATTACTCTTTAACACATCTCCCAAATGATAAATATAACTAATTTGATTCTTTTTCTAAAGATTTCCAAATTCACCATCTACTTATTTCCCATTTATTACCCGCATATACATTCTTTTACTCCACTATAACATATATACATAAATATCAGAGGTAAAACTATTTTCAACAAAAATAATAAATAAACTTACTCAAAATTCAAAGAGACGGCCGAAACAGAGGGACACTACAAAAAAAAAAATTATATTTTATGGAATGCAAATTAGTCTATGTGCTAACTACCTTTCATGATTATGATCCATTCATTAAGATTAGTGTTTAAATTTATAAGCATTGGAATTTAGTCTCTTGCCTTTCCTACTTTCTGGTTAAAAGCATACCCTCTTTTAGATTATTTTTAGAAAATTATATATTACTTATTAGAAAAGGGAGTTGTACCTCATAACATTTAGAGAGGAAATAATTCACATAGAAGTAGTTTACTTAACTATTGGTAATTGATTTGTACTCATGTTGGGTAATAGAGTGAAGAAATTTAATTTTTAGAAAGTACAAAATTTGTTAACCAATAGATTTTGGGTGACTCTCCTGGAGACATCGAATGCGAAGATAAATAATAGTTTTTGATTAAGGAAAAATGGGTTTTAAAAGGGGCCCTGAAACCGTTTACAACAAAACCAGGCTACAAAAGATAGCACAATGAAAAGCAGCCCCAAAAAACCAAACATAGTTGTTAAAGATGTGATAATGACAAACAAACAGCTAAACCATCAACAAAACTACAACCATGGTTTTATTTCATGAGAGGTCATGGATTTTACACATGAGAGATCATGTTTTTTCCACATAATAATGATATCCTTGTACCACAACCAAATTTGAATTGGATACAAGTCGAGCAAGAAGACATAATTTGGCAGTTGCATACTTTGGCTTGGAGGTGTAGGAGAATTGATAAAGAATACCACTGAGTTAATTAGGTATTAGAAGAAGAAGAAGAACTGGGTTAAGAGATTATAAAACTTTAGCTTGGACAATAGTTATAGATTATTGAAAGATCTTTTTCTCTCCTAAGGACTCATATAAGGAGAAATTAAGGCCAATGCCATCAAGGTAATTGAATTATAAGGGTTCTTCTCTGCACTTGGTTAATAATCATAGTGGATTCTAGAAGATACATGAGATATGAACACAAAAAGGGTGTTGTGAATTCAATTTTTGAAGCATTACAAGAAGAATTTTTTTTAGGCTCTTCACTTTTGGCTATAAGAGTTAGGTCTAGGAACAAACCCTCTTCTCCAACTAGGAATATAAATTGTTCTCCCACTTTTCAAGCATTCATATTACATGGTACTATAGCCCATTTAACTATTAATTTTACCCATAATGTGGCTCAACAATTGCTAGTACCATGGGGAGCGGCTATGGGACCCTTGTCTCTTATTAATCAATTACATGAGTTTGCTAAGGGTTCTAGAAAGAATATCCCTAAATTCAAAGGAGATGGTAAGACTTCTACAAATGATCATATCAATGCTTTATTTGCTATGTGTGGAGTGTTGGGTGTCCAACATGAGGATGTGGCTGTTAGATTATTATAGTCACTTACAAACATTGTGGCTGAATGGTTTTACCATTTTCCAAATTTTTCTATCAGCTCATGGGACACTATGAGGAGTAGATTTGAGAATAGGTTCAAAAGTGCAAAATATGAACATTATTTTCTAGCACAATTAATGCAATTAAAAAAGGAAGTCCATGAACCAATGTGGGAGTTTGTGGCTAAGTTTAATAAGCTTGTAAACAAAATTGATACTACTACTACTCTTGAGAATAAAAAAATGTTTCTTTATTAATGTATAACCACCTAACATTGGTTTTCATTTAAGAAGAGCATGAGTTGATGATATGGGTGCAACACAAAGTATGGTGATAGAATTAGAAGACGACTTCATTACTACAAGAAAATGAAAAAAAGGAGCTTCACACAAATAAAACTTAGACCCCTACCTCCTCTAATTCAATGATTCAAAGATTAGTGAATGATATTATCACCTTAAAAAGATACATGCCTAAGAAATTATAACAATCACAACAACCATATCAAGATAAAGCTAGGAAAGGATATGTGTAGTTAAATAATAAGATCTTACCTCTTCCTCCTTCATAGAAAAGATTGGCTATATAAATTCCACCTAGGAATAAAAGTAATATTTGTAATTGTTATTTGATTATGGACCATGATGGAGCTAGCTATCTAGATTTGAATAGGTTCATGCAAATAATCACCATGAAAGTTAGACTATGAAAGAGGAGGCGATATTTATACTACCTTGGATGACTCATCTTGTGTTGTGTTGACTCGTGGTTGAGAAATCCAAATAAAAAAGGTATGCAAAGAACTCCCAAGTCTCTATTCACTAAGTCTAATTCTAAGAACAATTTATCACCTTATGGGTGATAGGGAGGTTGGATGAATCAATCACTGATTCATGCTCTGGGTCTTGCTTGGAAGACCTCTAGGGTGTCTCACTCCACCACTTGCAACCTATAGGACCTCTTCCTTCTTAGGGTCCCCTGGTATCTTCTTTCCAACCCAACTATCAATAAAGATCCTCCTACCAAGTCAAGACTTGGTGCAATCTTGAAACCCTTGCTTTAGCCCTTAATCCACCCTAAAGGCTACTAAACTTCCAAATTATTGAATTTAGTTTTACAGGGGTGTGGAGGTGCTCCTAAGTCATCAATTCATCCCACTAAGTGTATTAGGAGTCCACCTAACTCCATCTGCTGGTTGCTTTTACCAAACCCTTCTATTAGGCCTAGAAGGCTACTAGCCCTATTAGGTCTCCTCCGAGAAATCAGGGTTTTTCCCAAGTCCTTCCAAAGGACAACCCAAATTTTTCCTAGGATTCCTGGTACATATGCCCACCTCTCAAGGATTGTCGGGGTCTTGGGTCACAACTGGTCGTATGAAGCCCTAATCTGAAAATGAGCAATACTAGGGTTTTTAAGCCCTTTCTTGGCTTACTGCAAACTGTCAAGTTCTTTCCTCACCAAATGGATTGATGGAGTTTCTTCCTGCTTACCATGTCTTGGAAAGACTCATACCTGCCTTCTCCAAAAGATAATTTGTCAAGAATTTGACACCCCTGTAAATTAAGTGCTCTACACTAAGGTCTTCCCTATCCGGACACTCCCTGGCTCACCTAGGGTAAGACTTCCACAGCAACTCTTGTGATTTCAAAAGCCCTAAACCCTACTATATGTACATCCATGGAGTCTAGTCACTGTTCCCAAAGGGCCATACAATTTGTATGGTGGGAAAGTGAACTAACACTCCATTCTCAAAAACTACCTGGTTTAGACCAGCAATAGTATGAAATCAAAACTATTTACAAACAATGCTTAAATTGAATAAGGAAACTAACTAATGCCACATAATGATTGAAGAACAATTAATCTACCTCCTACACAATTTACAGTGCCATGAACAATCCATTAAAACATCATTTCAATGCAAAAACCAAAAAATTCACACTCAATCAAAAATTGTTTCCTTGAATTCAAAAACTTCAAACAATTTCAAATGCTTCCAACCCCACTCCAATGCTGAGGCATCCCATAAATAGGTCACCCAAATCAGTTATCCTCTCCTTGGCTCTCCTTGGCTGCTTTTAGCTCCAATTGAGCAACATTTTCAAACATTTTGCAAGAATTTGAAAAGAAACTCCTAAAAGGTCTAAAAGGTCAAAACCTCACTTGTGCAAAAACCTTAAGCCTATCCAATGGTCAACATGACCTTCATCAGATGATCAACACTCAATAAAAAATTCCATTAAGGAACAACCATAAATGAACATGAATAGATGATAAGTTGGCCTAAACAAATTGCTAAAACATGACCTTCTAGACAAACTATGGTAACCTATGGGTGCTCCTGCACCAATGGGGCTCAAAAGTCTTTAGATGGTTTGCATAAGGTTTTTGATATGCCATCTATGGAAAAGACTGCTATTTCTTTTGATATAGTGGACTTCTATAAAAAACTCAAAGATACAAATTTTGTAGACCTAGAATACCTGAAAATTAATCCTAAGGAACTAGACTGTTTGGTTAAATATGTTAAGTTTGAAAGTTTTGAAATCAAATTAACCTATTAAGATCAAATGGTAATGCTAAATAATCCTCCCATATCCTATCTTCTAGAAATAAAAATATTACCCTTACCATCCCTGAAGAAAAACCAAACTCATTTTATGTATCTCTTTTTATTAATGAGTATAGGTTGAGTAATTGTATCATTGATTCAGGAGCCTCAGATAACATTATACCTACTAAGGTTGCTCAAGCTCTAGGGTTACCTCTAATTTTTTTTTTTGGAAGTGTTATTCCATGGAATGTAAGAAAGTACCTTTAGTCAGGAAAATCAAAGATGCTCAAGTATCTTTGGCAGCTCACCCTAATAAGAGACTTAAATTGAAAATATTGGTAGCAGATATTCTTGCCAGTTATAGTATGTTGCTGAGAAAAAGCTTTTGCAAAGACTTGGGAGGAGAAATTCAAATGGATTGGTCATATACAACAATTCTAATAGGGAATAAAAGGTACATTTCGATCCCGAACCTAAAGCCAAGTTTACCATTCTAAAATAAGAGGATCTTAAGTCCCAAATTTTATTTGAAGAATTAAAATTCATAAATTATATGCTTCTATCATAATTAGATAAAGATACTAATTTTCTTAGTCCAAATATCACTTCTGAACTATGGAATTTAAAATTTGATGGAGTTCTAGTTTAGTATCTGGTGTAGGGGTAGTTCCAATTTCTCCTTTTGGACACATGTTCTCTTTTTCATATAAGTTGGAATTCAAAAATACTAATAATACTACAAAGTATGAAGCTTTGTTGTTGGGATTGTCAATGGAAAAAGAGAAAGGGATTAAGAAACCGAGAGTCCTTGGAGATTCTGAATTGATTCCAAAGTAAGTACATAAGGTTTTCATAGTTAAGAATGATATGTTAAGGCATTATCGAAATAAGGTATGGGACTATATTGAAAATTTTGATGTTTTCTCTATCGAAGCAATACATAGGGACCAAAATTCAAAATCTGATTCAATAGAGGGCTCTACTTCTCTATTGCTATCTCATCCAATTTTTAAGAAGGATTCATATTGAATTAAAATAGTATATAGGCTTAGCATGCTAGATAATGCAGATCATTGGTAGGTTTTTAAGAATGATAAACAAATTCAAGATTTTTTGGAAAATGTAGAGATGTTCGCTAATTCTTATTTCAATGGTAGTGTAGATGAATGCAAAGAATTTTTTCCATATGATGTGCAAGACATAGGAGTTATTTAACTGAAAGGCAATAAAATTGCAAAGGGTATGGTTTCTTTAGTTGATCTATTTGATAAACATGACCAAGCTATTAAGAAGGAAATCAATGAAGCTACTAATAGTTTAGGGGAATATGAGATAGTTGAAATTGAAGAACTTGATTGCACAAAGTTAGTTTATATTGGTAAATGTTGTACACCTGAAGAAAGAGATATACTAATCACTCTTTTGGTCAAATATAAAGAAATTTTTGCATGGTACTATGATGATTTAAATAATTTTATGGATGGAAGGCTTCAACATCATATTCCTCTTAATCAAGGTACATATCCTTTTCAACAAAAACAACAAATATATAACCCTAAAGTAGATGATACAATTTTTAGAGAAGTGGATAAGATGTTGAAAGAAAGAATTATCTATCCCATACACCACTCAACATGGGTAGCTAACATAGTCATGTTTGTAAAAATAATGGAAAAATTAGGATATGTGTTGATTTCAATAGCTTGAATCAATCATCTTTGAAAGATAATTATTCATTTCCAATGATGGATCACATGCCTCAGACTATTGTGGGATCTGAGATGATGTCTATGTTACATGGATTCTTAGGGTATAATTAGATAAGCATCGTAGAGGAATATCAAGACATGATGACCTTCACCACACAATGGGGAGCATTTTCTTATAATTATATGCCTTTTGGCTTAATTAATGCAAGTGCAAATTTCTAGAGATTTATGGTTTGCAACAAAATTACCGATATAGTGTGTCCTAATTTTGAAAAAGATTTCATTATCTATAGTTATGTATTTGAACACACTATATCGGTAATTTTGTTGCAAACCAATGCATACAAAAGTACAAGCACCTGTCGCCTTTATGAGTGTCCCTCTTAAAAAGCATGAATTGAATTATTCTCATGTTGAGAAACATGTTTTTTCTATAATGAAGGATGTTAAAAAAAAATGATTTTATATTTTGTACTCATATTTTGTTGTATATGTGCTTAATCATGTAGACAAAATTATTCTCACACAATAAGATATTGGTTGCAACAAAAGGGGAGCTTGGGTAGCCAAAGTGCAAGAATATGATTTGGACATTAATCCTACTAAATTAGTTAGATGATGGGGTCTATGCAAATTGATAGTAGAAAATCATTCAAGTAAAGAGCTTGAGACACCTATGGTGTTACTAGTTAGCCTTCAGAATGAGTGGTTTACCAATGTTACTTATTATCTCACTTTTGGGGAATGTCCTACCCACTATTCCCCAAAGGAAAAGAGGAATCTTAAGTTGAAGGAAACTAAGTATGTAATTTAGGGGGGGGATACATTATATAAGAGAGCACTAGATGGAAATATTTTTGAGGTGTGTCAATAAGGATCAACAAAAAAGTTGCTGGAGTTATTTTATAATGAAGCATGTGGTGGATATTTGTCTTCACCAATGATTGCCTTTAAGATATTAAGGAAATGATATTATTAGTCTATAATGTTCAAGGATGCATATTATTGGGTATCTAAATGTTAGAAATACAAACAATTTATTGGAAGACCCTAGTTGGCAACATTTCCTCTGAGACCTATGGTGATAGAAGAGCCATTCCAACACTTGGGTTTAGAATTTCTTGGGACTATCAATCTGTAATCTAGTGTGAGACATACTCATATGCTCATTTCCACTATTTACTTCAACAAATAGGTGGAAGCTATACCTGTGAAGTGTACCACTTCAGAAGTCATTTTGCGTTTTCATCAAAGAAAATATCTTGGTTAAGTTTAGCACCCCACAGAATTTGGTGATAGGCAAGTTATCGACAAACACCTCCCAATATGTTCAAGTGGTAAATGGATGATAAATACATGTGTGAATTCTGTAATCGTAATAGAAATGATATGCTTTTTCCCTATGTTTGGAAGGATATCAAAGTTATAAGTTAGACGAGCATTACTCATGCAATCATGTAAATTAAATATTTTTGATAGTTCTTGCATGCATAATATTATTGCTATCACTGATACTCAATTATTATTATAGAGTCGCTGAATTAATCAATGACTTTTGTTTCTAATGGTATTGTTCATAGTTAAAAATAAATAGATACTATTATTGGTAACTTCAAAAATATGAATTATATTTTTTATATAGATCTCATATGCTTGATAATGATTGAATAGAAAATAAAAGAAGAAATGTTAGTGGTTGACTAGAATTAGCATGATATTCATTAAAAAATAGTATCATTATTGATTAAGAAAAAGTAGCAAATGGATGAGTACAAAATATTGCTTATAGTATTTTACTAATTTTGTATTTTATAAAAGATAGAATTGTAAAACCCCATCCCGCAACCTAGAGGACGATGCAATACTGTAGAAGCACAACTAATTTTTTTTCTTAAAATTTAAAACAAGATGAGTAAAGTATCCTACTCTAAACACATACATCCTCTAGGCTACGCAACGCGTCTACATGTGAACACCATTACTTATAAAATTTAACCAACCATAGCATATGAATATTAAACTCAAGATACAACTTACAACAAAGCATTAAACCATTGCAAGATAAATCTAACACATAGAAATGTATGGAACATATTTCCACAGATACAACACCATTAAACCCAATAATGAATAGATCATAAATATTATTACAATTACATCACAAAGGTTCACCTCGATACAAATGAGGTATTACAATTATATATAATGAACCACAATTACAATGAAGAAAGAGAAGAACAACTCCAGAGAACCACACGAGCATCTTGAACAAGAAGATCTCACCATCACGAACATAAGAGAAACTCAACAGTGTAAGATGCACGCCACCCAACCATTTGGTACCCGTAGGCCTAGCCCCCGTGTTAGGAGATAGTAAAAGGTAATCAAGGAAATCCTACTACCTCTAGACACAAACAATATGTACATAATACTCACAGTACAAATAACCAAGAACTATGATCACATTGCTTCCATAATCACTGAATCAATTATAAACACAATACAAATAAACAGATTGTTGTCATAGGAGGAGTGTCATCACAAAGGTTGCATTGGTTGTCCAAAGGAGATCTTCCTAGGTCTCGACCCCCCTCTAGGGTTATCCTGGTAACCTCTCACAATTTCGGCCCCGCATGCACACCAGTGTGGAATCGGTTATCTTTCAAGAAGACAAGATAACGATCTAGCCATTCTAGGCCTTCCCGACTCATCTCAAGTCTCATACAAGCCCTTGAGCCAATGAGAAAGGCTAAATATCTTGTTATATGTGTTAAGCTAATAGATTATTTAATTCCCACTTGATTATACTGACTCCCACACGAGTTGTCCTGGGACCACTTTGTGTCCCGACCCTTGCTAAAAGCCACTCCCCTATCGACAACACATAAATCAAACTACATGCCAAGGGTAGACACTGCACAAACTGATAATAACATAACACAAGAGATAACACATCCCTATGGATGTCCAACACTAAATCCCAATACGTGCACTACCCAAGAAAACTCAAAGGGTGAACTAAAGTTACAACAACCCCTTTTCACAAATTACAACTTTGGAAGACTTAGATTTTCCACAACATCAAATACTCCCCCCAGTACATAATTACAGAAACACGTGCTTTTATAAATACAACTTCAAGCAATTAAAGAAATGCTTCCATTCGGATTTCCTAAATCTATACAATCACTTTCACATATTTAAAATGCACCATTTAAATATAGTTCCAACATACAATTTAACAATGAAGAAAACTAATTGTACATCTTATAGTTTCCACAAGTACTCATAAAATTAACTTAATTTCCTTAATAAATTAAATCAATTATTTCAATTAAATTAATCGTGCTTGCAATATTTATGATAATACTCACACATTAAATAAATATATTTAATATGTATATATATAATTAAATATAATTATATATATACATACAAATATATATTATTTTATTATTACATTAATAATACTTTTCCCAAATTCTATTTACAAATAATTACATTACAATTTCCAACAAAATATATACACAATATATATATATATAAAATATACAATATATATATATTATAAATAATATATATCTTATATAATACATATATATATTTATAACATATATATATATATATATAAATATTTTATTTCCTAACAATAATAATTAAAAGCCCAAATCGAAAAATAACAGACGACACAATACAAATTCCGTGCAACATCTACAACTGTAAGGGTATGCTGGGTGCACTGGTCACAACCACACCCACATGAGGGGTGCGCTGTGGGTGAGCAGCGTTGGGCACTGTTTCCCATAGCCTACCTCCCATACGGGCAGCTGTGGGAGCAACCCCCAACCTCCCATTTAATGTGTAATACATTGTGTTTAAAAAACAGACACATATTTATATATTTTATGAACAATTTCACCAGTATTACGAAATTTGCCGTATGGTGATTTCTTCAATTGAAATAACAGTGGTTTAAAATAAATAAAATACATTTATATATATTTTCTTTCTGCTTCAGCTGATCACAAAGTTCCTTCCTCTTTTCTCTTGACTCATTGATTTTATCCTTCGATGATTGAATGAATTTCTCAGCATCCACAAGATTTGTTTTTAATTCCATGACTTCTGCTTTAGATTGATCAAGATCATCAAGTGCCACCAACTGCTATTGAAGACCACTAGAGTCCATTGTAATTCAAGATCCACCTCAAGCTGTTAAACTTTCTATAGAGGAACTTGGCTCTGATACCAATTGTTGGACTTAGGGAACACTGAGAGGGGGGTGAATTAGTGTTCAAAAAATATAAACTTTAAATCCAGACCTTAAACCATTTACATCACATAAACAAAAATAAAGATGCAAGCACATGAACAAGATAATCAAAGCATCATAACACCAATATTTTTATGTGGAAACCCTATTAGGGGAAAAACCACTGTGGAGATTAATCGACAATTATACTCTGTTAAAAGTATGAATAAAAGGGAATGCACATGCATTCATGCACACTGCCTAGAGCTCACTGCTCAAAATATGGAAGACACACTTCCTTACAAAATGTTTGCATTACAAAAAAATGTTGAACTGAGAGAATAACATCTCCAAATTCCTGGATTCACTTCCAGTGAAGCTCAATAGACGCTCTTTATCCCTTCTGACTGATTCTGTATTTCTGCTCTACTTTGCTTTGCTTTGCTCTACTCTTCTCTATTTTTCTGCCCTACTGAAACTGTGCAAAGATTGCTCAATCACCCTTCTAATACTCACACAAACACATCTATTTTTCTCTTCACACACATTCACACACTTTCACACTTGCTTACATTCACAAAATGAATTACCGATCTCATATATATATATCCACTAACAAAGATTTCATTGCTTCAAGTCGGCTTTAACAAAACATGAAATATCCTTCAATGGTCGACTCAAATTAAATTTAATGCACACCCATCAAAGTTGGCTAAGACATAGCTAGGACCCAAAACAAAATAACCAACACAAGAAACAATTAAACAATTACTCATACATCTGCGACATGCGACATTCACTAGGTTGGTCACAATGAGAAGATAAACAAAAAAACATCCTGCCAAAACATCCAACCGGATCTCCTAACACATACACTGATCAATATGACACCACTAAACTTAACAAAAAGATAATATAGATGCTTAACAAACTTTCTCAGAGATCCACAACTCAAAATGATTATCTAGTGAAGCATACAGATCGATATATTGATCGGATACCCTATTCTTCATAATCTCTGTCGGTAAAATACTGTTCACTACATTTCCTACCGGAATGAGAAAATTATGATCTACGGACCAGAGGGATGACTTAGGTTGCCATCAATGACAACATTAGAAGCCACATGCCATCAAGCAAGCCATATGCCAACACTCTGCAAGTGGAAAAAAATCTCTTAGATCTACCATTAGAGGACCCTAAAATTTGAGCTAAACACCTCATCGAAGACCCATTCGCCCATGGGAAACTAAGCCCCTCTACACATTCCAGATCTAGCTTTTGGTTACATGTACACATCACTCTACATCCCCCAGATCCACCTACAAATTATTGTTTCAATCTATACATCTTTGGGATATTGTATTTTTCATATTAGGTCATATAGTTAAATTAGGCTAATCATTCCAAATCATTTCCAATTCATCTCTAAGATTCAAAAGGATTGGATCCAAGTCTGACTGACTCACCTTGGAGGTTGAAAGTCAATTTATGCACCTTGTTGATTTTCACCCTAATGAAACCCTTGGAAAAGTGGAATTGATCCTAGGTTCTTTGTACTTAGGACTTAGGATCCCCTTTCCCCATGTCTCACAAACATTATCAAAGAAGAGAAAACTAGTTCAGTTAAATCTTCCTCAAAAAGATTTTGTTGGTCAATTACTTCAGAGGACCCCTAAGCCCAATAAATTGAAAACCACATCTAGATTTATGGAGCATATTGATGCTAGAAACATGTACATAGAAGCATCACACCCTTATGTAAAAAAATATGTAGGACAAAGAATTGTTAGTGATTTCAATCACTAAAGTTAACTTAGGACCCTCCATTAGAGATGGGGATGCACATTATTTCCAGGTGACAACTAGATTGGTGGAGAGGAAAAATAGGGATAATAAAAGTAAGGATAAGTTGAAGCATTAGGTAAAAATCTTAATTGATTTCTTAAAATAATTTATTGATCTCATTCAACCAATCAGTCAAGAACATGCTCCATTCAATGCAACTTCTTCTATAGGAAAAGATATGGTAAGTAAAATTCCAAGATAAAACCTGTGTCAAGATCATTGAAGAATGGACTACAAATAGCTTTTCTAAAGGAACTAAGTTCATCTCTAATATGGAGAGGATATGTAACGACATTGAAGTGTTAAGGGCCAAGATAGATAAGGACATTGCCATTGCCAAGCATGAGGAGTCTTTTTGGTTAAAAATTGATGGTAATTTTAAAGAAATGTTGGAAATGGGAACATACAAATTGGTGACTAAACAATTTTTTCCAAGTGTGGATGACAATAGATTCTTTATATGGAAAAAGATTATCAAATGGAAGCTTTGGTTCATGAAGAAAAATCTATTGGATTAGGGAAAATAACTTAATGAATGCAACCAAATGAAAGATGAAATCTAAAAGAATCTTTTGATCATCAACATCCATCCACAAAAGGAGGGTAATCCTCATGATGAAGATGGAGATATTTTAAAGGAAACTTTAAATAATTAATGGAGAGCCTCTATGAAAAGCATAATTTAAGCGTGGAGAACATGAGGAGACTTAGTGGCATTGATTTATCATTATCTCAGTTCCTTTTCCTTGTGACATCATATTTAGAAAAAATAGATGTAGAAAGAGAAAATAAGGATCCTTGGAAGTTGGGGACTAAGAACATGATCATCCCACAACACAACAACATGCCTCCATTAGTGAAAACATTTTACGCCTACAAAGCTAGAATTGCCACACCAGTCACTCAGTCATCACAAGAAGCAGTTGTTGGAAACATGCCACCTCAACAATAGTTCTATTGTTTTTAATTAAATATATTTTATAATAAAATTTAAGTCTTAATAAGTCAAAGAGACACTTTATTTTTAGTTATTCCAAGAAACGGTACACTTGCATTTATATATATGCAATATGATGTTATCAAGGACTGGATTTTTTTTGGAGAAGTATAATTAAAATTGAAAAATCGTGAGTCTTTGAATGGACTATATGGATCATTGAATGAATAAAATTTATCATAATCTATTTATTTTGATTAATTTCTTAGATGGTTACATTTCTGTGTGAATGTGAAAATCTTCCTTATTTACTAGATCTATTTCGATTTCAATATTATCTCTAATCATAAAAGTTTTTAGTTTATATTTATGGAATGAAAATTATTTTGTGTGCTAAGTGCCTTTCATGATTAAGATATATTCATTAAGTTCAATGTTTAAAGTTATAAGCATTGGAATTCAATCTCTCGCCTTTCCTGCTTTTTGGTTAAAAGCATACCCCATTTTAGATTATTTTAAAATATATATATATATATATATATATATATATATATATATTACTTATCAAAAGTGGGAGTTGTACCTCATAAAATTCAGAGAGGAACTACTCAACTATCGGTAATTGATTTTTACTCATGTTGGGCAATAGAGTGAAGATATTCAATTTTTAGAAAGTACAAAATCTTTTAACCAACCTAAATAAATGTAAAAATTAGAAAAATAGTAGACCACTTCAAGGGGGTGACCTCCAATAATATAATAATATATAAATTCAATAATATGAGTTAGGATGATATGAGAGAGAGTTATCTTCCTTATTTATAGGAATATGTAAATATGGACACACCCCTTCATCACAATTATGAGGATTTAAGGTACTAGCAAAAACTAAGGTTAAGGTTAAGCATGATAAAAGTGCTTATGCTTATTATACTTGGGAATATATAATATATCCAGGAATATATGATATTGAGATCATAACATTCCTATCCCCTTCAAAAAATTGTTGCCCTCAATGCTTAACAACTTTGGAATCATTTATGTGAATTGTTCACCATTTGATGTTACATCTTCAATTGGAAATTATTCCATTTGATGGAAATCATTCCACTTCAGTAGTTATTATAATATTGATCTATTTCTCAATGTTTCACTTGCTTGTTAGTAATTTCGTTAGGTTCTAAAATAAAATTGCATTCTTCATCTAACTCAGACAATTATAATTGGATTGTAACATTACATTTATGAGGCTCAATATAAGTGATCTTGTTGAGTTCCTAGTAATGTCGGTACATTTTCCATGGTTCATCCTTCTTATTAAGAATAATCATTGGAAATAAATAGGAAATTTTATTAGGATGAATAATTGTTCTTGGTATTGATTCAGTGACACCATCATCGTATCTTATTAGGAGAAAACCCTTAGTTTCTTGAAATTCCTCTTGATGGTGTTGAATGATTTCTTGAATCATTGATTAATTTTAAGTTTTTACATATTGCTCTTCTACAAAATGCAGTTGTGCCCTTATTCTATAAGAAAAATTCTTGAACAATTTCTACATCCTATGGGAGCTAATAATTTCACTTTGTGGTGATTGTATGCCCAAAAGTTTATAATTTTTCCCATTTGTAAGGAAATCCATGGATAATTCCTAAAACTTAAAGGACCTATTCCAAATTGTTTAAGTTATTGTACTCCTAAAATTACATCTACTCTTCCAATTAAAATATCAAACATGTTTGAAGATGATAATCTCCAATTGGAAGTTTTATATGATATAATTTACTCCCACAAGAGATTTATTTTCCATTAAATATCATGACTTGGAAATTAGATAATAGATGCACAAAATAATTGAGTTCATTAGTATTATGATATTTCTTATAAATGAATGTAAAATTTACAAAAATAGTAGACCACTTTGAGGGGCTAACCTCCAACAATCAAATAATAATATATATGAATTTGATAATTTGAGTTATGTTGATATGGGAGAGAATTATCTTTCTTATTTATAGGAATATTTATATAGGGACGCATCTCTTCATCCTAATTAAGAGGATTTAAGGTAATAACTAAAGCTAATAGTAAGGTTAAGCATGCCACAAGTATTTAAAATTTTTATACTTAGGAATATATGATATATAATTAAGAATACATGATATTATGATCATAATAGTTCACCTTGTTGGGTCCCAAAATTGCTACTCACACTTCTAGAGGGATTAGTCCATTTAAAGACTAGGTATATGTTGTTCTTGAAGGTGGACATACTAGTTCACCAATAATTCAGTGAGTGATGACATACCAATTATTGGAAGTGGATAAACTCTCCTTCACTTTGGGCTCAACTTAACCTATGGGGGTATTCTTAGAGGTAATATTTAACAAGATTTAATCACAAGTAAAGATATTAAATAATAACCAAATTGTAACAATATTTTGTATGTTTTAAACCTAATTTGTGTCATTAAATCAAATATTAACTTGGTATTATAAACTCTACTAAGATAATATAGATATGTAGGACATGATTTTCCAAGATGAAATCTATTGAGGCTTATTAAATATTTTTCCCAAGATATAGCATTAAATCATGAAATACATGCAAACTATACCAAATAAGTCACTGCTACAAAGAGGTGAATCAATTGGTTGATAGCCTCACCAATCTTGTGTGTGACTAGAGGAGGTCATTTTTCTCAAAGAAGAACATTTACCTAATTTCTTATCACTTTTGACAATCACCTCTAATGAATGTAGTCCCCAAAATAGAGGGTCTTTCTAACACTTTACTTGGATATTTTGGAAGATTTATAGTGTATTAGGCCTTCATTGTGTGGCCATGATGGTATGAACAAGGGCCAAATTAGCTTGCTCGACCGACGAGCTTCCCTTGTTCGGTTTTAATTACTTGTCAGTACCTTGGTACATGTGATTTTCCTTCATTAGATATTTTTGGATCCTCAAGGCATGTGGGCAGTGATTTTTTCATTTGATGCATTAAATCCTATAATTCTCTTCACTGGATTTGAAGTGCCTCTCATGTTGCTTTCATCAGACTGATACTCATTATGTTATGATATGCACTATGATACCCTATTAATGCTAGTTTTACTATTTTGGATTGGTTTTGGACGACAGTTGATCATACTTTGATGTTCATGACATTATTGACTTATGCATATGTTATGATGGATATTGATCCAAAAATGAATCAAGCACTTGCTCGTTAAAGTTCACAAGTTAGATTTTCAAAAAGACTTACAATAATCAATCTAACATCAGGATCTTTTAATTATCGATCTGAATCCAACATGTAAATTCAAATCTCTAATCTACTAAGCTCAGAAAAACAACTGCAAGAAATCACAAAAGAATAGAACCGAGATGATAACGGAGTTCACCGAAAATCGGCTACGTCTCCGGATTCGCCATAAAAACGAATCGATCTATTGCCTTCAAGACTTGGAAACGCCACAGGTTACAAAAAGAAGTCAACTTTCACCTTATAAGAGGCCTCCAGAAGTAGCTTCGCCTATGACAACAGCTCCCACGTCAGCAAGACGTTCTTACTGAAGAACAAGAAGAAGCTTTGCAAAAGCTTTTACAAAACGCAGATTCTTCGCCAAGTTACAAAATTCCTCCAAGGGATACTTGGCTTACAAGAAGAATTTCTACGAGAAGAATTGGCTTGAGAAGAGAAGAATTGAGAAGAATTGGATGAGTGAGGAAGACTCTCCTAGTCTCCCTTTTTATACAAAGAATTTACCCGATATGGTAGAAACCATAAAATCTACAAAATTTCCCTTATTCCTCCATTTTCATATAAATCTTTATCAAAAAACCCCATTATTAATTTTAGGCCCCTTATTGATTTATTCTCGGGCTACTATTATTTACATTAGTTACAATTAATCCTTAAAAAGGATTATTGTTTAACAATTTTGGGGAATTTAATTTATTTTAAAACATTCGGTTTCAACTTACTCACTAAAAGAAACCGGCACCAACATATAACAAAGATTATTCGGTGGCCCAATGGCCACATATAAAATAAAGTGGAAGGGATCTATGAAAAACGTTGCTTAAGTGATTATGAACAAAGGCATAAAGACATCAACAATGGAGTAGTAGGAACATTAAATAGAGAGAATTCAAAACATAGAACCAAGAGAGAGAAAAGAAGACACCGATTTGATTACGGAGTTCGCCACAACGTGACTACGTCTCTGGGTCGAGCTCAATCGAGTGACCAATCTATTGAAATGTTCTGAAATGGCAGTACAATCTCCACTGGAGCCTCTTGCAAAACTACTTCACAATATCTTGTAGCCTTTCCACAAAGTCATACAAAAGTCTTTCACTCACACCCCTCTCAAAAGCTCTCAAGGCTAGGGATGACTAACAAAGAGGAAGAAAACTAACTTTGCATAATAGGATCTACTACAAGACTCAGAACATCACAATACATCACTATAAATATTCTCCTAACTCCCACTGAAATTCTCTCTCACAAAAGGCTCTCACGGCCGAGAGAATGGAAAACAAGAGGAGAATGAACTCACTTGAAAAGTGATGATGAAAAACACTCCAAGACTCCTCCCTTTTATACTTGAAGTTGGGCCTATGTGGTTAAAACCACCAAAACCACCTGACTTGGTATTTTTCCCCTTAATGGAAAATTAAAAACCAATTCCCTTATTTTTACATAATTGGTTAACAAACCCCCCTTAATAAAATATTTGTTTCAAGCCCTCGTTTGTTACATTTATTCGGGCTATTTGAGGTTTTAGGAGTTTGTTGTTTTATAAACAAATAACCTTTAATAGGTTATATTGTTTACAACTCGGGCTTCACAACCGGTTAACAATAACCGAGGCC
This sequence comes from Sequoia sempervirens, assembly GCA_007258455.2. Lineage (NCBI taxonomy): Eukaryota > Viridiplantae > Streptophyta > Pinopsida > Cupressales > Cupressaceae > Sequoia > Sequoia sempervirens. The sequence goes on from VDFB02193867.1 coordinate 460,270,315, forward strand.
TCACATATTCATAGTGCTATACATTGGTGTAACGACCGGTATACGTTTTACATACCCGCCGGTCGCGGGTTCAACTCCCGCCCACGACTATTTTTAAAAGCCATTGAAATTTCCATACAAAACAAAACGAACCCCCAGCACTTACCATTTGAGCGCAGATTACATGCGGCAACGGCCGGGGCGTTCGGTTTCTACCGGAGGGGTCGGGGGTTCAAAACTCTCGAACATCATTCTTTTTAACAAACCAACTAAACGACCCGCGCCGGAAGAGGAGACAAGGGGCCACATGTCACATGCACAAGAAGCCACGTGTCGTCCAATCATTCACTGTGAGAACAGTCACACTAAACATCATCGGCCATGTTGCCATCTGGTCATCATGCCACGTCATCAAGTGGACATGTGTCATCACCCAATTCGCCGACTTTGATGACGTCATCAGCCATGTCACCACGCCACGTCACATGTATGGACTGTACGTACTGCCACATGTCAAGACCCCATTGGTCAATGTCATCATCCACACACGTCAACCATGTCAGCAGGATGACGTCATGCTGACGTCAGTAACCGTACCTCATGGTACCTTGGGCAACCAGAAACTTTGACTAGCTCTAACTCGCGCACACGACGTCCGATTTGCATGAAATGAACGCTGTTGGAAAGGTCTCGACGAGCTCTTCGCGATGGTACCACTTTCACCAAATTCTGTGATGATGAATTTTCCACCTTTTTCCTTGTCCCTGATAGCTGAGTTGACTAGCCTTTGATCAAACTTTGACCGGCGATATCTCGGACATACGGACTCAAAATTTGACGAAACAAACTTCGTTGTGATCGTGTTGACGAGCCCTCCGAACTGACACCACTTTCGACCGATTATGAGTTGGTCAAATTTTCACCTTCTAGACGGCCTCCTAGTCCAAGGTTGATCGAACTTTGACTGCACATAACTTAGGCAAACAGACTCCTTTTTCGCTCGTTCAAGTTGCGCCAGATTCAGAATTTTGTGCTCTACGCAATGGCACTACTTCTGAGAGAAACTGGAACACTTCAATTTTAGGTCCTGAAGATCCACCTGGATCAAACCTCCCCACTGAAGAACTTTTGGTCCTCCAAAAGTGTATAATTCCTTCAATAATCTCGCATTCAACATCTTGCCACTCACCACGATCTGAATCACTAGAACACACTGCTACATCTGCCTGTCGGGGTCTTACACTTCTTCTGGCTTGTTTTTGTTGCTCCTCCAATTACTCGAGCATGGATTTGCGCCTCAGCCTGAAACATTCCTTCACCTTTGTACTTCGGAACAACTGATTCAAGGCTCCACCACAACTCGGGTCCAGCAACAAGTTCATTGATAAATCCTTCAAGAACTCCATTTGAGTTCAGACTTATCCTCCAAATGACCATCACCAAGTCTTCAAGTTGAGAACATACAAGGTCACTGTTGACCGTTCTCAACAACTCTGTCTTGAAAAAGTGCTCTTCAACTGAAGCTTCGCACTGAAAGAAACTGCAAGAAACTACAAGTAACAAATTGTTGTCCTACAGTAAGAAGTTATCCAGTATCTCTTTCCACTGATTACAAAAGACATGGCTTCCAAGAGCCTTACAAATTCTCAATCAGAAAGAAATACAACTTCATAAATAAACTGTTACAAACAATTTTAATGAGTTTTATTCTCACAAAACCATACTAGCTTATCAACACATTTATTACACTACAAACACATAATAAACACACACAAGTTGATATACTAGTTTGACGAGTGACGTTCCTAGCTCTTTCGGAGCTCAATGTCATTAGATTTCCACAATCCATAAGAATCAGAGCAGCTATTTCTGGATTAGGAGCTGTTCGAAGGAACTCTCCTTTACTAGCTGCTCAGTCTGTGGCTTGGTTTCCTCTGGGATTGCTTCAGGGGTGGTAGCAACTACCGGCTCCGCTGTCATCTCATCAACATGCTGGTGGTTGGGTCTCTCTATGGACTTCGATCGACGATGGAGCTCTGGATGCAGCTTCCAACACTTTGCGTCTCAATGTCCACTGACGCCACAGTGGGTGCAGAAATTCTGAATTCTAGAGGATTGTCCCATTTCCTTTTTGAATCCCAATCCTTGGTTCTGTGGTCATTTCTTTGCCTTGACCGGATTGGTGATACCTTCCTCAGAAACACCAAGGCCCTTTCCTCTAAAACCCATCTTTCCTAGCAGCTTCGTTTCGATACCTTTTGTGTGCTTCTCAAAGTGTGCAAAAGAACTCTGCTCATCCTCAGCTGACTTCTTCTGGTCTGTGGAAGAAGATTCTTCGAGATAATTACTGTCACTAACCGACAGATTAAGAGTCTCAAGGTACTCCATCTGTCGACAATAGGCACACTCTACTGCACCAGGAGAATTCGCCCAATCGTGGCCACAAGCAAACTCAAGTGGCCAATGGCTTTGTCGCTGAAGAGGCCCCCGTACTGTCAGGTGGGGTAAGGGGGGAGTATGAGGATGATGTAACCTCAGAATGCGGACAAAACTCGCAAATGTGACCGCTCTCAGATACAAGAGAACTCCTCTTGTTCTGCTCTTCAGTGAACTCTTGTAACAGGACCTCTAGCCTTTGCTTTTCTGCATTGACCTCTTCCAACAATCTCTTCAATTCTTCATTCTCTTTTTACAAATGATGATTTGCCTCCTCTGGCCTCTGCACCTTGTCAGACTTTTCATAGTGATCCTGAAAAATAGTCTCGATCATCTTATTCATTTCAAAGAACTCTCGTACCATTGATGATGTCATCACTGTGGATGCTTCACCTGATTCAGATGCCATCTTATGATTAACTGCAAAAGGAGCTTAGTAACCTGCTCTGATACCACTTGATCCAAAAATGAATCGAGCACTTGCTCGTTAAAGTTCACGAGTTAGATTTTCAAAAAGACTTACAATAGTCAATCTAACATCAGGATCTTTTAATTATTGATCTGAATCCAACATGTAAATTCAAATCTCTAATCTACTAAGCTTATAAAAACAACTGCAAGAAATCACAAAAGAATAGAACCGAGATGATAATGGAGTTCACTGAAAATCAGCTACGTCTCCGGATTGGCCAGAAAAACGAATCAATCTATTGCCTTCAAGACTTGGAAACGCCACAGGTTACAAAAAGAAGTCAACTTTCGCCTTATAAGAGGCCTCCAGAAAGCAGCTTCGCCTATGACAATAGCTCCCACGTCAGCAAGATGTTCTTACAGAAGAACAAGAAGAAGCTTTGCAAAAGCTTTTACAAAACGCAGATTCTTCGCCAAGTTACAAAATTCCTCCAAGGGATACTTGGCTTACAAGAAGAATTTCTACGAGAAGAATTGGCTTGAGAAGAGAAGAATTGGATGAGTGAGGAAGACTCTCCTAGTCTCCCTTTTTATACAAAGAATTTACCCGATATGGTAGAAACCATAAAATCTACAAAATTTCCCTTATTCCTCCATTTACATATAAATCTTTATCAAAAAACCCCATTATTAATTTTAGGCCCCTAATTGATTTATTCTCGGGCTACTATTATTTACATTAGTTACAATTAATCCTTATAAAAGATTATTGTTTAACAATTTTGGGGAATTTAGTTTATTTTAAAACATTCCATTTCAACTTGCTAAAACAAACCGGCGCCAACATATAACAAAGATTATTCGGTGGCCCAACGGCCGCATTACCTTTTAGGAGCCCGGGCATCGCGGGTTCAACTCCCGCCCACGGGTATTTTTAAAAGACGTTGAAATTTCCAAACAAAACAAAACGAACCCACAACACTTACCATTTGAGCGCGGATTATATGCCGCAACGGCCAGGGCGTTCGGTTTCTACCGGAGGGGTCGAGGGTTCAAAACTCTCGGAAATCGTTCTTTTTAACAAACCAACTAAACGACCCGCGCCAGAAGAGGAGACAAGGGGCCACGTGTCGCATGCATAAGAAGCCACGTGTCATCCAATCATTCGTTGTGAGAACAGTCACACTCCACATCATCGGCCACGTTGCCATCCGGTCATCATGCCACATCATCGAGTGGACACGTGTCATCACCCAATTCGTCGACTTTGATGACGTCATCAGCCATGTCACCATGCCACGTCACATGTACGGACTGTCATACTGCCACATGTCAAGACCCCATTGGTCCACGTCATCGTCCGTACACATCGGTCATGTCAGTAGGATGACATCATGCTGACATCAGCAACCGTACCTCATGGTACCTTGGTCAACCAGAAACTTTGACTGGCTCTAACTCGTGCACACGACGTCCGATTTGCACGAAATGAACATCGTTGGAAAGGTCTCGACGAGCTCTTCGCGATGGTACCACTTTCACCAAATTTTATGATGATGAATTTTCTACCTTTTTCTCGTCCCTGGTAGCTAAGTTGACCAGCCTTTGACCGAACTTTGACCGGTGATATCTCGGACATACGAACTCAAAATTTAACGAAACGAACTTCGTTGTGATCGTGTCGACAAGCCCTCTGAACTGACACCACTTTTGACCGATTATGAGTTGGTCAAATTTTCACCTTCTGGATGGCCTCCTAGTCCAAGGTTGATCGAACTTTGACTGCACGCAACTCAGGCAAACGAACTCCTTTTTCGCCCGTTCAAGTTGCGTCGGATTCATAATTTTGTGCTCTACGCGATGGCACTACTTCTGAGAGAAACTGGAACACTTCAATTTCAGGTCCTGAAGATCCACCTAGATCAGATATATGGATTTATTTGTGTGTTCGGATTAATTTAGTTATGAGTATCATGTGGTTATGCTTATTGTGCATTTAGTTAATGATTGTTCTATGTTGTTTATAATGTAATTGTTGTTGTTCGTTGATATGGACTATTGTTTGAGATGTCTTGGTCGGAGGGACAATGTAGCATTACTTGTTCGCGAGTACCCTGCTACGCTGTGATTTCCTCTCACGGTGTGTTTGATTGTTTGATATATATATATTGTTCGATAGTGTGTTTGATGCAGGTTGCAAGTACCAGGCATTGACTCCACCTGAACTGTTAGGTCTGAGCATGCCTTAAAACCCAATGGAAATGTTGTTGAAAATAGAGATGACAAAAGGTCCCCTACCCTTGTCATCATTCTCGATGAGGATGAATACCTGTTTTGTTACCCCGTCAGTCTAGTTTGCACTCTTGGTCAGTTGTTTTGTTTTGTGTTGTTACATAGTTGTTCGTTAATTATGTTGTTTAAATTATTGATTGAGTTTAAATATTTTATTAATTATAATCTTGAGGTGAAATTCTTATTGTGTTGCCTTGTTTAATCGATTTAATTAAATTAAATTGGTTATAAGGTTGTTTAAATTAATTTAGAATTTAAAATAAATAATTAAACGAATCAATATCAAAAATAGATAGTATATGGTTTATTGATGACCAATTAAATTAAATTATTTTGTATAAAGTATTGTTATAATTAAATTTAATGATAATTGTTGATTTTATTATCATTAAAGTTTAATAAATCAAATGAGATAAAATAATATTATTTATAATAAAATGGTTATTTGGATGAGATTTTCAAACAAGTTGTTAAAGCAAATAAAAAGATAGAAAAAGTGGGTTCAAGTCCATGGATGGCTCCGAACTGGTTGCGAAATAGAAACTTGTCTTATTAAGTGATTATTGCTTGATTTTTGTTTTTGAAAAAATTGAATCACTTTCTTTGTTTTAATAATGATCATTTTGGGGAGGATTTTCATCTTTGATTTTTTTTTTTGAATGAAATTTCTTTGTCTTCAACAATATTTATCAAAATACATATTTTCAATTAAAAGTTGTTTTTGAAGTGGGAAATATTTCTGAAAGGTTCATCAAGGATTTGGAGAAAAGGGATTGTTTCTATGATAGAGCTATTCTTGGCACTCATTTTTCGTCTCCGAAGCATTGAGTCTCAGGTTGGCATCGTTTTTACTCTTTTTTCATTTATCTGTTATTTGCAAACAAGCTCTCCTTCTCTTGTCTGCTAAAAACCAATGTTTGCTATTCGATTCGTTTGAGATTGTGGTAATCAACTATTTTATTTTGTTTGGAGCCAATTTTGTTTGCTTGGAATTTGATTTTCTTTTGCATCTTAGCATATGGCGAATTACCTTTATGCGTCGTAATTACCTTGTTTGCCAGTATTCAAAAAGTTAGGTTGGTTGCTTATTTCATACTTTAAGTAATCAATATTGCTGAAGAAAGCTGTTTATTTCTTTTAAATGTGAGAGATCAGGTTATCCTTATTAGGCATTTCACCTTTAGGAACTGCAACCTCATTCTTGTATTCGATTTAAGAGTCACTCTTCTTCTTTTGTTATCGTTGTTTGAATAAATTCCATTTGTAGAGTCCCTTCGTTGGTAATCCAATGGTCATGCTTATTTTCCTAAATCGACGTTAATTGGCTATTGTGATTTACCATATAAACGTGATCTTTCTGAGTTTTTGGAACCGAATGTTAGGTCATTCAATTTTCTATCCAATATTGGTGGCCAGGGGTCTATGAGTGACTCACCGTTATGTTTTATTGATGGATTTTGATTAAACATAAGCGATATCTGAACTAGACCTTGCAGCATTTAAATATGGGTTGGATTCTTTATGTTGATGCGTATGTCTTGATTTTCATATGCCTAGTCGAGTTTTGTCTTCATACAAGTTGTTGGTTATTCTTCTTAATGCATTCAAATCCTTTTATGATCATATAACTATTTACCATCAAATTGGGAGTTTTAGGAAACATAGCAACTTTTGATTGATTAAAAGTTTCCTTGCAGCCGTTCACCCATGGGTTTGTTTACCATGTGTCCATGTGCCATTCTAGAAGCATTCCAAATTCCTGATTATCTATTATCCATTTGCGCATGGCCCAGTTGGTGCCTTTTAAAATGCTTGTGATGGTCTATCTAGATGTTTCCAAAATGATCCCTACTTAATCAAGTGCTTTTCTCTTGCATAGGCCCTTATGAACATAGACTCTTATGTGCCTATTGCTGAAAATACCAAGAGCCATACTTCAGTTCTCATAGTTACAAGATTGGGGATAATTATTTATATGAATGTGTCTCCTATCTATATGCATAAAACTCAATGGTAGGTATCCTATCATGCCTCACATTAAGGCTTTATACCATGGCTCTATGGCTCCAAGCACCTTTTCTCTAAACTTGGCATTGTGACTATGGGACATTCGGCCAAGTAGATCAATTATATTTCTTGATTCAATTTTAAACTCACCCTTGTTGGAAGTATAGTGCTTACCTTGTAGTCCAGTCATTTTAGTAAAGGTTCATTTATTTTGACAAGATTTGAAAAGGAATGTGCACGGATCTTGTTATGCTTGAGGTGAAGCGCTTAGTTTCCTCTACAACAATTCAATCACCTGATGCTTTGTGTTGTCCCCAAAATGCATAGTGATATTTGCTTGCGCTATAGTTATGAAGATTCCAAATTGTCTTCATTTCGACTACGCCTTCATCTTTTCTGTCAGATTTTTGTTCTTGTTCATGCGATAAGATTGACTGCCATGATAACTCGTTTGATCCTCTTCTTTAAATGGCTGATATGGTAATCCAATATATCATATTTAAAAGGCTCAAAAATATCTTTAAATCAAATAGTTGAGAATCTAAATTTATGCATTGTTAATTGCTATGTTCGATACTCTGAGTGGTTTACCTTATAAACTTGGTATTCGATGTACTATACTTGATAACCGATGTTTATATTGCCTATTGATGAAAATGCACTACTATGTGTTTGTTATATCATGGTTCTATTTTTAAGGAGTTCGATGCCTATTTGTGATAAACATATCCTTTGTTTTTGGCTTGTATTGTGTTTCTAACGAATGATATGCATTATGTTGATATTGAATTTGATTTATATCAAGGTTACTTCTTATGAATGGTGTTCTATACCTTGTAATTCGTTGTATTTCAATGGATATACCTTAAGATAGCTTTCGATGCTTGTATTTCCTCTATCTCGATAGCCTATTTTAGTATTCAATAATGTTTGTATTGTGATGTGTGGCATTCAATGTTTCTTTTTATATTTAGTAAACGATAGATAGATTTTATGATGGTATTTGATACCTTGTTTCTTTTCAGTGAATGTATATTAATGGTTGGCATTCAATTTAATAGTTATGTATGGGTATAGTTATATATATATATATATATATATATATATATATATATATTGCCCCTATAATTTGGTATATTTTATTACAAAGTAACTAACATTCTATTAATAATATATACTTATACACACACGAAAGTATGTTTATATAAATGTGTGTAAATATGTATATGTTCCCTTATAAGTAGATGTAAAGTATTGTAAACTGCATCTTGTCATTTTGGATGATGTAAAAGAATATTTTGACTTATGAGATTTATTTAAATTAGTAGATAAGTGAATTGGGAGATTATATTAAGAAAATTGGTTTACTTATAATTAGTTAAATTGGAAGATTTGCGATTAGCTATGTTAAAATAAGAAAATTATATTGCCTTTAAAAATTGTTTGCTTTCATTATTAAATAATTGATTTGTAAGGTAACTAGAGGTCTAAGAAGTATTGTGATAAATGTATTATTAAGTGAGTTATGTGGGAAGTGTTAAAGAACAATATGAAATGTGGTAATAGTGCCTTGTTTATGAAGTATCTCATGGTTGCATTGTTGTTTTGCATACTTGTATTGAGTAAAGTATTTGGTTGGTGAATTTGGGTATTTCTGATTAATTGTTTGAATATTGAATGTCGATTTCAATTGTAAACATTAAGTTGAATTAGTGAAGATGAGAAGCTTTTAATTTTGAGGTTAATTTTGATTTTGAGATCATGTTATTATTGCCACTTTGATGGGGGAACCATTGTGTTAGTGATTTGTTAGACTTCTAGAGGTTGGGTTAATAGTTTTCTTTATGATTGACTTTTCATGTTGGTTCTTTGTGAACACTTGATTTATGATCATGTGGGTTTTGGCCTTGCACTGTGGAATTGTTTACTGTGGAGACTTTGTGTAGGATGGTGCATGCCTTGATTTATGTGATAGTTCATGTGATTTTATATGTTGTGCAAGTTGGCTTACCTAGTTAGTGGGCTGCAGAGTCTTTTGTTGCTAGTAGGGAGAGTGGTTTCCCATGGGGGTTGGAGCCCTAAGTGGTGTTTAGGTTAACCCATGTGGAAGTTGTGTTAATTCAGTGATAACCTAATAAATAGTTAGGGGGTTGGGTAGTACTCACATTAATAAAAGATAATGGATGCCTCTCTCATGGCTCAAGTTCTCGTTTAAGCTTGAAATGAGACAAGAAGGACTAGAATGGAAAGATCAACTGCCTTGTCTTCATGAAAGGTATTTTGATTATGCATGAGTTAGAATGGGGGCCGGGGATTGGTTGAGGTTGCCAAGGTAACCCAGGATGGGGCCCGGGACCTAGGAAGATCCGCATTGGGTAACCCATATCGAGCTATGCGATGACACTCTTCCCTATAGCAACCTTATATGCCTTGTTTATTTTCCCCTTATTGTTCATGTACCTTTGGAAGCAGTTGTTTCTTTATGTTTTGTTTGTTACTCTTGTATGTGGAGTCATGTTAGTCTAGGTCTGCTTGAATGTTTGTGTAGTGGGTCCTTATTGTCATCTCCTAGCATGGGGGGTGGACCTCAGGGTTCCTAGCTGATGTTTGTGAGTATGGATGTTGGACCTTATGGGGAGATTCCAAATCTTGTACCAGACTTGAGATAGCATTGATGCTATGTAATCTAATCATTTTAGTTGTATCTTATCTTGTATTTGATGTATTTTTCCCATCGTTATAAGGGAATGTGATGTAATCTTGTGACAATGTATTGATGTACCCTTATGTAAGAGAAATTGATCATGTACTTATTTGCTCGTACTATATGATCTATAATGATGTTGTATCTGTGGAAATATATACATTTAATGTATTTAATGCATTGGATTTACTTAAACTCTTGTTGTTAGTTATTTTACGATGTACGTTTAGATTGAATAATTGATATGTTCATAATGCAGTCATGTCACCCTAAAGGACATAGTGAGAGCATATGTACATGTAGTTTACATTCTATGTAATTGATGGTATGATCTATATGTTAATTCACTTAAAAAAAATTGTCATAATTGTTAGTTAGAGGTGTTGTCCTTTAGGGTTTCATGGTGGGGCGTTACACTTGGTATCAGAGCCAGGTTCATACATTGGGAACTCTAGTTTCATATGCACCCATTATGTTGTCCTAATTGTGTGTACTCATGAGACCATGTCTTTCCTTTTTGATCATCCTTGCTTAGTAACCCAAGATGTGTCCTTTGGTGTTGTTGGTCGAATGGTGTAGAAAACGAGTGGAAATGATAGGACCCTCGGTGCAATGTGCAATGCACCAATATTTTTTCTATCGGGGATGCATCATGGACCCTTGTGTAGCCTTGTGATGTGTTTCGGGCAGTGATGTGAATTTGTGTGTATGTGAAGAGTGTGTGTTAAATCTCTAATTTTCATGCTTATGAAGTGATAGATTGTGTTTTTTGCTTCTGAAAAGGCGTAAAATCATGATCATGGGTCACATATGTTATGATATTTAGTGTTGTGTGCCAAATAAAGTGGAATGTCTTATTGGTAAATGAGGGAGATCCAATGAAAAATGTGTGATTTAAGTGCATAAAAATGTTGTGTTTATTTGAAGCTTAGGGTTCAGCTCTAGGCTTAGGAGTCCTCAGTGGTCGAAATTAGGTTTAGTCAACCCTTAAATCTGATTTTAAGTTTAATGAACCTGTTTTGAATGCAGGCATGGGAGGGTTGAATTCTAGGAAGAAGAAGGGAAAGACAGTTACGACTACTAAAAAGAAAGTTGATGTCGAAGAAAAACCAACACTTGAAGACCAACCTAAGATTTTTGATGATGAGACCTTAGCACATGCCCTCATTCGACTCAAGATAGAAAGGGGAAAGAAGGCCAAAGAGTCTAAGCACACTGCTAGAACTAAGAAACCTTCTGCAACTTGAGATTGGCCTTTGGGGTGTGGACACAATGCACCCATTCTAACTAGAGAGGAAAAGGAGTGCCTACATGCATATCCTTCCTTTTCCAAGAAGGTTGTAATAGATTCTGATGAGGACCCAGATGAGTGTCCTCTATCTGATAACGAATAGCCCACTTAGTATGGGGGAATATCATAAATAAGGATATATGTAATCCATTATTATAATAAATAAAGTCTATCTTGTGTGCGCAAAGCTGTGAGCTTGACAGACTTACCCTTGTTATGAATGAATATGAATATCTCTAAAATATTGCAGGTCACAATAATTATAATTATGTGTTTGAAATGATTAAATACAAGAAACTTGTGTTAGTTGCTTTAAATGCGAGTTAGGAAGTGAGAATCATACTCACACTCATTTGTAGGTTTCTAGGAGTAAGCCTGATCCTTAGGGGGGAGGATGTAGTGCCTCTGGTGTTGCTTTCATTAGACTGATACTCATTATGTTATGATATGCACTATGATACCTTGTTGATGCTAGTTTTACTATTTTGGATTGGTTTTGGATGACAGTTGATCATACTTTGATGTTCATGATACTATTGAATTATGCATATGTTATGATGGATATATGGATTTATTTGTGTGTTCGGATTAATTTGGTTATGAGTATCATGTGGTTATGTGATTATGCTTATTGTGCATTTAGTTAATGATTGTTCTATGTTGTTTATGATGTAATTGTTGTTGTTCATTGATATGGATTATTATTTGAGATGTCTTGGTGGGAGGGATAACTTGTAGCATTACTCATTCGCGAGTACCCTGTTATGCCAGCTAAAACGTTAGGTCTAAGCGTGCCTTAAAATACAATGGAAATGTTGTTGAAAACAGAGATGACAAAAAGTCCCCTACCCTTTCCATCATCCTCGACGAGGATGAGTACCCATTTTGTTACCCTGTCAGTTTGGTTTGCACTCTTGTTAGTTGTTTCATTTTGTGTTGTTACGTAGTTGTTCATTAATTATGTTGTTTAAATTATTGATTGAATTTAAATATTTTATTAATTGTAATCTTGAGGTGAAATTATTATTGTGTTGTCTTGTTTAATCGATTAAATTAAATTAAATTGGTTATAAGGTTGTTTAAATTAATTTAGAATTTAAAATAAATAATTAAATGAATCAATGTCGAAAATAGATAGTATATGGTTTATTGATGACTAATTAAATTAAATTATTTTGTATAAAGTATTGTTATAATTAAATTTAATGATAATTTCTGATTTTATTATCATTAAAGTTTAATAAATCAAATGAGGTAAAATAATAGTATTTATAATAAAATGGTTATTTGGATGAGATTTTTGAACAAGTTGTTAAAGCAAATAAAAAGATAGAAAAAGTGGGTTCAAGTCCATGCATGGCTCCAAGCTGGTTGCAAAATAGAAACTTGTCTTATTAAGTGATTATTTCTTGATTTTTTTTTTTGAAAAAATCAAATCACTTTCTTTGTTTTAATGATGATCATTTTGGGGAGGTTTTTCATCTTTGATTTTTGTTTTTGAACGAAATTTTTTGTCTGCAACAATATTTATCAAAATACAGATTTTCAATTAAAAGTTGTTTTCAAGTGGGAAATATTTCTGAAAGGTTGATCAAGGATTTGCAGAAAAGGGATTATTGTTGTGATAGAGCTATTCTCAGCACTCCTTTTTCGTCTCTGAAGCATTGGATCTTAGGTTTACATCATTTTAACTCTTTTTTCATTTATCCGTTATTTGCAAACAAGCTCTCCTCTTTTTTGCTAAAAACAATTGTTTGCTATTCAATTTGTTTGTGGTAATCAACTATTTTATTTTGTTTGGAGTCAATTTTATTTGCTTGGAATTCGATCTGCTTTTGCATCTCATCATATGGTGAATTACCTTTATGCACCACAATTTCTGCGTTTTCCAATATTCAAAAAGTTAGGTTGGTTGCTTATTTCATACTTTAATTAATCAATATTGCTAAAGAAATCTTATTTCTTTTAAACGTGAGAGATCAGGTTATCCTTATTAGGCATTTCACCTTTAGGAACTGCAACCTCATTCTTGTATTCGATTTAAGAGTCACTCTTCTTCTTTTGTTATCACTATTTGAAGAAATTCCATTTGTAGAGTCCCTTCGTTGGTAATCCAATGGTCATGCTTATTTTCCTAAATTGGCATTAATCGACTATTGCGATTTTCCATATAACATGTGATCTTTCTAAGTTTTTGGAACCGAATGTTAGGTCTTTCGATTTTCTATCCAATATTGGTGGCTAGGGGTCTATGAGTGACTCACCATTATGTTTTATTGATGGATTTTGATTAAACATAAGCGGTATCTAAACTAGACCTTGCAACATTTAGATATGGGTTGGCTTCTTTCTGTTTATACGTGTCTTGATTTTCATATGCCTGGTTGAGTTTCATCTTCATACAAGTCACTGGTTATTCTTCTTAATGCATTCAAATCCTTTTAAGATCATATCGTTGTTTACCATCAGATTGGGAGTTTTAGGAAACATAGCAACTTTTGATTGAATTTTTCCTTGCAACCGTTCACCCATGGGTTTGTTTACCATGTGTCCATGTGCCATTCTAGAAGCATTCCAAATTCCTGATTATCTGAACAGTGCATGGCCCAGTTGGTGCCTTTTTAAATGCTTGCAACAGTCTATCTAGGACTTTCCAAAATGCTCCCTACTTCATCAAGTGCTTTTCTCTTGCATAGGCCCTTATGAACATAGACTCTTACGTGCTTCTTGCTGAAAATACCAAGAGCCATACTTCATTTCTCACGGTTTCTATGAATCTATCTCCTATCTATATGCATAAAAATTGATGGTAGGTATCCTATCATGCCTCACATTAAGGCTTTATACCACGACTCTATGGCTCCAAGCACCTTTGCCCTAAAATTGGCATCGTGACTATGGGACATTCAACCAAGTAGATCAAGTCAAGTATATTTCTTGATTCAATTTTAAACTCATCCTTGTCAGAAGTATAGTGCTTACCTTGTAGGAGTCATTTTAGTAAATGTTCATTTATTTTGACAAGATTTGAAAAGGAATGTGTGTGGATCCTGTTATGCTTGAGGTGAACTGCTTAGTTTCCTCTACAACAATTCAATCACCTGATGATTTGTGCTATCCCCAAAACACATAGTGATCTCTGCTTGTGTTATAGTTAGAAAGATTCCAAATCATCTTCATTTCAACTACGCCTTCATCATTTTTGTCAGATTTTTGTTCTTGTTCATGTGATAAGATTGACTGCCATGATAACTCGTTTGATCCTCTTCTTTAAACGACTGATATGGTAATCCAATATATCATATTTAAAAGGCTCAAAACTATCTTTAAATTGAATAGTTGAGAATATAAATTTATGCATTATTAATTTCCATGTTCGATACTCTAAGTGGTTTACCTTATAAACGTGGTATTCGATGTACTATACTTGATAACTGATGTTTATATTGCATATTGATGAAAATGTGCTACTTTGTGTTTGTTATATCATGGTTCTATTTTTAAGGAGTTTGATGCCTATTTGTGATAAAATATCCTTTGTTTTAGGCTTCTATTGTGTTTCTAACAAATGATATGCATTATGCTAATATTGAATTCGATTTCTATCAAGGTTACTTCTTATGAATGGTGTTCTATACCTTGTAATTCATTGTATTTCAATGGATATGCCTTAAGATAGCTTTCGATGCTTGTATTTCCTTTATCTCGATATCCTATTTTTAGTATTCAATAATGTTTGTATTGTGATGTGCGACATTCGATGTTTCTCTTTATGTTTAGTAAATGATAGATTTTATGATGGTATTTGATACCTTGTTTCTTTTCGGTGAAGTATATTAATGGTTGGCATTCAATTTAATATTTATGTATGGGTATAGTTATATATATATGTTGCCCCTATAATTTGGTATATTTTATTATAAAGTAACCAATATATATATATACCGAAGTATGTTTATATAAATGTGCGTAAATATGTATATGTTCCCTTATAAGTAGATGTAAAGTATTGTAAACTGCATCTTGTCATTTTGGATGATGTAAAAGAATATTTTAACTTGTGAGATTTATTTAAATTAGTAGATAAGTGAATTGTGAGATTAAATGAAGAAAATTGGTTTACTTATAATTAGTTAAATTGGAAGATTTGTGATTAGCTATGTTAAAATAAGCAAACTAGATTTCCTTTTAAAAATTGTTTGCTTTCATTATTAAATAGCTGATTTGTAAGGTAACTAGAGGTCTAAGAAGTATTGCGATAAATGTATTATTAAGTGAGTTATGTGGGAAGTGTTAAAGAACAATATGAAATGTGGTAATAGTGCCTTGCTTATGAAGTATCTCATGGTCTCATTGTTGTTTTGCATATTTGTATTGAGTAAAGTATTTGGTTGGTGAATTTGGGTATTTCTGATTAATTGTTTGAATATTGAATGTCGATTTCAATTGTAAACATTAAGTTTAATTAGTGAAGATGAGAAGCTTTTAATTTTGAGGTTGATTTTGATTTTGAGATCATTTTATTATTGCCACTTCTATTGGGGAACTATTGTGTTAGTGATTTGTTAGAATTCTAGAGGTTGGGTTAAGAGTTTTCTTTATGATTGGCTTTTCTTGTTGGTTCTTTGTGAACACTTGATTTATGATTATGTGGGTTTTGGCCTTGCACCGTGGAATTGTTAACTGTGGAGACTTTGTGCGAGATGGTGCATGCCTCGCTTTATGTGATAGTTCATGTGATTTTATATGTTGTGCAAGTTGGCTTACCTAGTTAGTGGGCTATAGAGTCTTTTGTTGCTAGTAGGGAGAGTGGCTTCCCATGGGGGGTGGAGCCCTAAGTGGTGTCTAGGGTAACCTATGTGGAAGTTGTGTTAATTCAGTGATAACTTAATAAATAGTTAGGGGGTTGGGTAGTACTCACATTAATAAAAGATAATGGATGCCTCTCTCATGGCTCAAGTGCTCGTTTAGGCTTGAGATGAGATGAGAAGGCCTAAAATGGCAAGATCAACTACCTTGTATTCATGAAAGGTATGTTGATTCCACATGAGTTAGAATGGGGGCTAAGGATCGGTTGAGGTTGCCAGGGTAACCCAGGATGGGGGCCGAGACCTAGGAAGATCCACATTGGGTAACCCATATCGAGCTATGCGATGACACTCTTCCCTATAGAAACCTTGTATGCCTTGTTTGTTTTCCCCTTGTTGTTCATGTACCTCTAGAAGCGGTTGTTTCTTTATGTTTTGTTTTTTACTCTTGTATGTGGAGTCATATTAGCCTAGGTTTGCTTGATTGTTTGTGTAGTGGGTCCTTATTGTCATCTCCTAGCATGGGGAGTGGACCTTAGGGTTCCACATGGTCGGGTGGAACATGCTATGCACTCCATTGGGTTCCTAGTTGATGTTCGTGAGCATGGATGTTGGACCTTATGCAAAGATTCCAGATCTTGTACCCGACTTGAGATAGCATTGATGCTATGTAATGTAATCATTTCAATTGTATCTTATCTTGTTTTTGATTTATTTTTGCCATTGTTATAAGGGAAGCTATGATGTGATCTTGTGACAATGTATTGATGTACCCTTATGTAAGAGAAATTGATCATGTACTTATTTGCTTGTACTATATGGTCTATAATGATGTTGTATCGGTGGAAATATATATATTTAATGTATTTAATGCATTGGATTTACTTGAACCCTTATTGTTAGTTATTTTACAATGTATGTTTAGATTGGATAATTGATATGTTCATAATGTAGTCATGTCACCCTCAAGGACATAGTGAGAGCATATGTACATGTAGTTTACATTCTATGTAATTGATGGTATGATCTATATGTTAATTCACTTTTCTTTTTTTTCTTTGTCATAATTGTTAGTTAGAGGTGTTGTCCTTTGGGGTTTCGTGGTGAGGCGTTACAGGATTTAATGTTTTTTCAATGATTAAGTTGTAAGGTGATAGTGTTGTATCCTCCAATTATGGAAAGTTGTTTCTTTTGAGTGTCCCATCACCTTTATAAATGTTAGCCACCTTCAAAGGTTTTCATCTTTGGAAACATATTCTCTTGTGTGTGCTTTGATTAAATTCTCATGGAGATGGAGTCAGTAAAAAGGAAATTATTTGTCCCCATCCCCAAATGGGAGTACTTAAATTTTGGTAGTTTTTCTTCTCAAATGTTAAAAAATATTTTCAAGATTGATTGTGTGTAGGTGGAAATTTTCTTTTGGGTGGTTGTTAAAAATAAAATCTTGGATGGAACCCACATCTTCTATATGCTTCTCAAGTAGCATGTGTTTCTTTCTATTTCTATGGATCTTCTTTAACACCATGGTTTGTTTGCCTAATTGGCAGTGGATTATGTGCAAGATAGGTTTTTTTGGGACATTCTCTAAGAAATTCCATATGTGACTATGAACTTCATAATGGTAAAGCGCTTGTGGAGGGTCTATTTAGGTATAAATATTTAAATATTTTTGGGTATTCGTGTGCTTATGTTTTTATAAAATAGGCTTTAAAAGAGTGGTAAATTTTAGTTGGATGATGCATTCAAAGCACACAAGGAAATGGCTCTTGTCTATGTGGTTGTATTATGGAGGTTTATAGAGCTATGATTGTTATGCTCTCTCATGTCACATATCTCCCTCTGGTACCTACAATTTCAGCTCTGATGGAAGAAGATGACCAATATTCTATTTAGTTAATACTCTATTTTTTATAGTTTTCTATTTTAATATAATTCTAATGTTCATAACTTGTTCATTTTACATAAAAAAAGAAGTCCTACACCCTAAATATTGGTTAAGGATATTATTAATTTTAAATTTGTGGAGGGTCAAACCCTTAAAACATAGGTGTCTTATATTGGGTAGTAGAGTCACAGTTACCAAAAAACACAACATATAGAAATAATTAAAATATCATTGCAAATGATAATCTATAATGCTTTAAAGTGATTTGACATGTACCGAGTTATTATTACATTCACTAGAAAATGTAGTGAGAGAAAACCATAAGCTAGGAAGAACCTTCCACACTTCTTATAAATCTTCTTGAAGATCTATAACTATCTGAGGATACATCGAATTATAAATATCTAATACAAACTAGCTACATCTTTATGATTTAAAAATGGGCTACTCTTATGGTGACTAGATATGGAAGGATTAAAATCCTAGATCTAGCTTGGCATTGCAATCATGTGAAAATAGAGAAACAACTGAAAATTGTTCTAAAGGATTATATATCATCAATTATTTGTGTGGAACAAATTGAGATCTCATAAAATCTACTAAAATGGTAGCCTAGAGTTTTTGTGGAGTAAGATACATTAGGCACTCAACCATGAAATTGAAAACATGGCTTTTTTCATCCTTCACTTGAAGTTGCATTTGAATATGTACCTTTGATATTAGACAATTGTTCCTAAGTGGAAAAATACATTTTGGAGTAGTTACAATGTCAAATTTGGTTTAATGGTACTCTAGATCATGTAGGGTAGTAGGTAGGGATGAATAGTGCAAAAGGTAAGAGTTTCATAGTTTCAAAAATTAGGGTTTTAGGATACCTCATGAACCATACTACTATTAAGGAATTGGGGATTAAGAATAACAAGGAATTCATCCTTTACTGAATACAAATAAGGAAAATATAAACTAGTGATCTTGATGAGGTACATAGTGAAAAGTGTTGGGGATAAGAGATGAAGGTTTAGGGAGATTCAATAACATACCATTTTAAGGATATTCATACATCTTTGACTCTAATAAATATATATTAGTAAATATTATATTTCAGGGATTAGGGATACTAAGGAAAAGGTAATTGAGTAAAGGGATGGCCAAAACTCTAGATTTGAAAGGTAACTTAATGAAAAGGTTTGGGAGTTGGGGGTTTAAAGAAAAGAATACTAGGATGAAAAAGTATGAAAATATAACAAGGATAAGGGAAAGTGTTTTGTTTAGAGGAAATGGATGCTAAGAAGGAGAACTCTAAAATCTTGATAAGGAAAGAGGATAAAGCTGGGAGTTGAGGAAAAGGTATGATTAGATGGGGAAGTTTGATATCTTGATATGAATAAAATAAATGATAAAGTTGGAAGAAAAGTAATATCAGGAAGGGGAATTTTGAAAGGGATGCCATAAGGAGAAACTTTGAAACTTTGAAGAATTGCCCATACTTATAGAAATAACTAGAAAACACCTAATTCTTAGAATTTTCTTGGATCTTTGCAATCACTAACACATGATAAGAAATGAGGGAGCAAAGAACAACACTTTAGAAATTTTGAAAAATGGAGAGCCATACAAATATTTCTCAACTTAGTTATATTTGATGGGGAAAATTAGGTCTAAGTGCATAAAGGAGTTGGGAAGACAACTAAAATTTGGTATTGTTGAATTGAATCCAAATAGGTTGTGGTTGAGGATGTGTGTCCCTTATGGGAATAATGCGAATCTATCTATACTAGATCAAGCCATAAAAGAGACACACAAAAAGGGGACCAATATAACTACACTTCATCTTGGCCAACAAGTGTTGATATTGCACAAATACACAACACATACAAAACAAAATATAATATATAAGTAAGGAAATCATTAATTAGATGAAGTAATTCTTAATATATTGACCATGAATTGGAAAGTCCTTTATAATTTCTTTTAGATCTTATGGTAGTATAAATTGTGGCAATAATTATCGATAATTTTATATGGCCCAAGCCATAAAGGATCAAAATTTCTATGTTTTCCTCTATCCTCTGATCTTACATTCCACATTAGGACCATATTTCTAATCTCAAGGTTTTTTACATTGATTTATGGTCAAATGGTTATTCCATTATGGACTAGTGTGAAATAATTTATAATGCACAATCCTCCTATTTTCATTCAAGTCTATTAGCTCCAATATTATTTACTAAATTGCATTGCTTTCTCCTTCAACATCCTACAATAGTTGTTATACAAAAATTTCCAAATTGATTAGAATTTCGACATCTATTCCATAGACTAATTCAAAATGGATCTTTACAAAAGTTATCTTGTTGGTCACTCTATCGAACTGTAATACATACTTCAACTTGTCACCCCATATTTTCTTATTCATGTCCAAATTTCTCCTAATGATCTTTATAAGGATTTTATCACTAGACTCATCTTGTCCAATTCTTTGGGGGTGGTAGGGATGAGTGAATCAAATCAATCCCATAGTTATTGTATACAAATAAAATATCATTGGATCTAAAACACATGCAATTATATGTAATGATTCTTGTAGGCACACCAAATTTGGGATGATGTTATTCAACAAGAAGTCCAACTCCATACTCAATGTAGCATTATGGGTTGAAATTGCCTCAAATTTATTGGTGAAGTAGTTAGTGGCTACAAGTATCCACTTCTATTCATTATTTTATCTCCCTTGTATTTCCCATATAAAATTAATTCTCCATTACTAAAGGAGATTCAACTACAACTGAAGTAAGAAGGGGAGCACCTACATACTTCAACTTTCTTGGGAACCTTTGGTAGGTGTAACATTTCCTTACTCTTCTAGCAATATCCTTCAACAAGGTAGGACACCAATAACCTACTCTAAGGATCTTGTGTGTGCAGTATTATTGGCCTTGAAATATCCTCCACAAATCCTTGATGGTATTTACCTATTACCTTATTGTTCTATTCTTGGTTCAAGAATTTGAGTAATAGTCTATTGGGATCTCTCCACATCAAACCATCATGTACTAGTACATACCTTTGTGATTGAAAATTGAGAGTTCTTTACTAATTATCATTTACTCTAGGGGACACTTCATGTTTTATAGGTGAAACATAATATCTATTTTTTGAGGATCATATTTTTATAGGATAACAAGTATATTAACAATAAGCATTCATTTCATTGAATTCAAATACTTCTAGATTTGTATTCACAATTTTAGTTTGGCCAAACCTTGACCTCAAACCATCTTTTTTATTTGTACCTCCACATCATATTCTTGGATCTTACTGGTCCATCTGTACCTCTTACCTGAGATTTCTTGATGAGTGAATACATTTTTTATTATTGTATGTGGCACATATAAATTTTTATTTGCACCTATTAGATATGTCCTATAATTTTTGATAACTTTTATAAGGGTGTAAGCATGTTTTTCCATCATTTGATACTTGAGTTCAAAACCTTATAAAGACTTACTAAAAAATACAATATTTTTCTCATATCCCTCACTTTTTTTGAAGAAGCACAACAACAATAGTATGAAATGAAGAAAATGAGAAGATATAAAAGGGTTTAGAATAGTCATGAATTACCAACTTTTACCTTTACAAATGCTTCAATTATTTCATCACTCCAAGTGATTTATTTCTCTTTTCTTAACATATTTGAGATTGTCTTGGTCTTCTAAAAAAATGGAATGAATCTCCTCACAAAGTTGACTTGTATAAATAAATATTTCATACCTTTGACTATTTGAGGTGTAGTGATAAGATCAATCACTTTTACTCTTTATATATCTATCATTATCCCATCCTTTGATACAATATTCCCTAGCATCTTACCTTCCTCTATGCCAAATATGAACTTTTTAAGATTCAGGGAATTCTCAAACTCAAGGAACCTTTTTAAAAATCCACTATAGGTATTTTCAGTAATTTTTTATGTCCTTAGAATATCTTATTAGACCATCCTTGTAAACTACCATGATCTCATCTATGAGACTTGTAAATGCAACATCTTTTTCCTTTTAAAAAATTGATCCTACATTTTTTTATATTGAATGAAATTCTCACCTCAAAATAAGTGCCCTAAGGAGTATTAAATGTAGTATTGTGTTATTCTAATTCCCTTAATAATCCATCCATCATAGATATTAGTTCTGATATAGTTACCTTTTGTTGTAGAAGATCCATACCTAGGAAATGAGGTTATAGATTTGAGAGATTTGACATTCAAGTTCCTAGAGTATACACATAGCCTTATCTCTCCATTATTTTTCTTGACAAGAAAGAGATTTGACACCCATTCAAAGTGCTTGATTGGCTTGATGATGCCTCTCTCTTTTAACTTATTTTCCTTTATATTTTGGTAATGAGAGGGATTAATTGGCCTTTGTATTTGTGTAAATGGTTTTATATTACTAAAGATGAATTATATGCTAAAATAAATCCTCCCTATATGATTTGAGTTTATCATATGACCATGAATTTTCTTTTGAATATCTTCAAAGATGCAATAAAATTTTGTTTCTCTACTAGTTTGAGGTTATTTCCAATATAAACCATCTTTTTGTTACTAAATTAATTGTATTTACATCTTTAACATTATCTTCATCAATTGGTTTTCTCCTATTCTTGTAGCAATTAACACTATCGAACATTATTTCAAGCTTTATCAATCCTTTAGGAATTGTGCTAGTTTTTAATTTCACAAATTCATTTTTGAAGAGTATTTCCTTATTGTAAGGAAAATAAAATACATAAACAATTCTCCTAACGTCAATACCTTAGGAAAGAATGTAGATATAATTTTAATTTTTTCAATTATAGTTCAACTAAGATGCACTATGAAGTAAATAACAGAAACAAAGTATTTGACAATCACACATGAACACCAGATATACGTGGGAAAACCCTTACGGGAGAAAAACCCACCACACCAAGAGAAGTCACTTTGTATTATAGTAATAAAGATTACATACAAGTTTCAGACTTATCTTTGTGATGTTTGTTTACAACAACATTCACCATGAACAATCTTCGAACAAAAACTTTCAAGTTACAACCTTTACAGATTAGAATACATTTACTGATCATACAACAATCTGTCGAATCAACCTTCGAACCAACCAACCGATCACAATCTGCAATCATAGAGTATATCCTTGTTGTTCCATGTCCGTCGAGCTTCCTCACAGAACTATCACACCGAACCAACTACTAACGGTTCACATTCAGCTCCTCCAATTCATCCATGAGACTCCACATAGGATGGTCAAATGGTCAACAAAATTTGCACTGTGTTGGCATCTTAGTGAGACACTAAGAGTGTCTTGCCGATGCCACATAACCTTCATATCGATGTCGTCAAGAGATACCGTTATCGCCAAGATGTTCTTTTGAGCTTTTAATGTTGCGCCGAAACACCAAGCAGTCACCCAGACCTATCGCTTTCGCCAGGAGATCATAGTGAGTCACCAAAGGTTATACCAAAGTCACAAGTCATATCGAGCTCCAAATAATAGTCGGCAAGACTTACATCTTCCGTCGAGAGAACATACCGAACTCCAAGACTTACCCTGAAGGCTTCAACATAAAGCACTATCGGCGAGACATGTTACTTTCACTAAGACATCACACTGAGCTCTAGGACTTACCCCGAAGTGTTCATCTGTTGCCAAGAGTTATATCGAAGATTCCTTATCATCGGCGAGACTTACATTCTTCGCTGGGACTTCTTCCTGAACCATTTGGGTTACCTCGATAGCCTTCAGCTATCGACAAGACATCCTTCAGTCACTAAGACGTTTCTTTGAAACCCTTCCAGTTACACCGATGAACAATATTTGAACCTCCATTAGTGAGACCTTTGCACATCGGTAAGACTTCTTACTGATAGACCATAAGCTATGCCGAAGACCACAACAAGTAACATACTATTGGTGAGACTCTAACACTTCACTGGGACTTCTCACCGAGCTGCTATAAGCTATCCCGAAGCCCGTGGTCATCATGAGTCTCCCCGATTTACGATTGAATGGCCTGTCAGCCAAAGATCTCCACACGGTAAGAGGCCATACCGAACGAAACATGTCACACCGAAGACTCCAATGTGAAACCATTTGGCAAGAACCTTCCAAGGTTACATCGACCTGTATAAAACATGATGTTACCAATCTGCTAGTCGGCCAGACATGATAGATGTCATACCGACTTTGCTCCAATGGAGGTTTCAGCCTGTATTGATTTAGGCATAATTCCAACAATCTCCCACTTGACGAAGATCATACAGGCACCTCTAGAGCACAACATAACTTATTGAAAATCATGGGCACTAAGGCCCATTGAACTAGCACACCACCTGAACTTGTTTGTGCTCACTGGCTTCGTCAATGAATCTGCAACATTCTCTAGAGTATCAACCTTTTCCAAATTGACCTTTCCATCCTCCACCATATCTCATACAAAGTGGTACTATACATCAATATGTTTCATTCTGGCATTGAAAGTTGGATTCTTTGCCAGAAAAATTGCACTCTGACTGTCACAGAAAATCATTATTTTCCCTGCATCAAAACCAATGTTAGAACACAAACGTTTCAACCAAACTACTTCTTTACAAGCATGAGTAGCTGCCATGTATTCATCCTCCGTAGTGGACAAAGCGACTATAGCTTGCCACTTGCTCATCCAACTCATTGCACCACCATTCAACATGAAAATGTATCCACTGGTGGACCTCCTGTTGTCAATGTCCCCTGCCCAATCAAAATCTACATAACCACGAATGCTGAGAGTCCTCTATGATTCAACCAAGTTCCCATGGTAACACAAAACAAAATCTGAAGTCCCCTTCAAATATCTAAACACTCTCTTCACAGCATCCCAATGCGTTCTTCCTGGATTAGCCATAAATTGACTAAGAACTCCCACTATTTGGGCAATGTCTGGCCTTGTACAAACCATTGCATACATGAGACTGCCAACCGCACTAGCATAGGGTACACTGGTCATGTCCTCCATCTCAGTAGGAGATTTTGGATAGTCTTCAATAGATAGCTTTTTTCCCTGCATGACTAGAACCACTAGCTGTTTGCAATCATTCATACAAAATATCTCAAGAATAGTTCTGATATACTTACTCTGACTGAGCCATAGTTTCTATTCTTCCTGTCCCTGGTTATCTCCATCCCTAGAATATACCTTGCTACACCAAGATCCTTCATTTCAAACTTAGCAGACAACTAAGACTTAAGATCAAAAATTATTAGCTTACTATTGCCTATAAACAACATATCATCAACATAGAGAGCAATAACAAGTACTTGATCACTTTCAGCTTTATAATATACACAATGATCAAATTTTGATCTCACAAATCCCAAAGACAATACAAAAGTATCAAATTTATGGTACCACATTCTAGGTGACTGCTTTAACCCATACAGAGACTTCTTTAATTTGCATACTAGTTTTTCTTTGCCTTTCTCAACAAAGTGCTCAGGCTGGGACATATAGATTTCTTCTTCAAGATCACCATGAAGAAATGTTGTCTTCACATCCATCTATTTGACCTCTAAGTCATACGCTGCTACCAGTGACAAAAGAAATCTGATAGATGTCAGCTTTGCTACAGGAGATAATATTTCCCCATAATCGATTCCCTCTACCTGGGAATAACCCTTTGCAACCAGTCTCACCTTGTACTTTTCTACACTGCCATCTAGACCAATTTTCTTCTTAAACATCCATTTGCAGCCAACAGCCTTTCTGCCTTTAGGCAAGGGCACCAGACTCCAGGTTTCATTCTTTTCTAATGATTCCATCTCTTCATTCATGGCTTCCAACCAAGAGTCTGAATCAGACATTTTAAATGCCTCCTTCACAGTCCTAGGCTCATCAGTGCTAGAAATTAAAGCATAGGCACCGGTAGAATCAATCAAAGAGAACCCATACCTATCTGGTTGTTTTCTTTCACAGGTTGACCTCCTCACTTGCTGAGGTTGAGGTTCTTCTTCTTCAGAACTTTCAGAACTGCTTGATCTCTCCTCAGTTTCAGGTACATTTTGAATTTTCAATTCCTCTTTCTCTGGTGTAGGAGGAATTAATGCTACATCCTTATTGTTTTCTAACTTTGTCTTTGACTGTAGATCCAAAGTGGAAGGTTTCAACTCACAAAAGATTACACTTCTGTTGTATACAACCTTCTCTGTATCAGGATTCCAAAGCTTGTATCCTTTTATAACAACACTATACCTAATAAAAATACATTTGACAGCCTTGTTCTCCAGTTTCGATCTTTTCACATCCGGCACATGAGCATATGCCTCAGCCAAAAACATGAACATGTCTTAAAGAGGGATTTTTACCAAACCACGCTTCCAAAGGTTTTTTCTCAACAAGAGCAGAATTTGAAGAACGATTAATTAGATAACATGCAGTAGATACAACCTCAGCCCAAAATTTCTCCTCCAAGCCAACACTACTGAGCATACTTCATGCTCTCTCCATCACTATCCTATTGAACCTTTCTGCAACTCCATTCTACAGCGAAGTATAGGGTGTAATCTTGTGTCTTTTGATTCCATGGTCTTTGCAATACCTCTCGAATTCATCAGAACATAATTCACCGCCATTATCATTCCTTAAGCATTTTATTTTTCTACCAGTATGATTTTCAACAAGGTTCTTAAATTCCTTAAATCAACTGAACACTTTTGATTTACTTTTCAGAAAATATACAAATGCTCTTCTTGAATAATCATCAATAAATGACACATAGTATCTTGATTTAGACAAAGAAGGAACATCTACTAGAGAAAACACATTCAAATGAATATAATCTAACAAACCAAAAGATTTATAAGGACTGGAATAAAATGAAACATGATGTTGCTTTCCATTATACAGTGTTCACAGAATTCAAATTCAAGATTACAATCTTCAAGCCCCTTAACTAGGTTTTTATTCTTGAAGGTTTTTAAACCTTTTTCTCCTATGTGGCCTAACCTATGATGCCAAAGTATAGTCTTCTCTATAGGAAGTTTTACTTCCATAGAGTTTACATAATTAGGGATATTTCCCTCTTTACCTCCACGAGCAGCTTTTAGTGACTTTCCAGAGACACTATTACATTGAACAACCTATGCCTCCAGCTTGTATAGGGTACCAATTCGAGCACCTCTAGCCAACACCATTGAACCTCTAGTCATCTTGCAACCATTTCCAGAGAACGTAACTTGTACTCCAATATTATTCAACATACTTACAGAAAGTAAGTTTCGAGCCAGACTTGGTATATGCATTACAATATTAATTCCCTTTACTTTGTCATCAGGAAATTGTATTCTGACTCTTCCACGGCCAACAATCTCTAAAGTTGAATCACTTACCAAGTACACCTTTCCACCATTGTATTCTTCATACTTCATGAACCATTCTCTGTGAGATGTCATGTGGAAAGATGCTCCAAAATTAATAAGCCAGACATCATCTGATGCCTAAGTAGCCAAGGATGCAATGAAGGCGTCACCATCACTATGAGAAGAACCATTATCGAAAGAGCCCTTCTTCTTATTTTTCTCCTCTTTACAATCCTTTCGGACATGACCAGGTTTCCCACAGTTCCAACACTTCACCTTGGACTTCTTGCCATGAGACTTTGATCTCCCCTCTGATTTCGATTTGGACTTCTTGTCCTTCTTCTTGCCTTTCTCTTTCGGTCTTCCTCTGACAGCAAGGGCCTCCTTTGCCATCTTAGAAGATTTCCTTCTCATTTCTTCTGATAGCAAAGAACCAACAACATCTTCCATCTTGAAACTAGATATTGTACTCCCAATAGCCATCACCAGATGATCCCATGAGTCTGGCAAAGAACATAATAGAAGCATACAACGATCCTCTTCTTCAGTATTCACACTAGCAGATGTTAATTGAGCAAGCAACATATTAAATGCGTTTAAATGATCAGCCACAGACCCTCCTTCCTGAATTCTCAAAGAATACAACTTCTTCCTTAGGAATAGTTTATTCACCAAGGACTTCCCCTGATAAATAGATGCTAGTCTCTTCCACAAAGAGGAGGCAGTCTTTTCCTCATGCACATTCAGAAGCATTGAGTCTGCCAAATAGAGCCTTATCAGCCCCTTAGATTTCCTATTTGCAAGGTCCCAATCTTCTTGCTTCATGCCTGTAGGTTTCACTCCAACCACAACAATCCAAACATCATGATCAACTAGAAGATCCTCCATCTTGAGTTTCCACAACTCAAAGTTACTGCCATTGAATTTCTCTATTTCAAAATTTCCAAACGTGCTAGCCATCTCAGCCTATAAATAGAAATAACAAACACTACAAGACTCCCACTGAACATAATTGACACAAAAAACCCAATGTACCTACAAGGATAACAAAACTGGTCAGGCTCTGATACCACTTGTAAGGAAAATTAGATGTGGAAATAATTCTCCTAACGTTAATACCTCAGGAAAGAATGTAGATAGACTTTTAATTTTTTCAATTATAGTTCAACTAAGATGCACTATGAAGTAAATAACAGAAACAAAGTATTTGACAATCACACATGAACACCAGATATACGTGGGAAAACCCTTATAGGAGAAAAACCCATCACACCAAGAGAAGTCACTTTGTATTATAGTAATAAATATTACATACAAGTTTTAGACTTATCTTTCTGATGTCTGTTTACAACAACATTCACCATGAACAATCTTGGAACAAAAAATTTCAAGTTACAACCTTTACAAATTAGAATACATTTACTGATCATACAACAATCTATCGAATCAACCTTCGAACCAACCAACCGATCACAATTTGCAATCACAGAGTATATCCCTTTTGTTCCATGTCCGTCGAGCTTCCTCATAGAACCATCACACTGAACCAACTGCTAACAGTTCACATTCGGCTCCTCCAATTCATCCACGAGACTCCACATGGGATGGTCAAACGGTCAACAAAATTCGCACTGTGTTGGCATCTCGTTCAGACACTAAGAGTGTCTCGCCGATGCCACATAACCTTCATATTGATGTCGCCAAGAGATACTGTTATTGCCAAGATGTTCTATTGAGCTTTCAGTGTTGCGCCGAAACACCAAGTAGTCGCCCAGACCTATCACTTTCGCCAGGAGACCATAGCGAGTCACCAAAGGTTATACCAAAGTCACAAGTCATATCGAGCTCCAAATAATAGTCGGCAAGGCTTACATCTTTTGCCGAGAGAACATACCGAACTCCAAGACTTACCCTGAAGGCTTCAACATAAAGCACTGTCGGTGAGACATGTTACTTTCACTAAGACATCACACTGAGCTCTAGGACTTACCCCGAAGTGTTCATCCGTTGCCAAGAGTTATATCAAAGATTCCTTATCATCGGCGAGACTTACATTCTTCGCTGGGACTTCTTCCTGAACCATTTGGGTTACCTCGATAGCCATTGCCTATTGACAAGACATCCTTCAGTCGCTAAGACGTTTCTCTGAAACCCTTCCAGTTACACCGATGAACAATATTTGAACCTCTGTCGGTGAGACCTTTGCACATCGGTAAGACTTCTTACCGATAGACCATAAGCTACGCCGAAGACCACAACAAGTAACATACTATCGGCGAGACTTTAACACTTCGCTAGGACTTCTCATCGAGCCGCTATAAGCTATCGCAAAGCCTGTGGTCATCATGAGTCTCCCCAATTTATGATTGAATGGCCTATTGGTCAAAGATCTCCACACGGTAAGAGGTCATACCGAATGAAACATGTCACACCGAAGACTCCAATGTGAAACCATTTGGCAAGATCCTTCCAAGGTTACAATGACCTGTATAAAACATGATGTTACCAATCTGCTAGCCGGCCAGACATGATAGATGTCATATCGACTTTGCTCCAATGGAGGTTTCAGCCTATATTGATTTAGGCATAATTCCAACACTTACCTTATTCCATCTCAATCATATGTTCCAAATAAATTAATTGGTTGTTAGATTCGTCCATGAAATTTAAAAACCTATATATCTATTGATTATAATTGAACAATTACCAACTATAAATGTTACTTGGTATGCTTGGCCTCATTGGGTTTTTAATGTTGAATTAGCCACAATAAAGAGTTGACCTTAAATAAAATTTGGACACTTCAATAGCCAACACATCAACAATAATATTTTTTGATCTACAAATCATGCATTATTGATTGTATCAAATAGTAAATCAATTGGTTTTTAGATTCGTCCATGAAATTTAGAAACCTATATATCTATTGATTATAATTGAACAATTACCAACTATAAATGTTACTTGGTATTCTTGGCCTCATTAGGTTTTTAATGTTGAATTGGCCACAATAAAGAGTTGACCTTAAATAAAATTTGGACACTTCAATATCCAACACATCAACAATAATATTTTTTGATCTACAAATCATGCAATATTGAGTGCATCAAATAATTTAATGGTGTCCCAAATTGCATTCATATATTATTTTAACTTTTCATCCTTAGTAGCATATATTTTCCTTATCTACAAGCCAATAATGTCTAAATCTCCTAAAATTATCAAACATTTAATTCCATGCTTGTGAGCAACATTCAATACTAGCATGAGATCTTTGTACTCTACAATATTATTAATTCACTATAATGTTAACTTGAATGCATACTTGAAAGAGTCACCATTGAGTGAGACAAGAATAAGACCCACTCTTGAACCATCTCTCAAACACGTACCATTAAAGAACAGGGCACATAAACCATTATCACTTTTAATAGGGGTAGAAAACACCATTAGAATTGGCATTTTCTCAATATTATTATCAAAATACACAAAAAAATTGTTAGGTCCAATATAAATTTTAAACACTTCAATGGTTGGATTATACTATTGGAAGTTGCTATCATTGATTTCAACACTGATGGTTGTGTTGTTGTCATTGATGTCAACACTGATGGTTGTCTTTGATAGAGATTGTTGGAAGTTGTTGTCAACACTGATGATAGTTGTAATGGATGTCATGCCTTATCAAAGAAGAGAAGAATTGAATAAGTTCATGGTTGGATGTCATTCCTTATCAAAGAAGAGAATATTTGAAGAAGTTCATGGTTGGATACCATGCCTTATCAAAGAACTATTATTGTTGATGTTCATATAATGCATTATTACTGATAGCAGAGTTATTTTTATGATAATTTATTAAGATGAGGATTAGAAGCATGACTAATGTTGGAGAGACAATCTAAAGTCTATCTCATGCTCTCTCCTATTGTTCCTACTAATATATGTGTTGCTAAAAGGAATTTTTGGTCTTCACAAGTTGCACAAATGATTCTAGTTCAGGAAGCTACATTGAAGTCTATCTGGAAGAATGCTATGCATTCCTCCACTATTGTAGTTCTGGTATTGTGGTTTGGTATTCAATTCCAGTGCTCTATGTACATTGTACTCTTATCTTTTCTGGTCACATGTGTTACTGAGGAGGTTCATGTGAATTATATTAAGCTGGTAGTGTGCTAGTTATCAAGACTAGTCCAGGAAATGCTCTACATTTCTCCTTATTGATGTCTCTACTCCTACGGATTGGTGAATTTGTTCACAACATCTGTGAAACTTCTTAGTTCTAATCTCATATGCTGAAGTGGTCCACAAGTTGTTGCAAAAATATTACATCTTTTAGTTATGTATTATGTGTTTCTTGAACAACATTGCTTGTACCCTTTTGGTTTGTGGTGGCAGTTGATGGTATGAAAGAAGTGTATGGAAGTGATGTTGGATATTCAAGGAATATCCCTATGTGATTTTCATATTGCTAATTGGCTGCTTTGGTGCCACATTATGTCTTGAGTTTGATTTCTTTATCTTTTGTAGATATTTGACTAATAGGGCTTGTTTCTTTGCTTGGTCCATGTGCTTGGGGGGCTGCGCCAATAATGGAAGATGTGTCATGATAGATTTGGGTCTTGACCTATCCTATTTAGGACCACATCAAGTAAATTCAATTGAAAGAGTGTTTATGGGCCAATTGGTTATGTGCTTCATTGTCTCATCCACATGTTTTCTTGAAGTCAACTTAGGTTGATGTGTATCTGCATGTAAATCATTTTGGGTCACATTAAAATAAATTTTAAGATTATTTTTGGTCCTCTCTATCCTCGAGAAAGGACCACATCATGCTTTGGTGGACGACTAATTGAATTTATTATTTATTTGGCCAACCTTATTAAAGAATCAAAGTGTTGTGATGGATATAAATGCAAGATCATTCTGAATGCAACCGAAGTTGGTGTGTACAAATGTGAAATAGTGTGTGAGTGAGCTATATTGAATATCCAACAGATATAGTGCTAAAGATTGTGAAAGGAAAGATAAATTATGCTTGAACACCTCAGTTAACAAAGAGTTGTGTAGACAATCTTTGTAATTCTCTTATATATCTTTTGTATCCTTCTTTGAGATAGTGAATCTCATTAGGTGCTTTGTATATTTCTCCTAGAGTTGGTTGGTACTTTAGTGTTGTAAGTCCTTTTGTATCTTGATCTAAGGTAGTGAGTCTTCTTGCAAGTCTTTTGGCAGTGAGCCTTATATTGTGAGTTAACGCTCACCATGGTTTTTCCCTATTAGGTTTTCCAAGTAAATCTGGTGTCTCTTTGTGCATGTGTGTATTTGGTAACTCCTCTTTGCTTTTGATATGATTGCTGCTATATCTTTCATTGGTAATTTTTTTTGAAGGTGTTAAAGATTCAAACTGCTATATTCTTCTTTGTTAGTGATTTGCTTAAAGTTATATTTGTATTTTCCAAAGGAGTTTGAGTTGTGCCAAAAGTTTCAAGTTTTGGAAGGGGTTAAGTTTTGTGTAGACTGATCACCCCCCTCTCAGTCTCTAAAAGTGTTCAAAAATTGGTATCAAATCCAAGTTCCTTTGTAGAAGCTTAACAACTTGAGATAACTATCTAGGATGACACATGATGGTTCATATAAAGGTCCTAGGCTTGATGGGAATAATTAATTCTACTATAAATTGAGAATGGAAGGACACCTAAAATTTCTAGGGTTTGGTGTTTGGATATTAGTAAAAAGTGGTTATACTTCTCCTACAACTCCCATTACATGTGTGTGTTTGGTAACTCCTTCTCTTTGGTTTTGATCTAATTGCTTCTATATCTTTCATTGGTAAAGTTTTTTGAAGGTGTTAAAGATTCAAACTACTATATTCTTCTTTGTTAGTGATCTGCTTAAAGTTATATCTTTATTTTCCAAAGAAGTTTGAGGTGTGCCAAAAGTTTCAAGTTTCAGAAGGGGTTAAGTTTTGTGTAGACTGATCACCCCCCTCTTAGTCTCTAAAAGTGTTCAAAAATTTGTATCAAATCCAAGTTCCTCTGTAGAAGCTTAACAACTTGAGGTAACTGTTGACACCAAAATTTGACAAGGTAATAGTGTCTTATGGGAAGCTCAGTTTATGGGGGACCTTTTGCGCTAAACTGAGTGACCTCTGGGTTTTTAGAGAAGCTGACTTCTTCTATAATGGGGGTTTGGAAAGGGAAAAGGAAATGAATATAATAAAATAAAATCTAACCTAAGGCGATGCGCCAAGACTTAATGATAGGCACGATAAATCACAGATCTAAGGGCCTGATTTGTATTAGTAGTGTTTCAGAAAATCAAAAATTGAAGATTATAGCATAGACAATCCATTCATTGACATAAAATAACATTGTATACATTCCTATTGCCAAGAAGAGTCATTAGACATGATCTAGATCAGCAAGCTTGCATTCAACATATATAAAAGTTCTCAAATGAAATGTTTAGACAATAAAAGCATAGTTTACAGTTTAATCCAATAGCATGAAAGAAAAAAAGATTGAACAATTGGCATAGTCTTAAAGTATTTTGCAATAAAATAAAACAATAATAAAGGCTTGGAATCTTTAACCAAAACTAGTGTTTCCTCAAAATTCTGGACACTTTTCTCACAACAGAGAAAAGTATATATAGCAGAAAAAACCCCCACCATTTCAGAGAGTAGCAACAAAAAATATTTCGCTATCCCTTGGAAATGATGTAGAAACAAGAATATTCCCCAAGCCGTTGCAACATAAACGATTCAAAACCAAGCATCTGGTCATTCTAGGCATAGGTGCATCCTCTACAAATGATGACGGTGGTCCCAACAAGGTTAATTAGACAAGTGTCACAATCCCTCAC
Source organism: Sequoia sempervirens (assembly GCA_007258455.2). Classification (NCBI taxonomy): domain Eukaryota; kingdom Viridiplantae; phylum Streptophyta; class Pinopsida; order Cupressales; family Cupressaceae; genus Sequoia; species Sequoia sempervirens. The sequence continues at coordinate 460,304,384 of VDFB02193867.1, forward strand.
AAATGATTATGATAATCAGTGGCCAATCACAACATTTGGTTCACCTGGTTGATTGCCCAAATATGAGATCTGCCGATTAGGCATGTGGTAACATTTTGCTGCCTGTGTGAACCTTCATCTCTCACCACTGAAGACTTGCACCAAGGCTACACATGTTGAATGGGAAGAATGCTATCAATAGTGGAGGAAACGATCATCAGCCAGGCACAAAAAGAGACATGTGGCATCATTTCGCTGCCCGTGGTCATTACTTCATCTCCACGCTGAAAGATTTGCAAAGAGTGGACACATAGCAAGAGCACGTCGTAAACAAAAATTGTGCGGCCCACCAAAGTCTTTGGGAATGAGGGCTTCATGGCACGCGAGTGGAGCCCGATGAGGAAGCAAGAAGGAATGATAAAAAAATATCCCATAGCCACGACACGTGGAAGTATAGCCGGGGTTCTCGGGATGCGAAAGAAAGGGAAAAACTCAGGGTGTGCAAAGTAGGCGCGTGGAGGGGAAAAAAAGACCTGATGAAAAGGCTCAGCCGATTCCCTGCGATGCGTGGGCTGATACATAGAGGAAAATACACCCGAAGGGAGCTCGTTAAATACTTATTAACAAATTTTGGTGACTACCAGGGGCATTTTGTTTGAGGGACAGAGAACCTAAAATTTCTTTGGTTTATAGACCAGAGTGCCATTTCATTAGATAACAGAGTCAAAGATTGGAAAGAGCCACCTGCAGAGGCGACCATTATTCCTCAGATGGCCTTACCATGTTGCGCAAATTCTCCTGTGCTCCACTTAGATCAATAGTCTCTTTATGAGGCAGTGCATTAGGTAAACTGACCCCTGCTTCACAATGAAACAGTAGCTATGCAAGCGGATGAATAAATCCCTCAATGTCGGTTGTAGTGGGAGGATGACTGAAATTCCTGAAAGCCTCTAGATCATTTTCCTTCACTTCTATTCTTTCTGCAATCTACTCAGCTATGGCAATAGAGCCATTTTCAAGGAATGGGGACGACAAACCCATCCTACTTAACTTGGAGAAACTCTCTCGTATGTTATTTAGTGTCTTGCTTAGAGTAGCCATGACTGCTTTAGTGCGCTGAAAGGTAGAGTGGCAATGGAAAAACTTATTTTCCGTCTGAGCAGCAACATCCCAATCTTCAATTCCTACCCTAGCGAGGTTCTCATCAGAGACTGAGTATAGCTCGGTGAGCAGATCTTTTTCTTCCAGAACCTTCTCCAAGGTAAACCGCGAGAACTACTCAATTGTATCATGAGCCTCCTGGATTAGCTTTGATGCCTTGGTGATGAATTAGAGGGTTGGTTGTAGTGCTAGGAATTTTTTTTTAATCTTTTCCCAGTGAGAGATGTACAATTGTCTAACCAATGGAATAATGTCCGACTGTGTAGGAGAAGACAGGATAGAGCTTTTAAGAGAAGCGATCTTCGCGTCTTTTGAGTTAATGGCCTCAACTAACTCTGCCCTTTTCTTTTTCTCAGATGCCAGTTGCTCTATAGAGCTGCTCATTTCTTTATTCCAATTCTCTTCAGATCAAGAGTGATTTGCTAAGTGCATGTCCAGAGAGGACTATGTCTCTTGGAGCTCTTCTTCTAATTGAGCTTTTAGGCCCTTAAATTCAACCTCTTTTTCTTGTATTCTATACTCATAGTGAGCTTGTTGGTGCTCCAAAGCTTCATTCCTCTATGCCATTCCTTGACTATACTCAAGGCAAAGTTGCTCCAGCTCTTCACTCTTTAGCTACAAATTCTACTCTGCTTCCTGATTCTTAGTATGCAACTATTTTACCATGGCAGGGTCGACGGTCTGAATCTTCACAAGCTCACCTTGAAGTTTATTCTTCTCATCCGCTGCTTCCAGCACCGTTCTTTCATATGTGCAATGTCTACCTCTAGGGATTTCCCTTTTTTCTCCAAAAAAATAACTCTCTCCCTTACTGCTTTAAGCTGCTCATCCTTTTTCTTTAGCTGGTGACCAGTTTTAAGGAAGTCAGAGGTGACCACCAATTGTGTTTCCTCCATAATCTAAATCTTATCCTATGGTCGGGCCACCTTCATGTCAAGCCCTACCGCATATATTTCATAATCTTCTGGGTGCATCTCCCCCTGAGGCTTGGTTACTCTTAGGTACATGGTTGCAAACTTTAGCTCTTTCCTAGTCTCATCATAAAGAGTCTGTATTTTTGGCTCAACAAAAGGATTGACATCCTTTGCCTTATGATTTTTCATTCTACTTGTTCGTGCTTCCTTTCCACAATCAATTTGTGCCATAAATTCAGCTAGCGATGAAACTAGTCCGCCTACGAAAGGAGCACCATAAGGTAGGGCATATGGATAGGTAACCCTGATAGGTGCGGGCATTTTATTTTTTTGGAGAGTGACAATTTGCAGGGAGAAGTGGGGAACATTCCAAAGCTTGGTTTGAGAACCAGCAGAAGGGCTAACAACTTGCTATGACTCAATTGGTGAATTGGCGGAAGGACTCATAGGCTGGAATGATGGAGTTGTCATTGTAGAGTCAACATGTTGTGATGGAAGAGGATCCACAACAATAGCAGAAGAAGGGTTACCTACAGAGGGCATGCCTTTAGAAAGTGAGGCAAGGAGAGCCTAAGCAACAACAGTGGGCGTAAGGGTTCATAGAGAAGTAAAGCCAGGTGGAGTGGTCTATGAGAATTGGGTGAAACCTCCCACATGTGCTAGATTAAAAGTGGGAAATAGAAGGCCAATACCCATAGCAAGGATTGCCGCTAAGGCAAGGGAAAATACTAAGGAATGAGAAGCAAGGGAAGGAGTGAATTTTACCTATTGACTAGTCGATGACAACTCTAGAATTGTTGGCGACTCTCCCCCAGCCTTAGGCTCCTGGCTAGCTGCAAGCACTTGTCTTCTTATAGGTTCTTGCGAACCTTCTCCGATAATGCTCTCTATATGCTGCCATTTTGTGGGCGGGGTCTCTCGAGCCTTGGAAGTTATTGTCATTTGTTGTTGTGGGACCTTGTCTATCTTAGTGGCTCAAGTGAGTGTATGAAAAGCCATCGATACATTAAAATGCATATTCGTGGCCACATAGGTAGGCTGTTCGGAGCCTTTCTCCCTCGACACAGAGGATGCAGAAGTTGTCGCTTCCTCCTCCTGCTCTTCGGACTCATCCTACAGATCATTGCTCTTATTGATGCTAGATTTTGGGCTGGGGAGGTCATCATCCCACCATTTTTTAAATTGCTTGTCCTCCTTCAAGCTCTCATAAGGGGCATCTAATTGCCCTATCTCTTGGCGATACTTCTAGAAAGCTTCTATCTTTTCATCAGTCCATTTCTAATCCTTTCGCAACATGTTGTACATGGTGCATTCCATGTGAAAATTATCTTTGGCCACTTCCACAACAAAGTAGAACTTGTGCCATGTCCCTCTATTATCTTGCGTGGGAATACACGCCAGTTCAACAAAATTTTCATCCTTGTCTGCCCGCAGGTTATGCCACTTTTCCCAGTAAGGTCAAGGAACATGCGTAACTTTCATGTGCGGCTCTGGAAGGTCATTGAAAGGATTGTAATCCTATTTTTCATTTACCAAAACCAACCCTAAATGAGCTAGTTTATCCTACAATAACTGATCTGATTGCTTCTTTAATAGAGTCACTGTTTTGAAATTCTTCGGACAAGTGAAGAATCCTTTTCTCTTGACACTTTTGTTGTTGTAGAAGGTAAAATAAATGATACACACCTACCTATAAATTTCAAGCACAAGCACCCTATCTATGATGCATGATGGGAGAAGGAACGGTTGACCAGTGAAACCCCGCATCCAGAGAATTGTGAAATATGTTCCAAAGAACCAGTCACAAGCGGGAGTGAAACTCTGCATATGTCCAGTCTGATCCTTGTCAAGCCGAATTATGTCACCTTCTCCTCGTAAATCATGCAAGACCAGAGTTATAAAATAATCCAAAAATACATAATAATCATATGACATGGAAAGAAAGGGGGTTCATGTGGATACTGGCTTCCTCTTCCCCCATTCATCAAAAAATGATAATTTAAAATACCTGCCAAAGAAATCAGGGTTTTGATGTAGGAACATGTGAACCAAGAAGGAGAGAAATCTAAACTTTCCCTCCACTAGGTAATTTTTTATTTGCCATATCATTTCATCTACCATGAACTCAATGAAATCATACCCAAAGGTATCGTGTTGTTTACAAAATTGGAAGGCCATTCCTAGCTGAAAAGTTTCCACCATCTCATCAGAGTCACGACCACACACAAAAGCTAGCATTGACATAGCATCCTGCATATCCTCGTGAAATGAACCACACGACAATGAGATACTTTGCAGTTTAGCACCTGGGACTCCCTTCTTACCAATTTCCTCTAATAAGAAATCTGAGTTCTTTTTCATCGCCTTCCATATTTTTTCTCCTTTACCAGGGTAAAAGGACTCAATTTTCTCTCTTCTTTTACTTGGGTCCGGGATGCATAGCATATGCCAAATGGCCTATGGGCTGATGTGAACTCTTAAGTTTCGACCCTCGATGTAGCAGGTGCTAGGGTTATAACGCCGAATGGCAGCATCAACTATCTCTGGGCAGTAATGTATCAGGGAGACCATGTATTGTGAAAGACCACTGTACCAAACCTTCTTGTTGTAGACATGTCCACCTTTGGTGTTTTCAACCTTGCACAGGCTGCTTCTCTTAAGGATTTAGGGTTTTTTTGCGAGTTATGGGTCATAAATATTATCCCATTTCTCCTCAACCCTTTTCTTGTTTCTGCAATCTTTGGGCCTGCTCAGCTCTATCATATATGCCCACTTCAGCTTGATTGGTATACTAGGAGTAGCATATGCTAAATCCTCATAGATATACACATCCTCTAATGACCGTATGGCTGTAAACAACTCTTGGCCAATATCCTCTTGCATTTTTTGTGATGAACTCTCTGACATTTTTCTTCAGATGAAAACTCCTACAGGTTATGAACTCTTTGTAAATTCTATCCAGCTCTGGATATGCTAAAAAATTCACTGCACCTTAAGCTTTGGCGTATTTGAAAAGAATTTGAACCTTGAACCTTTCATGCAATATTTGGCTATCTTTTCTCAAGGTGGTAGAGGAAAGCATGCTTTTTGCATTTAATTCGACATGTACCATTAATTCCTCGACTCGTGCAAAATGAATTACTTGCCATTTTGAGGTGGCAAGAATGAATTATTGTGTTTGGAAACTGTGTGATATGCTGTGATTCCCTTGAAAATTGAGCTAACAATTTGCCTTCTAACCTTGCGTTAGTATGTACTGGCAATTAATATCCATATTGAAATGATTAAGCCAAAGCAAGCGATCACGACCTTAAAATATATGGATATTTCCTTGGGCTCTGGGAAACGCCTATGAGATGACACAATAGCTTGCGGCCGTGCAACTTACTGCTGATGATCGCCACCTTTTTAAAGCTAATTAACTAGCTCTTATTAATCTAGCACCATTGAATCGTACCTTTACAGATGCAACTGGTTCAGAAATGCGAGCAAACGCAAGCACACCTTTCAAGTTGGCACTTGGTTATCATTACGTTTCTCAAAACAAATTAGCATGCATCTTTTCATTCTTTCTATAAATAGGCTGCTAAGTAGTGAGGAAATCACACTTAGCATTTGAGCAATTTTAACAATAGGTCATTGACACAGTCCTAAGCTTCAGTAAGCAAAATTTTTCATAGGCTAGGTGGTAGGAAAGTTCCAGTGTTAGTTAGAAGTTAGAAACATTGTGTCAGTGTCATGGATACTCCTATTAGGTTAACCTCTTATAAGTTACAAAAAACTTTTCTGGGGGAGATTTCCACTAGGCGATTGAAGAGAATGACCAAGAATAAACACTCCTTGGTTTTGGTAGCCATAAAATGGGTTCTGGGTAGGGATTGTATAGAGTACAACGACAAGTACCATGTGAATACTGATATTTGCTCACATTTTGTAGTGTCAATGTTAGACATTAGTATCCCTAGGCCCCTAACTCTGAAGTTGGTCAAGGAAATATTTCCAAGAAAATACCTGAATGGCCTAGGTGAGATTGTCGCTCATGCTGCATATGGGGTAGGCCTACCAACAACTAGTGACCTTCGTTGCTACATTGAGGAAGAAGTGGAAATTGTATGGTTGTCATTTCTCAGTGGATTCCGCCTTCAGACATGCAATGAGCATCGACAGAGGGTTACCCAAGCTTTGCACTTTTTGTTCTGTAGCTACAACGTAATACCATTCTATGATGTCGATTGGTATACCGACTTTAGGAACCTGGTGTTCCCTCCGCCAATGGTAGTTGTGCCGAATGACTCTGCTTCTGTTGCCGAAGAACCTGCTGATGAAGACGCGGTGAAGAAGCGGTAGATGCTACCATAGATGCGTCAATTGCTTCCTCTCGTGCTCTTGGATAAAATGCCTCCCCGCTCCTTGATAAAATTCCCCTAGTTTCTTTATTTTCTACTGTTGCATACACCACCTACCTTACACTTTTGTGTATAAGCTTGAAAAAGGCTAAAAATATAGCATATATGAAAGAATAGCTCGTATAGTCGTATACTTTTTGGATTATGGCTTTCTCGGCCATTTTGCAATGTAAAAACAAAAGAATATATATAAATTGACATATATCTTTATGAAAACCCATGGTTCTTTCTTCCATTCTGTATTTCTATTTTATGGGCTCTTTTATTAGTATATGTGTTCATTTTCTTTGCACATGGGTGTGTTTTACATGTAAAGTAATTCCGCCACTCTATCCTCTACAATTATAGGTTATTTCTATAGAAACACAAACCAATTCAAAAAGACCGGCCAACACAAAGGGAAATAAAATAAAAGCATTATTCACATATGTACAAAATAGAATTCAACACTTAATGGAACAACTTAAGATGAATCCCATTGACCGGGATTCCTAAGGGTTCCTATTCCATACTTTCTAACTTGAAAGTGTTATGTTCCCTACACCGAATGATTTTAAAGGGGCCGTCCCATAGGCTATCAAATTTACGATGCTGACCTGGCTTAGCAGCCCTTTTATCATATTTCAGTACTAAGTCTTCGCATTTTAGGCCTTGGTCAGAAGCCTTCTTGTCAAACCATTGCTTGATCACTTGTTGGTGGTTTTTCATGGCTATTAGGGAATTCTCCCTTTTTTCTTATACTTCTAATAGTTTGGAAAGCCGAACCTCCATAGCACCATTTTGTTCTATCTCGAGGGATTTCAACAGTTGGAGTGTTGGAATCTCCATAGATATAGGTAATAGTGCCTTTTTCTCGTATACCAACTCATAAGGTGAAGTCTTAAGGACTTTCTTAGGAGTTATGTGGTTAGCCCAAACTGCCACTCAGAGGCTTTTATGCCATTCTATTTAGTGTTCCAAACCAATTCTTTTAAGGAGTTGGACTAGGTTCTTGTTTGTTGACTCCGCTAGGTTGATTCCCTGCAGGTAATAATTTGATGATGTCTTAAGGAATATGCCATTTGTTAATGCAAAGTGACATACCTTTGTGCCTAGGAAAGCTTTGGCATTATAAAAAATGATAGTCTTTGGAGGATCGAACCTTGTCACTAGCTCTTCAAGGAAATCCACTATCTCTATCTCTGTTGCGTTCTTAAGCAGAACAACCTCCGTCCATCTTGTGAAGTAATATGTGGCGGTCAGAATCCACTTGTGTCTGGCACTAGAAGTGGGATTAATCATCCTGATGAAGTCCAAGCCACATTGTGTGAACAGTTCATTTGCCACTATAAGCTTGAGAGGCATTGCAAAATTCTTCCTTTTATCAGTAAAGAACTAGCATTTTTTGCAAGATTTTACCAAAGAGTGGGAGTCGTTGAAAAGTGTAGGCCAATAGTAACCTGCACACATGATTTTGGTGGTGGTGGTCTTAGCAGAGAAATTTCCACCCGCAACACTGTTGTGGAATGTGTCAAGGATTCTCTTCACTTGCTCTGAAGTAACTCATCGCAAAAGGAGACCATTGAAATTCCTTTTGAAAAGGACCACCTCTACTAGTGCATATCCATAATTTTGCAGTCGGTAGCATCTCCTCTATTGGGAGGAGAGACTTGGAAAATACTTTCTTGTTTGCATAAACCTCATTTTATCTGTTAGCCAACAACCCTCTAATTCTGGCTCATTTATCAGAACAAGCTTCGGTTGCTCTGCTTTGGCGGGTATTTCCTTGTTTTGCGCCATGTATTCACACAGTCCTCTTCCTCTGATAGTTTTAGTGGGTTTGACCTCAACATCATATTCAAGGATCTTGGTGATCCAATTAGCTCTTTTTTCTATGATTTCTCCCTCCATGATATATTCACGCATGCTGGAATGTGTGACATAAACAAACAATTTGTTGCATGAAATTAGATGACAAAATTTTAAATTTAAGTCCCTTCACTATTGCAAAGGCTGGTCTTTCGACAAAATTATAATTCGTCTCATATTCCTTCAGGGTCCGGGAGTAGAATGCCATTGGATGTTCTCCCTTTCCTTCATCATCCTTTTGGGTTAAGATAATAGCAATACTGGACTTGCTACTGAATGCATACATTATAAAATCCTTAGATAAATCAGGATTAACCAGTACTAGAGCTGCGGAAATAGCTTCTTTGACTTTTTCAAAGAATTCTCGAGCTTTGGTCGTCCACTTGAATGCTTGATCCTTTTTAAGCATCAAAGTGATTGACTTAATTATTCCCGCAAATTCAGAAATAAACTTGCTAACAAAATTTACCTTGCCCAGGAAGGACTAAATACCTTTCTTATTCACTAGAAGGGGAAGTTCCTTGATAGCTCTCACCCATTTGGGGTCGATTGAAACTCCTTCCTTTGATACCATGTGCCCTAATAGCTTGCCTTGTGGTACTCTGAATACACATTTTTTTGGATTTAGGGAAACCCCAAACTCCTGACACTTTTGAAAAACTATTTCTAAATGGTCAAAATGATCATCCTTAGATTTAGAAAACATAGTAAGATCATCTAAATAAATTAGAATAAACTTATTGATTAGCTCACTGAACGTGATGTCCATCACCCGCTGGAATGTTTCCCCTGCATTGGATTAACCAAAAGGAATTTTATCATATGCAAATGTTCCCCACTTTGTAGTGAACGTGGTCTTGTGTTGATCCTCCTTCTTAACTCAGATTTGATTTTAACCAGAGAAACCGTCTAGTAGAAAAAATTTTCCAATCCTGCTACCATTTGTAAGATTGACTCCATAGAAGGAAGCAGATAATGGTCCTTCAGGGATGCCCTATTTAGGTCTCAGAAGTTGACACACAAGCAAATATCTCTATTCTTCTTTCAGATCGGGACTAGATTGGATACCCAGGTACTATGCTTGATTGAGAAGACAATGCGTGACTCAATTAGCTTGGTTATCTCTTGCACCATTAGTGCTTCAATTTTGGGGTTTATTGACCTCTTCTTTTGTCTGATTGGTTTTGCACCTTCTGTCAGCTTGATTGTGTGCTGAATGATATCATGATTATATCCTTCTAGATCATCATAGGACCAAGCCACTACTCCATATTTTTTGCAAAAACTGATGAGCCTTTCTTTATCATGGTGTGGGACATCTTTCCCGACCTGAAGGTTTCTGCCATCTAAGACTCGAAGGTCTATGTAATCACTTTTGTTTGCCATGAACCTCTGTCTATCATTTCTTGCATCATCACAATAAAAAAAAATTGAGAGTAACCAACCCTTTCAGAAGCTTGTTGGATCTGAGTTGCATGATTTTTCCTTCATATGCCTCGACAATCTTTGGTTTAAGTTGATTGGTGAATTCTCCTGACTGCTGGATGAACGAGGTGATGTGTTCATCACTTTCAAAAACCTGCCAACTTTGAACATTGTCAGGAATCGTTGGTTAGAATACTACTTGTACAGAGTTTTCATTATGTATAAGGTTAGATGTAGGATCAAAATGAGCACCAATCACTGCCATTCGGTCTGCGTCGCCATTTTGTCTTTGGGGAACAATCTGGATGCTAAAAGCTTCAAAACTCTCAACCAGGTCCCAGACTCGGTGTTGATAGGATCTCATGTAGACATTCCTTGCCACGAAAATCCCTCGGACTTGGTTGACTACTAGTTTGGAATATCCAAACACCATAAATTGCTTAATGCCCATTCACTCCATAAGGCTTAAACCTTGAACTAATCCTTCATATTCGGCCTCATTGTTTGAACAAGCGAAATGAAAGCAGAAAGACCTTAGCATTTTTTCATCTTGTGGGGATATTAAACATATCCCTGCTCCAACGCCTACTTTACCTCTTGCTTCGTCAAAGTATAATGTCCATAGCTCATTTTCCTTGCTACCTTTGAACTCTTTGGAAACCTTTAGGAGCACTTGGTCTTCATCATAAATTACATAGGTGCCCAATCCTGTAGCATGATAATTTCCAAAAGGGTCATTGTCCATCTGTTCACTTAATAGAGCATCCTCTTGGTCATTTCGGTGAAGTCCGCTCACCTTTTCCTCCTCTAGTAATTCAACGCAATACATTTCTTGCTTGGTGATAGAGATATGTGCGACTTCAAAATTAATTAGGGATTCATCTACTACATGCAAAATACAAAGCCTTCGATTCTATCTTCATTTTTGCATCGTGTTTGGTTTTGAGAATCATATGTGACCAATCCAAGGATAGGTATCCACCCACCTTTGAAGTAAATTCTCGGGATACACAAAGATCGAACATGGGAGGAACATCTATGATCATAGTATCTTGCTGCACTATGATACTAGGGAAAACAAATAGAGTTAAAGGAAGTGCCTTGATAACACCTATGGTTTCAACTTTGTTCCCATCAAGCTGTATTACTCCCCTTTTCATAGGTTCATAGCCGAGTCCTAAGGCTTTGGCTATTTGTTTAGGCATAACCATGGTGCTAGCACCAAAATCAATCATAGCATTGTGCAATAACTTCTTTCCTATAATGAAAGTTAAGAAGAATGGTTGGGGCTTCAACTTATCTCTAACTCCGACAAGGGATTCCTTTGTATTGTTCATAATGACTTCAGTTGACGGTAGTTGATTAACAATCTCTGCATTGCCTAACTATTTTGTTGGCGCTGCACTGACCTCTCCATGAAGTGCCTTCTGTAATAGCATTTTCTGCTCTGGAATAGCTAGAATGTCCCATAGAGACACATTAGCAGATTATTTATTCAATTATTCTACCACATTAGAAGGTGGAAAACTTGAAAGTTTCTGCTCCTTGGCTCTTGCTATAATAATTTCCTTCCGTGGTTGCAATGGTAACGGGGTAGTGGAAATGCCAAGAATTTGATCAGAAGCACCTCTAAGTTGCGGGCTGGCTAGATGCGAAACAATTGACTCACCAGTAAATCTCCTCTTTGAGTGCGTGTTATAGTCAGATTTCACTTGCGGTGTTTTGGATATGGACGTATCATTAACAAACACCGTTTGTTCTTCCTCCATCCATGAGAAGAGTGCATGATCAAGAGCGATGTCAAATTCCTGTTCTAGAGACATCCCTTGCATTTGTGCGGTGAGAACTGCACTCTCCATTTGTGGTGAGGCATATACACAACCTCTGTGATATGTTTTCGCGCCTTGGCTGCATTGCTCTACCACCTTTTGTTGTAAGTTTCCACGTAGATAGTTCCAAGGCATATGCGCATCGTTGCAAGGGAAGCACCACAGATTGATGTCATCAATGAGGTTGTTCTGCCCTGTGGTTAATTCCATACTCAAGCTTGGTGAAGCGCTCGTTAGTGGAGTAGGCATCGACACCATTTGGTTGACTGCCAGAGCTGGTGGATTAGTGCGAGACGCACCCTGGTACTGATTCTACTGATATGAGGACTAACCACCTTGATAGTTTTGATAGGCAGGCTTCAGAGGCGTTGATTGGTTCTACTTAAGGGTGGTTATGTCATTTTCCATGGTCTGCAACATTTCTTTAAGATCACTCATTTCATCTTTGGAAGAACCAAATGTAGAGGCAACATTTTGTGGTGCCGCCACATATGTGTACATTGACTGGGGAGTTGCAAGTGCACTAGTTGATGTGACCTCTTGTGTAGGAATCGATATTTTAGGAAATATCGACATGACAGGCTGAGGAGGAAAATTTCTGTAATCTATCAAATGATTCTTGGCTTTGACAACAACACCATAAGCATCTGGTAGAGTAGATCCTCCCAAAGACTTGATCATCATGGAAATGTCAGAATTGATGGACTTTAGATAAAATATGAATGATAACTTAGGAGTCGGGCATATAGTAATAGGGATCCTCTGCCAATTTGTGTGAAATCAAGCATTGAAGTCCATCATAGCCTCCTGGGGAGCTCATTTTATGATAGATAGTTGATAATATAGTGAAGAGAATCTCCGTCATTTGAGAACCTCTCATAGAACAGATCTCTGAGCTCGTCCCAGGTGCGAATAGTGCTAGGTGATAGTGTTTGGTACCAATCCAACACCTTGCCTTTGAAAGACGCGGCAAGGAGCCTTAGAGCTACATTATGTGTTTTTGATCCTGTGCACCAGACATATGTCTACCACATCTTGCAGATGTTCCGCGGGTGTTCTTGAGCCGTCTCCGGTAAACTTGGGTATAGCTTTCATGGCTGAAGCCAAGATAGCACCCCAAACGATAGGTGCTATTGGGGCTGCTAGGGGACTTCCAGCATCCCATGCCATGTAACTTCTGTTGGCAGCTGGAAACATGGTTAGAGGAATAGGTGGCGAGAGTGGAACGGTTACCAACTGATTTGTGGCCTGCACTGTTCCCAGTGTAGGTACTAGTAAACTGGGGTTGCCTACTATTTTGGATCTAGTTATAGGCCAATGGCTCATACACCCTTCTAAAACAAAAAATTATTTAAGCTCGGTTCCACCGGGCGTACCAAAAAAAATAACAAACTGTTGATGCCAAAATTTGACAAGGTAACAATGTCTTATGGGAAACTTAGTTTATGGGGGACCTTTTGCACTAAACTGAGTGACCTTACTTAGTTTATGGGGGACCTTTTGCACTAAACTGAGTGACTTCCAGGTTTTTAGAGAAGCCAACTTCTTCTATAATGGGGGTTTGGAAAGGGAAAAGGAAATGGATATAATAAAATAAAATCTAACCTAAGGTAATACACCAAAACTTAATGATAAGCATGATAAATCACAGATCTAAGGGCCTGATTTGTATTAGTAGTGTCCCAAAAAATTAGAATCTAAAGATTATAGCATATACAATCCATTCATTGACATAAAATAACATTTCATACATTCCTACTGCTAGGAAGAGTCATTAGACATGATCTAGATCATTAAGCTCGCATTCAACATATATAGAAGTTCTCAAATGAAATGTTTAGACAATAAAAACACAGTTTACAGTTTAATCAAATAGCATGAAAGAATAAAAAGGCCAAACAATTGGCACAGTCTGAAAGTCTTTTGCAATAAAATAAAACAATAATAAAGGCCCGGCATCTTTAACTAAAACCAGTGTTTCCTCAAAATTCTAGACCCTTTTCTCACAACAGGGAAAAGTATATATAGTAGAAAAAACCCCCACCATTTTGGAGAGCAGCAACAAAAAAGATTTTCACTATCCCCTGGCAATGATGCAGAAACAAGAAAATTCCCCAAGCCGTTGCAACATAAATGGTTCGAAACCAAGCATCTGGTCATTCCAGGCACAAGTGCATCCTCTACAAATGATGACGGTGGTCCTGGCAAGGTTAATCAGAAAAGTGTCACCATCCCTTGCAAATGATAATGACAAGCAATGGCCAATCACAACATTTGGTTCACCTGGTTGATTGCCCAAATACAGGATCCGCCGATTAGGTATGTGGCAGCATTTTGTTGTCCATGTGAACCTTCATCTCTCGCTACTGAAGACTTGTGCCAAGGCTACATGTGTTGAATGGGCAAAGCACTATCAATAGTGGAGGAAACAATCATCGACCGGGCACAAAAAGAGACGTGTGGCAACATTTTCTTGCCTGCAGTCATTACTTTATCTCCATGCTGAAAGATTTGTGAAGAGTGGACACGTAGCAAGAGCACACCATAGACAACAATTGTGGGGCCCACCAAAGTCTTTGGGAATGGGGGCTTCATGGCACGTGAGCGGAGCCCGATGAGGAAGCAAGAAGGAATGATCAAAAAATAGCCCGCAACCATGACACATGGAAGTATAGTAGGGGTTCCCGGGATGTGAAAGGAAGGGAAAAAATCGGGGTGCACAAAGCAGGCACGTGGAGAGAAAACAAACCCGATGAATAGGCTAAGCCGATTCCCTGCGATGTGTAGGCTGATACATAGATGAAAATACATGCAAAGGGAGCTTGTTAAATACTTATTAACAGTAACTATCTAGGATTACACATGATGGTTCATATAAAGGTCCTAGGCTTGATGAGACTAATTAATTCTACTAGAAATTGAGAATGGAAGGACACCTAAACTCTCTAGGGTTTGGTGTTTGGAAATCAATAAAAAGTGGTTATACTTCTCCTACCACTCCCATTACATGTGTGTGTTTGGTAACTCCTCTTTGCTTTTGATCTGATTGCTGCTATATCTTTCATTGGTAATTATTTTTGAAGGTGTTAAAGATTCAAACTGCTATATTCTTCTTTGTTAGTGATCTACTTAAAGTTATATCTTTATTTTCCAAAGGAGTTTGAGTTGTGCCAAAAGTTTCAAGTTTCATAAGGGGTTAAGTTTTGTGTAGACTGATCACCCCCCTCTTAGTCTCTAAAAGTGTTCAAAAATTGGTATCAAATCCAAGTTCCTCTGTAGAAGCTTAACAACTTGAGGTAACTATCCAGGATGACACATGATGGTTCATATAAAGGTCCTAGGCTTGATGGGACTAATTAATTCTACTAGAAATTGAGAATGGAAGGACACCTTAACTCTCTAGGTTTGGTGTTTGGAAATTAGTAAAAAGTGGTTATACTTCTCCTGCAACTCCCATTATAGATCCAACTGAAACTAGACTATATGAATGCAATGCTATAGCCAAGAATGCTATTTTGTGTGGATTAGCTGATTGAAAATTGTTGAAGGTGATAAATTGTAGTTTTTCCAAAGATGCCTAGGAGAAGCTTAGTAGCATCTATGAAGGAGATTATAAAGTGAAGCAAGCCAAGATGTAGCTATTAAAAAGCAGATTTGAGACTTTGCAGATGATTGAAGATGAAGACATTACAATTTATATGCTCTGAGTACAAAAAATTGTCTCTGGGATCTTTAGACTTGATGGAGAAATAAAATAAAGTGAAAGTGTAAAGAAGGTTTTGAGATCTCTCCCAAAATGTTATAGGCACAAAGTATATGCCATTGAATAATCTAAAGATTTGGATCGGTATTCAATTGATGAAATATTCAATACTCTTACTATCTTTGAGATGAGAGAATTTGGTCAAGATGTTCCAAAGAAAGAAGTTGCATTCAAAGTTAACAAAAAGATTGAAGATGTCGAAGCTACTGATCAAATTAATGAACTTAATGAAGTTGAAGCAAACTTTGTGAGAAGATTGAAGAAATGTACTAACAAATACAAAGGTAAGTTGCCTTTTAAATATTTCAATTGTGGGAGAGTTGATCATTTTGCATCTAGATGTCCCTATAAAGAATCTATTGATGATAACCAAAGAGATAAAATAAAAAGAGGATTCTATTCTAAGGAGAGTTGTTGTTCCTCTAAAGATGAAGATAATGATTTAAATGATGAAAATCTATTCATGGCTCTGGAAGGTAAAAAGAACTATACTGAAGAATGCAAAATGTACAATACCTTGTAGAACAACAAGGTTAATGAAAGATCTATGGTAGTATGTACTAATTTTCATGCTAAGGAAGAGGCAAATTCTTGGGTGATTGAAAGTGGGTGTTCTCATCACATGACTAGTGATAGAAGTAAGTTCATCAATGTCAAGAAGGTCAATGGTGGAGTTGTTAAGTTTGGTGATAATAAGTCAACATAAATCTGTGGAAAAGGTGATAATAATTGATAGAACATAACTGAAGATGTCCTTTATGTCAAAGGCTTGAAACATAATCTCTTGAGTATCATTCAAATGTGCAACAAAGGATACAATCTCACTTTTACTGCTAATGGATGTGAGATCAAAAAAGAAGGCTTTGGAAGACTTGTTGCTAAAGGAATAAGGAAAAATGATAATATCTATCATCTGAGGAAGCTAATGGAAGAATTTTCTTATTGGATTGGTCTAGAGAATGTTGGTTGTGGTATAAAAGAATGGGGCACATCAACTTAAACAACATGGTGAAAGTTAGTTCCTCTCATGTAGTAAGAGATATGCCTAGGATAACCAAGCCTACAAACACATTGTGTACAAAATGTCAAATGGGAAAGAAAATAAAGAAAAGTTTCAAAAGAAAGGAGTGCTCTACCTCAATTCTATTGGAGTTGATTCATATTGATCTATACGGACCTAAAAGGATAAGGAACTAACAAGGTGAAAGGTATTTTATGTTTCTTATAAATGATTACACTAGAATGACTTGGGTTACATTCTTGAAAGAGAAATTAGAAGCCTTTGATAAGTTTAATATTTTTAAAGCAAAAGTAGAGAATGAAATGGATGTTAGGATCAAATGTTTAAGATCAGATAGAGGAGAATTTACCTCATATGAATTTGAATTTTTTTGTGAAGATCATGGTATTAGGAGACATCTATCTGCTCATAGAACCCCTCAGTAGAATGGGGTAGTTGAAAGAAAAATAGAACAGTGTAAGAAATGGCTAGGACAATGATGAAAGATGCTTACCTACTAGATATGTATTAGAAGGAAGCAATAGATACTATTGTCTATTTGCTTAACATAGTGTAACTGAGGGTCAACAACAATAAGACCCATTATGAGTTGTGGTATGGAAGACTTCCCACTATTAGATATTTCAAAATATTTGGTAGCATATGCTATATTAGAAGAGATGGAGGAGACCTTGGAAAGCTTGATTCAAGGTGTGATGAAGGAATTTTTCTTGGTTACTCAAACAAGAGCAAGCCATACAGATGCTACAACAAGAGATTGGGAAAGATGATTGAAAGTATAAATATTAAGGCTGATGAAGACTTGTGTCAGATCCCACATGAACCTAAGGTTTCTAGATGTGATATACTTCCTTGGATTGAAGAAGAAGAAGAAATATAAGAGAAGGAAGAAGAGGAACATGAACCAATAAAAACTCTCAAGACTCCAAAATATGTATAGAAGAACCATTCTCTAGATCAAATCATTGGAGACAAAAATGAAGGTGTACTAACAATCTAAGGAAGTTTTCCAGGAAAAATGAGCAAGTGAATTTGTGCCTACTATCAAAAGTGGAACCCAAGAACTTTACTCATGCTAGAAAAAATGATAACTGGATAAAGGTAATGGAGGAAGACTTGAATTGAATAGAGAAGAATCAAACTTGGGAACTAGTTCCTAGACTTGTTGATAAGAATGTGATAGGAACAAAGTAGGTATTTTGAAACAAGTTGAATTAAGATGGTGAGGTGGTAAGGAACAAATCAATATTAGCTTGCAAGAGCTATTCACAAGTTGAATGTATTGATTTTGAGGAAACATTTACTCTGATAGTTAGACTAGAGGCAATAAGAATGTTTCTTGCTCTTGTTGCTCATAAGAACTTCAAGGTATATCAAATGGATGTCAAGTTAGCTTTCCTGAATGGTGATATAGAAAAAGAGGTATACATTGAGCAACCAGATGGCTTCTAGTTATCAAATGATCTAGACATGGTTTGTAGACCCAAGAAAGCTCTATATGGTCTCAAGCAAGCTCCTAGAGCTTGGTATGTGTAGATCGAGGTAGAATTCAGGAATAAGCATGAATCAATGATAGCAACCACAAAATTATCTAATTCAAGCTAATAAAAAACCTAATCCAACAATAAAGCACAAATGGCAATAGAAATCATAATAATGAAACAAGAATACTCAATCTCTATGCCAAATTTGATTCATCTCCATTTCTCTTCTCCATTTTGCTTTATTTGTTCTCAAATTTATAGTATGCAAGATATTTGATAGGCTTGATGTTGACACAAGATAGCTAGATCTCAAGATAGCAAAACTTCAAAGATCATGGTTAGCTTGAAATGAAAGCGATGGATTGCTTTTATAGAAAATCCAATTCAAATGAAAGGTGAGGATTGGATGATGAGGTATCATGATCAATGGATGAGATTAATTGAGAAGAAAAGAGATAAGGATGGTAAGGATGAACCAAAACTCAATAAATTAGTTGAGATTTAGGGCTTGGCTAAGAGGAATAAATTAAATAATGTTAACAATTATTTAATTTAGGAAAGGGAAAATGCATAATTAAATAATTAAAATTAATTATTTAATTATAGAAGAAAGATGATGTGTGAAATATTAAATAATTGACATAATTATTTAATGAAAGATGGAGGGAAATGATAAATAATTAAATGACTATTTTTTAATTATGGAGGGAAGAAAATGATAAATAATTAAATAAATAGGATTTTTTTAATTATGAAAGGAAAGCACTAATGAATAATTAAAAAATAAAAAATATTATTTAATCATAGAGGAAAATGGAAATAAATACTTAAATAAGTGAGTTTATTTAATTATGAGAAGAAAAGGATGAATTAGTGATGTAATCTAAATAAATTGATATTTTCTTTGAATTAATCAAGAGAGGAATAAAGATAAGGTGAATTAATTAAATAATTAAAATTATTTAATTATACAAGGAAGAAGGTGAATTAGTGATAAAATGTTGCTTGTAGGCTCAAGACATTTTTCAGTGTCTACATTTTGCCCCTCTTTGGTACAATGTGATTTTGAGCATTGTGTCAAAGAATAATTAGAAAAATTTAGCTCAAAATATGCCCCAATGTGCCTCAGTGGATATTGGATAGGATGATTCCCCCTTGAGAAAATAGACAAAATTAAAAAAAAAAAGCTTTTTTTTGGCAAGGTTACAGATAAGCTAATTGGATAGGCGCAAATGCATTGGAGATGAAAAAATAGGCTCAAGGGTCAATCTAGGGCTTGATATTCATGGTCAAAGGAAAAAGTTGATGTGGCTAGTTATCCAAGTAGGAGAGGTGGTAGAGATGGAGACAAAGATGGAGATGGGGACGGGGATGGAGATGGGGACAAGGATGGAGATGGTGGTGATAGAGGTAGTGGATGAGGGGATGGTGGGAGAGGAGAAAAATGTAGGGGTGATAAGGGTAGGGGAGATAGAGGTAGGGGACAAGATGATCGAGGTAGGTGGGGGAGGGAATGACTACCACTTAGAGAAAGATAGTGTGTACCCTAAAGGGTGGCACCTATCAGGGAGAAGGGAGAGCAAGAGCAACATGTAGCACAGATGGAGGTGGACGTAGAGGAGATGAGAGATGAGAGGGTTGTGGGAGATGTTAGAAACCAAGATTTGATTGCAAACCAGAATAGACCTTCCACAGAAGAGGAAAATGAAAAAGCAGAAGCTTTGCATAAAAACATGCAATTTGATATATTCGAAAAGACCAATAATTACAAGAGATAATTTGCTTTATAAAAGAAAAGATGCCAAAAACTAATCTTATCTTGAGAAACAAGATAGCTCAATAAGATAAAGATAAGATCCTAAAACTTAGGAATTAAATAAATCCTAAGTAAACTTATGCTAAGTGTAATTAATAATTAATTACACCAACACCCCCCCATAAGTGCAACTTAGGGAGAAGCAGAATTATTATGCAAATATGAGTCCCGACAACAAAGTCTGATCAGGTACTCATGTACAAATGAAAAGAGAGAGAAAACCTAGTGGGAAAAACCCCCCCTTCAGAGAGATGAACTATTGTGAAGAAGCACTGGAAGAACTCTGATGAAGCAACACTGGAACCCCAAATCCGGCAAGCAAGGAAAGATAGTTCTGTTTGAAAAATACCAATCAGAATCACAAATGCAATAGTAGACCCGATGCCAAGGAACACTGGAAACTCACATACTGGATCAACTCTGGAATCTGTAAGCAACAATAGATGAAATCATGAATGGACCCATAATGATGACAAATTTGGAAGTTGCGTCTCAAAGCCAATGCCAAATTAAAACTAAAACTGCCCATAGGACGAGTACCATCTAGATTCTGGAACATTAACCATAAAACCATGGCCTCGAAATGAGAAAGATCTGAACCAATGCAGATCAAGAACTATAAAATCCCAATGTGAAGTGTGAACCGAAACAAACCAACGATGTGTCTAGCTAAGCAAGAAAGAAGCTAGAAGGAGACAACAGGAAACCAAAAAAACTCATGCGAATTGTCACCAAAATGAAATATGGATGAAAGAACCCCCCTTAAAGGAACTTTATATCAGTTCTTTATTACAATACCCAATGATTGCATAAGGAGATGATGCAAAATTACAGAAACATAATAAAAAATGCAAACCTAGCATACGAAAAAAAAATGAATGCATGCCTAAAATAAGTTACACATTTTTTGGAAATGACCTTAGATCTATATAGAGGCTAAAACCAGCTTTCTGACACCGTGAAAATTGCAAAAAACGGATAAGCGAGTGAAAAGATATGCGTCCCGAAGTGAAAAAGGAAACATCTGAATTCTGAGGCCGAAAAAACCATCAAAAAAGAAAAAACAAAAAATCAAACCTATACCATTGCGTAAAGCTTGGAAACAACTTTCTGGCAATATCTCGTTTGCAAAAAAATGATGCCGTATGAGAAAGTTATGATCGTTTCCGCGAAACTGCTCCAAAATTGTTCGATTTAGCCATGTAGAGCCCTCAGGGGCTAAAAAATTTCGGCCCCTGGTCACCTGGGCGAACCAGGGGGCTGGCAACTGGCTCCTGGTGCGCAGCCCCTGGTCACCCATGTGACTGGGGCGAAGGGCTAAAAGCCCGGTGGGGGTTGGCGCATGGTCGCTGGTCTCCCATATGAACCGGAGCTGGTCATTTAAGCCCTCGGGGGTTGGCCGAACAAGCTGGCGGAGATGCATGGAGGGCCGCCGGTGGCGGTGGTCTAGTGGTGGCTGGTGGGAGGCTGCTAGGTGGCGGCCTCCATTTATATTGGCCACATTTTTTTAAACGCCAATTTTTTGATTTTTTTATAATTTTTTTTGAAATCGATGCCTTGTAAACTGTCCCTGGGGGCCTACGACCCTTGGGAAATTTTTTTTTGCTTCTCCGGATGACTGTGTCCAAATCAAATGAACTTTATATGAAAATAGGAGTTTTTGGGCACTGCGAATCCAATGGCGAGGTCCGTTTGGGCCCAAAGTGCTCCGAAAATTAGGCGACCCCTAGATATATCAGAAAAATCACCGAGCTTGAGACCCTCGTAGATGTGGCAAACAGTGATGAAAATCAATGAAATGAAAGTCATTTCTGACTTTTTCCAGTGCTCTGAATCCAACGGAAAACACCGATCTGATCCAAGATGCTCCAGAAATATGCTCAAGGATTGAAACCCTCGAGGGACCTCGAACGAGCTCTGCATTGTGTTCCTCCAAAAAGGCTGAGAAGAGGCTGCAAATCGAGGCTCTGATACCATGTTAGAAACCAAGATCTGATTGCAAACCAGAATAAACCTTCCACAAAAGAGGAAAACGAAAAAGCAGAAGCTTTGCATAAAAACATGCAATTTGATATATTCGAAAAGACCAATAATTACAAGAGATAATTTGCTTTATAAAAGCAAAGATGCCAAAACCTAATCTTATCTTGAGCAACAAGATAGCTAATTAAGATAATGATAAGATCCTAAAACTTAGGAATTAAATAAATCCTAAGTAAACTTATGCTAAGTGTAATTAATAAATAATTACACCAATATGAGATATGGGTGAGGAGGCAGCCGGGGAGGAGGATGCAACAACAGAGAAGGAGGTAGCTAGGGATTGATGAGGTAAAAATAGCCTCATCATGATAATACCATAAAGACCTGGTTCATACATGCAAAATCTCTATCCTCTGCCAATTAATTAAATTTTAGGAGAAACAATTGCTTAATTTTTAGTGAGAAATTCTATAAACTTTACTTCTTTTAATTTCTTGAAGTATTTTTCCAATACAAATTTAATGGGTTGTTTTAAGTGTTTTATAGATAATAATCAGTCAATCAAAGTTGCAAATTGAAGCACCCAACTGGCACGTGCTCCAGAACAAGCTGAAGATATACGCTAGAAATATGCTCCAGAACTTCAGGGTGATGGACCGAAGATGTAGTTGTTCTTAAAGTTGTTATTTCTATTATCCTTTGAATTAAAAACTTTATGGCTTGACTTGAGCCTCTTAAATACTGTGTAATGGGTTTAAAGATATACGAGTTATCCGTAGATCTGTTCTAGATATTTTCAATGGTTATCCACACCATCTGAAATATAGGATGTAGTTACAGTTTCTCTATAAAAGATATGATCTCTAGAAGTAAGATATATAGTGAAAAGTAATGTTATACTGTTAGAATATTTCCGAGGTTTATGAATAAAGAGATTGTTATCTAAAATTCTGAGTTATGAGTCATGGATGATAACTACAATTGATAGAAGTGTTTTTGAAATAGCTGTGAATGTGAGCTGAGAATGAATGTGATAACCCACGAGCTGGCCACTCGACGGGAGTAGATACGTGTTTTCTTTTATTATAATGTTGTTATGAATACTTAGTTCTGAAGTATTTGTTACCTTTTCACTTCTGTAGTTTCTGTTATTAAATGTTAGAATCTTTATTGTTAAGAAAATGTTTTATGGATTGCTATAAGTTTTTCTGCTTTTATAATTTTCCAGCTTCTTAGTTTAGTTGTTTTTGCGCTCTTCAATTTAGTTATTATGCTTTCTAAATTATTTTTCATATGCTTTCAGTTCAAGCATTTTCTGTTTTCTTAGGAATAAATTGCTTTACAATTTTATAGTTAGACAGTTTGAAGTTAGAATTAATATTAAGTCATTCTTGAAAGTTAGAAAACCTGAGGAAGATACTCCAGACTTCTATTGCAAATTGCCTTGAACACTACTTGGTCGACAAATTGAATATTATATTCTAAAGTAATTGGACCTAATGACAACCTATCAGGGATGTTATCATCAAGGAGGAGGGTCTTCATGATGTCCCAATCAGGGATGTGATTATGGATGTTATGGAGGAGGAAGTTGAGGATACATGGTAGGGTCCCCAAGAACAAATACAGGTACTTCAAGCACAAGTGCAGATGTTGCAAGCATAGGTGGCACAAATACCAACATTGTAGGGTTAGGTATAGGTAGTAAGAGTTGAGAGAGACATGGCTATCATTAGAGCATAGAGGGCAGAGAAAAGGTCTATTAACTTCATAGCTATCATTGGTGGGTCCACAATAAATTTAGCTTGATAGTTGTATCAGGTAGGGAGGGCTACAGAGTACTATAGGAAGAATTATGAGGATGGAGTGCCTATAGTGTAGAGGGCTTTGAGTTATACAGAGAGTCACTCACAGAGCCAAGGGCACTCTAGGAGGACCGAGAGTAGTGGGGGTGTTTCACAGTGTCAACGATCAAGACCCTATGATAGATCCTTAGGATCACAATGAAGGGAGGAGAGACAACCATCATCAGGACCATCACCATTAGGGGAGGAGGGTAACACAAGCTAGGCCTATTTTCATCTATTTTAGATAGTAATATTTTTGATTGAGCCTGCGAGCTCCATTTTGACATACATTGTGATATTGTACTATGAAACATGATTTTTTAATATATATGTGAGATACATGGTTTTTGTGGTGACTATATGATGTGTATGATTCTATGTGCATGTTTCCCTATGTGATGAGATATTATGATATACATTTTTATGGATATGTGATGTTTCCTTTATGATGTGATGTTATGAATGCATGATGTATGGTTTATGATAATACATGTTTATGATATATGGATGGGTGCACATGATTCTATTTTATATTTATGTATTTTATGATGTATGGATAAATGTGGATGATGTGATGTCATGGATATGCAGGAAGATACTATATGTTTATGACATGTTTTTATGTGATGCTTATATGGATAATGATACTGCATGATGCAATGCTATGCATGTTTTATTTTCTAATATAATATGGATGACATAATATGTATATGATGATGATACCTATGGTATGCTAACATGATTGTGTATGCAGGTTGATAATGCTAATACATTTATTTTTTGTGTGATAGCACGCCATCAAGATGACTATAAGGGTGGAAAAATGGAATGTTAGTGCAGAAAAGAGAGTGAAAATGAAAAAGAAAAATTAAATGATGAACTGGGATTGCTATCTTGAGATCTTGCTAATGAATGATCAAGCTTTTATTTTATTGCATAATTATCATCATAGAACTTATTATAACAATGGACAATGAACACAAAAATACGACATAGACCATGGTGTAACTTGCAAAAGTAGACACATGAAAGACAAGGAAGGCCATGGCAAAGACTAGTAACTATAGAAACTTATTGGAATATGTGAGGAAAAATCCACAAAGCATGCTAGTCCTAATGCAAGAAAGCATTTGATCAAGATTTAGCTTGCATAGGATGTTTTGATTATGCCAAATGGAACCTCACTCACACACAAGGAATGTAGTTGCCCCAGTCATATTTCCAAGAAAAATCACAAATAGAAACCAAAGAGAAAAAAGTCATGGTCCATCATCACTCCTCTAAATCCTTTTGGGACATCGTCGAGGCACATAGTAACATGACAAATAATAAATCAATAAAAAGATAAGACAAACTGGACTGACAGAGTCAACAACCATTTAGATCTTTTGCCAAATTGTATGATCAGATTCTAGATAATGATAGTGTTTGGTTTCAAGAAAAGAAGCATGTTGTATAAGACCAGGGATCTCAACAATACAATATCCTTTCTAAGACTAAGGGTTGATGGATAAAGTTTGGATTTTGAAATGAGGCATGTCATATAAGATTGGGGATCCCAATGATGCCACATTCTATCTAAGAATATTTCATAGCTTGATAAGGATTGTTTATGTTTGATTGATAGCTACTCGTGATTAGGCCATTGATCTATTTGGATTAGAGAATATTTGGATAGTTCATCTATTGCTTCAAGATTCATTAAGCTTGATTCTCTTGTTTAATGATGTGTTGTTTGTGTCTGCTCAAAGTGTCAACCTTAGCGAGGGAGAATTTATCATGAGACATGGATTATGATAGACTTGACTTGATGGAACCTAAGGGGTTAAACTAACACCTTGTGGTCTCATCGATGATGGCCTTGCCTACATAAAAGCACAGAGATGACGTAGTTCAATTGACACTGAACCTGGATAGTTTATTATGAAAAGCAAGTATGGATAGAATGAAAAATTGTTATGAAAAAAACTAAGGGACTTAGCTAAGCGTCAAGGGCTCATCAATGATGGCCTTACCTACATGAAGTCATAGAGGCAATGTAGTTTGACCACTTGGACCAACATACACTATTTTTGGAATTTTTGATGTTTTTTGTATTTTTTTTTTGGATTTTCTAATGTTTTGAATTTTTTCATTTATTTTCTAATGTTTTGGTTTTTATTTTTTATTTTTTAATGTTTTGATTGTTGAACCATGTCTAGGATCCCCTATGAGACGTAAGTGAAGGAATTACCCCTAGTCAAGTATAGGTCCACCTTATTATGGATGAAGAGAATGGGAGAAATTTATTATGGATAGGTTGTTGGCATAATGTTGTCATTGATGTCAAAGGGTAGATTAGTGGATGCCTAGATGTAATTGTGCTCAGTGGATAAGGTTCTAGAAGAATTGGTGAAGTATGATGGAGAGAAGAGCATATTTTGCAAAAGTTGCAAAGTTGCTCAAAAGTTGTAATATTGTCATGAAATATTATGTTATTGCAGAGGTCACTTCCAGATGTTAGAGGAGAAAATAGGCTGTATATTTGATGTGGGTTTCTCAAGAGATTCTCAAACTTGTGTGAATTGTAGATCTAGAGGATGTGGAATGTGCTTGGAATTGATTTATTTATGCTTTTTGGTCAAACTAGGGTTTTTTAGATAAACCCTAGGTGTTGTAGTCATGGCATTGATTAGGTTTTATTTTTTGGAGTTGACTATTTATTAGTGGTAGTAGGTCACTTAAGTGACAAATTAAGCCATCAAATTCATCAGGGAACCGACCCCTTTGCCTTGTGCTACTAGTTGGAAAAGTTTTTGTATGTATTGAAACCACCCTTCACATTGCAATTTGTGTTCATCTTGATCATGCTTAGTTTGCAATATGTGATGGAGGTAATCAATGGTGTATATTGGTGCATAGATGATCAAACAATCATCACATAATGTCTTTACATCACGCTTTGAAGTTTACTTCAGCATGTGCAATCTATGATGTGCAATAAATTTTGATCAACGACTATTATCAAAATAGTTAGATTGAATGATTGCTCGCTAACCTGTGGTGTGTGTGGTGGGTCCTCAACTTGCTCTATAGGATTATGAGCTAATGTCAAGTGTCTAGTGGGATTAGAAAATGGTGACAGGCTTTGTTAGTGGAGTGTGACATCAACAAGGGCACGTGGTGTGTTATCACATCATTACTTCACATCATAGTTGTGAAGCAAAAGGATGGTATGCAATACACAATCTAAAAAATATGGTAGAGTGTGACATCAGTCAAGATAGATGGTAATGTCCCACTATCTTGTTGAAGATTTGGTGGGTCCCCGGTTAGCCCTATAGGAATGCGAGCTAAGGACATGTGTCCTAAGCGACAAGTGGTGACATTTGATTGCATCACTATGTTTATTCACATCACTATTATGAATAAAATAGTGCCAAGTGAGATGTGATGGCTCAGTGATGATGATCATGTGTTGGTGATCGAACCTTGATCACAATACCTCTTCACATGATAGAAATGAAGATTAATGTCTTAAGAGAAAATGTGATAGACTTAAGTGAAGTGATGGCTATATACAACACGATGAAGATATGCGATGCACGTTTAAAAGGAGATAATCCAACGGTTGTGTTTTAAATTTGGATCAGATGAAGGAGGATCACTGATCATGGCATGAAGATAATGGATCAACAACCCAAATTTAAAGTTGAAGGTCTCCAATGGTGAACAAGGGTTTGGCCTGGTGGCTGACACAATGCATGAATTTAATTGGTTTACCAGCTCCAACGACCAATTAATTGGTGATATGACTTGTGAAGTGGTTGCATAGACTATAAAGGTGATCAAGATCAAAATTAGTTCGAGTTTACAAGGATATGGCATTAAATGCATATTAGGTTAGGGTTTTGTGGGTTGCTATGTTTAGAAAATTCAATGAATCATAACAAGGAGTGTGTGGCTCAAGGAAGTGATGCCTTGATGACTAAGTCATGAGATGATATACAACCAAAATTTAGCTTAGTGTTGTTGTATGATGCAATAAGTGTGAGCTTTTGAGGTAGACAACTAATGCACTAACAAAAAAGGGAAAAGTGCAGCAAAGCATAAGTGTGAGCTCTTGAGGCAGACATATAATGCACTAATAGAAAAAGGAAAGGTGCAAAGAGGTGTGAGTGTGAGAGAGTAGAAGAAGATAGGGAGTGCATAAGCAATGAATGAGTAGAACCCAAATAAAAATTAGAGACATTTATCAAGGTTAACATTTAGGTGTAGAACAAAGAGACTTGTAGGGTAGAGAATTGTGTTGCAAAAATATAAACAAAGAATTGAGTAGTTGCAAATAGGGTTGCAATATTAAATTGGATTTAGAAGAATAAAATTGTAATACTTTGCATTGTGCATCTGATTGGTGGGTGCCATCATATATCTGGGTAGGTGCTTAGTGTAGGGAGTTGGTGCTTCCTTGGAGTGGGTGCTCCTAAAACCAGGGGATTGGTGTCTCCTTAGGGTTGGTACCTTTAAAATTTTTGTTAGAATATATTCATTGTGAGGCTAGATTATGATAGTAGATCCTAGCAACTATCCTCACCGTGGTTTTTCCCATCTTGGGTTTTCCATGTATATCTTGTGTTATCTACAATTATGTGTGTGTATGCTTATTTCTTTGCTTGGTTAATTTATCCGCATAATGTGTTAAGGGGTATATTTTAATTGATCTACTAATTCATCCTCTCTTAGTAGATTTTTGTGTCCTAAAAATTGGTATAAGACCCCTGGTTCCCTAGGAGAAGCTTAATCAGCTCAGGTAGATCTTGGACAATTGAAAAAAGGACTAGTCAAGAGGGTTCATCTACAAACAAGGCACCTTGGTTTGATGGATCAAATTATGCTTTCTAGAGCATTATGATGGAGACATATTTGGCATATGATGTGTGAATGTCTGTTAAAAATGGATATACACCTCTTGCTACTACTCCTATCGATGTTGCAAGAAAGAAAGACTATGACAACAATGCAAAGGCTAAACATGTTGTGCTCTGTGGTTTGTCTAGCTTAGTGTTTAACAAAGTGATGCATTGTAGTAATGCACATGATATATGGAATGAGTTGAAAGGAATCTACAAAGGATATGATAAAGTGAAGTTGGAAAAGCTACAAATTCTCAGAGCCAAGTTTGAAAGTTTGAAGATGAGTGAAGAAGAAAAGATTGCATATTATCTTCTCAGAGTTGATGAAATAGTAAATTCAATCAGAGGGTTCAAAGAAGAGGTGAAAGAAATAGTCATTGTTCAAAAGGTATTAAGGTCTATTTCATCCAAGTATGAGTCCAAGATATTTGCAATAGAGGAAGCAAGAGAACTGGATAAACTTACTCTTAATGAATTGCATGTCATATTCACTGCATATGAAATGAGGATGGGAAATGCAGAGTCATCCAAAAGAGAAGTTGCATTCAAGGCTACCAACAAGGAGAAGGTTGAAGTATCCAAGAAGGACAAGGAAGAAGCCTCCACATTTGAACATGAAGATACTGATGAGGAAGAATCAAACTTCATCAAAAGATTAAGAAGAGGCTCTAACAAGTATAAAGGTAAGTTACCCTTCAAGCATTTTATCTATGGTAAAATAGGTCATTTTGTTTCTAAATGCACTTACAATAAGAAGGATAATGTTGAAAAAGAAGTAAATAGTAAAAAGAAGAAAACCTACTTTCATAAGAAGAAATTTTTTATGAATAAGAAGAAGGTTCTATATGTTCAAGAGGAGAGTGATTCATCTGATGCTAGTGATAGTTCAGATGATGAAAAAAATTGTGCCTTTGTGATGGAAGAAAATGAAATTCTCTTCATGGAAAAAGATTTTGAAGAACAAAAATATGGAAAGGTTGAGAATCTTGGTGAAGAAGGTGAGGAAGAAGGAGAAGTTGACCTTGAAGGATAAATAATTTGTTCCTTAGAAGAAATTGATAATGTAACAGAGGATATTGATAATTTGAAAAAGGAAAATAAACATCAGAAGAAGCTTGCACAAAAGGAGACTGAAAAATCCAACCAAAAATATTGAAGAATCTAATCAGATGGTGGTAAGCTTGAAGATACAATTGGAGGAAGCCAAAAGAATTGAAGATGTAGTTAAGTCTAAACTATAGTTCAAGATTGACAAATTTATGCAACTAGAGGCATAAATAGTCACCTTAAGAAAAGAATTAGAAAAGGTTAGAGATCAAATAGAAAAAAGGCCTGAAGCTGAAGGGAGGCTTGAAGATTCTTGATGGATTACAAAACACACAAAATTATTCTAATAAAGAGAAATTTGGATTGGGTTTAGAGAAAGGGAAGAGTACTTTTACCAATGCTTCTGCAAAACTATATGAGAGATTTAGAGTAGGAAAAAAGTCTAGTATAGATAGTGAGAAAGCATGCAATGAGAATACATCTAGAGATGAGAAGAGACCAATTGAGATGAATAATATTAAGGAAGAAAAGAAGCCTATTTTAGACAAGAAGAACAACTAATTAGTTTTGTATCATCAAAAGAAGAGGTAGAACATAAGAATAACTGATGTTTATGGATTCACAAGGGTGAGAAATTTGAAGAAGATAAGACAAAGAAAACCCCCTCATTTTGTTCAAGGAAATGCTATGACTAGGTACTCTTCATACTTTTATGGGTACTATTATACATGTAATCAATTTGGTGATAGGGCTAGAGAATGTAGAGTCATTCCTAAAAGGAGTACAAATTTTGTTAGAAAAAATATATTTGCTCCATTAGTTGATATGAATGTAATATATTATAATAGTAATAATTTTGGTCATATAGCTTAGAAATGTAGAAAAATATTTATAAGACCAAATGTACAGAGTGAGAAAAAGAAAAAAACACCTCCTAAAGTAAACAAAGAGTCTAGAGTCCTTGAAAAGAAGGAAGAAAAGGTAGAGAAGAAACCTAAAAAGGTGTGGAAAGAAAAAGAGTAGAATCCCACACAATCAATGATTACACAAATTGATCTTCATGCAAAGAAGCAAAATTTGTGGGTAATAGATAGTGGATTTTCAAAACATATGACTAGGGACAAGAGAAAATTCATCCAACTTAAGAAGTGTAAGGAAGGTTCAATCAGTTTGGGTGATAACACAACAATAAAAATCTATGGTAAAGGAACATTGAGCATAGATGGTAAATTATGTACAAAAGATGTTCTTTATGTTGAAGGTCTGAAACACAATTTGCTGAGTGTAATTCAGATGTGTGACAATGGTTATAAGGTCACATTTAATAAGGAAAAATGGAAAAATGATTGCACAAAACTAAAAGCAATCTCTATAATCAGTGAAGTAAAAGGTCAAAACTATTTGATAGGACAAGTAGATGAGAGTTGGTTTTGGCATAGGAGAATGGGGCATGTCAATTTTGAAAATTTGGTGAAAGTGAACTCAAAAGGACTAGTAAGACACATGCCTAAGATAACTAAGCCTACAAACACCATTTGCAAAGAATGTAAAATAGGAAAGCAAACAAGGGTTAAGTTCTAGAAAAATGAATGCTTAACTAAAAAACCCTTGCAACCGCTTCATACAGATTTGTGTGGTCCTACAAAGACAAGAGGATTGAAAGGTGAAAGATACTTTATGTTGTTGATTGATGACTATTCAAGAATAACATGGGTAACCTTTCTAAAATACAAGTCATAGGGATTTGAAAGATTCAATATTTTTAGAGCCATGGTTGAAAAGGAGATTGGTAGAAGAATCAAATGTTTGAGATTAGATAGAGGTGGAGAATTCACATAAATTAAAATCATTAAATATTGTGAGAAGCATGGGATCAAAAGACAATATTCTACATCAAGAAATCCACAATAGAATGGAGTAGTTGAGAGAAAGAATAAGATAGTCAAGGAGATGGACAAAACAATGTTGAATGAGGCTAAGTTAGCAGATGTGTATTGGAGAGAGGTAGTTCATACTGTAGTTTATATTTTGAACATAGTTCAAATTAGATTAAATAGTGACAAGACTCCCTATGATCTAGGGTACGATAATCCAACATCTATCAAGTATTTCAAAGTGTTTGGTAGCAAGTGCTACATAAAAAGTGAAGAAGATAATTTGGGAAGCTTTGATTGTAGATGTGATGAAGGAATATTTCTTGGATATTCCACCCAAAGCAAAGCTTACAAGTTTTATAATAGAAGGCTACACAAAATTGTAGAAAGCATCAATGTCAAGATTGATGAAGAATTGAAACATGTTAAATTTGATAGAGATTACTTTGAAGTTGAATCATATTTTGAAGAAGAGATTGTTGATGAAGAGCTACAAGAAGAGAATAAAAAACAACCTACAAAATATGTTTAAAAGGATCATCCTACAAATTAGATAAATGGAAACAAAAATGAGGGTGTTCAGACAAGGAGAAGACTTGCAAAGAACAAGGAACACGTAAACTTTACTATCATGTCATAGATTGAACCTAAAAGCTATATTGAGGCCAACAAGGATGAGAGTTGGATAAAGGCCATGGAAGAAGAGCTGAATCAAATCGAGAAAAAAAAAACATGGGACTTAGTTCATAGATCCCCAAGCAAAAATGTGATAGGTACTAAATGGGTGTTTAGAAACAAGCTTAATGAAGATGGAATCATTGTAAGGAACAAGGAAAGATTGGTGTGCAAAGAATATGCACAAGTTGAAGGGATAGACTTTGAAGAAAAATTTGCACCTATTGCAAGATTAGAAGCCTTAAGAATGTTTCTTGCATTTTTATTTTATAAAGGATTTAAAGCCTATCAAATGGATGTAAAATCTGTTGCTTTTCTAAATGGAAACCTTGAAGAAGTATACATAGAAAAACTATAAGGTTTTCAGTTATCAGAAGAATAAGATTATGTTTGCGAACTAAGGAAACTACTATATGGTCTAAAATAAAGCACCTAGGGCATGGTATTCAAGATTGAACTAGTACCTACAACAATAAGGATTCAGAAAGGGATGTGCAGATAGAAATCTATACTTCAAATCAAAAGGTGAGTACATGATAATTTTTGTTGTATATGTCGATGAAATCATATTTGGTGGTAGCAATGATAACATGTGTAAAGAGTTTGTTCTTAAAATACAAGATGAGCTTGAGATGTCAATACTAGGAGAGCTATCTTTTATCCTTGGTTTACAAATAGCACAAACTAATGATGGGATATTTATATCTCAAAAAAAATATGCTAAGGAAATGCTTAAATTTTTTGGAATGGAAGATAGTAGACTAGTTAGTACCCCCATGATAATTGGATGTAAATTGAGTAAATAAGACGAGTCCCCTAATGCAAATCAGACATTGTATAGGTCAATGATTGGAAGCGTATTGTACTTAACTACATCAAGGCTAGATATTACATAAATAGTGTGTATGGTTACAAGATTTCAATTTGCTCTTAAAGAATCTCATGTCAACATAGTAAAGATAATTTTATATACATTAAAATTACTATTGACTATGGAATGTGGTATCCCAAGAGCAAAGATATCACTCTAACTACATATACAAATGTTGAATGGGCTAGAAGTGTAGATGACAAAAGAAGCACTAGTGGTGGAGCATTCTTTTTGAGGAACATACTTGTTTCCTAGATGAGCAAAAAGAAAGAATCGGTCACACTCTCTATAGATGAAGAAGAATATATAGCAGCAACATGTTGTACTCAGGTTTTGTGGATGAATCATACACTCAAGGACAAGGTTGAGTACAAAGAACCTATTTCTATTCTTTGTGATAATTTAAGTGCAATAAACATCTCAAAGAATCCAATGGTGCACTCTAGAATAAAGCACATAATCAAGTATCACTTCATAAGAGAAAATGTTGCAGATAATGAAGTTGACATGGAATATGTGACCGCCAAAGAACAAGGTGCTGACATATTTACAAAGCCTCTTCCCATGAAAAATTTGAATATCTAGGGAAAAAATTGGGAGTAATTACTCCCACATCATATTACTAAATTCTAGTGATAGGGCATGGGTCCAAGGGGAGCTTCATAGATATTTCATTCATCCCTGACATGAAGAGAGAGAGAGAGATCAAGTCAGCATACCTTAGTTTTACAAATTTCTAATAACTTGTTGGTTGTAGATTTATGAACATCTATTGTAGCACAAAGGGGGATAAAGGAGAAAAAAGGGGGAAAGTATAATTGGTTAAATGCATGGTATGACCCTTTACCATTGATGTCAAAGGGGGAGAATTTGTGCAAATGAGCAGAGAGAAGTTGAGCAAAATTCTTTGATGGGAGATATGTCTAGGGGAGCTATTTTGTATGTGCACTCATGATCGGTTTTATTATAATTGGTAAAGAGCAACACAATTAGTTTAGAGTGGTTCCATTTGGTATTAGAGCATTATTAATTGGTATAGAGCAGTTTAGTTGATTGGTGTAGTTTCGGTTTAGTTGGTACAAAGCATGAATTGGGGCATTTAGAATTGGTACAAAGCATTTTGAGCATTTGGTTTTTCCATCAATGACAAAGGGGATATTTTTGGCATAATATTGTCATTGATGTCAAAGGGTAGATCAGTGGATGCCTAGATGTCAATGTGTTTAGTGGATAAGGTTCTGGAAGAATTGGTGAAGTATGATGGAGAGAAGAGCATATTTTGCAAAAGTTGCAAAGTTGCTCAAAAGTTACAATATTATCATGAATTTTTGTAATGCTATTACATAGGTCACTTCCAAATGTTAGAGGAGAAAATAGGATATATATTCGATGTGGGTTTCTTGAGAGATTCTCAAAAGTGTGAATTACAGATCTAGAGGATGTGGAATGTGCTCATAATTGATTTATTTATACTTTCTGGTCAAACTATGGTTTTGTAGATAAACACTAGGTGTTGCAATCATGGATTTGATTAGGTTTTATATTTTGGAGTTTACTATTTGTTGGTGGCAATAGGTCAATTAAGTGACAACTTAATTCATCGAAGTCATTAGGGAACCAATCCCTTTGCCTTGTGCTACCGGTTGGCAAAGTTTGTGTGTACATCGAAACTACCCTTCACATCACAATCTGTGTTCATCTCAATCATGCTTAGTTTGTGATATGCGATGGACATAATTAATAGTATAGATTGATGCATAGATGATCAAATGGTCATGAAACAGTGTCTTGACATCGTGCTTTTGAATTTTACTTTGGCCTGTGTAATCTATAATGTGCAATAAAGTTTAATCAATGGTTGTGATAAAATTGGTTAGATTGAATGACTCCTAGCTAACCCATGGTGTGTGTGGTGGGTCCTCAAATTTCCTTGCGAGATTGTGGGATGATGACAAGTGTCTAGTGGAACCAACAAAAAGTAATAGGCTTTGTTAGTGGACTGTGACATCAGCAAGGGAACGTGGCGTGTTATCATATCATTGCTTCACATCACATTTGTGAAGCAAAATGATGGTATGTGATAGGTGATATGCGAAAGATGGTAGAGTATGAAATTAGTCAGGATAGATGGTAACATCTCACTATACCATTGAAGATTTGGTGGGTCCCCGGTTAGCCCTGCAAGAACATGGGCTAAGGACATGTGTCCTAAGGGACAGGTGGTGACATTCGATTGCATCGTTATGTTTATTCACATCACTGTTGTGAATAAAAAAGTGCCAAGTGAGATGTGATGGGAGTTCAATGATGAGGATCATGTGTTGGTGATCGAACCATGATTGCACTACCTCTTCACATTGCAGAAATGGAGATTAATTTCTTAAGAGAAAATGCGATAGACTTAAGTGAAGTGATGGCTATATATAATGTGATGAAGATCTATAATGCATGTTTGAAATGAGATAATCCAACGGTTTTGTTTTTAAGTTGGATTAGATGAAGGAGGATTGATGATCATGGTGCAAAGACAATGGATCAATGGTTCAAATTTAAAGTCGAAGGTCTCCAATGACTATGTCAGTGTGAATGAGGGTTTGGTCTGGTAGCCGACACAGTGTATGAATTTAATTGGTTTACCTACTCTAGCAACTAGTTAATTGGTGATGACTTGTTGAGTGGTGAAATAGACTGCAAAGATAATGAAGATCAAAATTAGATCGAGTTTATAAGGATATGGCATTAAATACATATTAAGTTTAGGATTTTTTAGGTTGCTATGTTAAGAAAATTCAACAAATCATAACAAGGTGTGTGTGTGGTTCAAGGAAGTGATGCCTTGCCGAATAATTCATGAGATGAGAGACAATCAAAATTCAGCTAAGTGTTGTTGTATGATGTAAGTGTGAGCTCTTGAGGCAGACAAATAATGCACTAACAAAAAAATTGAAAAGTGCAGCAAAGCATAAGTGTGAGTTCTTGAGGTGGAAAGATAATGCACTAATAGAAAAAGGAATGATGCAAAGAGGTTTGAGTGTGAGAGAGTAAAAGCAGATAGGGAATGTATAAGCAACAAATGAGTAGAACCCAAACAAAAATTAGAGACCTTTATCAAGGTTAACATTCAAGTGCAGAACATAGAGACTTGCAGGGTAGAGAATTGTGTTGTAGAAACAACAACATAGAATTGAGTAGTTGCAAATAGGGTTGCAACATTGAATTAAATTCAAAAGAATCAAATTGTAATACTTTGCATTATACATCTGATTGGTGGGTGCCATCAGATATTTGGGTAGGTGCTTAGTGTAGAGAGCTGGTGCTTCCTTGGAGTGGGTGCTTTTAAAACCAAGGGATTGGTGTCTCCTTAGGGTTGGTTCCCTTAAAATTTGTATTAGAAGATATTCATTGTGAGGCTAGATTAGGACAATAGATCCTAGCAGCTATTCACAATGTGGTTTTTCCCATCTTGGGTTTTCCATATATATCTTATTTTATCTACAATTATGTGTGTGCTTATTTCACTACTTGGTTAATTTATTTGCATAATATGTTAAGGGGTTATTTTAATTGATCTACTAATTCAACCCCCCTCTTAGTAGATTGTTGTGCTCCAAC
Organism: Sequoia sempervirens; assembly: GCA_007258455.2. Taxonomy (NCBI): domain Eukaryota; kingdom Viridiplantae; phylum Streptophyta; class Pinopsida; order Cupressales; family Cupressaceae; genus Sequoia; species Sequoia sempervirens. Next base: position 460,340,831 of record VDFB02193867.1, read on the forward strand.
ATAGGTATGAAAAACAAAAGATGCTAAATGTCAAAAATTATTAGGCCATGAGAAGGACAACTAAGCTTTATTATGACTGGATGGGAAAGGTAGGAGTTTTATTATCAATGGGATATGCACAATGGATCATGGATGGAAGTGGGAAAATTAGATAGAATGATAGTAGACGATGGAGCAAAAACTAACTACACATGACACCTGTTTGCCAGGTTTTCACCATGGTACTTATTCAAAGCACTACTGAGGTGGTTTTCTCTATTGGATGGATTATTTCTCTTTACTATTTTTTATTTTTCTATTTTTTTGGTGTCACCAAGATGCTTGTTTTCTAGGTTTTCATCACGGTGATGAGTTTTTTACTTTTTCTATTTTTTTAAATATTTTTCTAGGATTCCCTAAAGACTATGTATAATACTTGCGAAAGGCATACTATTGATAGGCTCTAGTAGTGGTTCACCTTTAGGAGTAGTAAGTTGATAAGCGGGTATGTGCAAGATCATCACGGAAAAAATAGGCCCTTAAGTGGCAAAAAATTCAGAAAAATTAGAGTTAGGCAACTTGACGTAAAAATTTGAATAAGTTATCTATATTATCTCAAAAATATGTAAGAATAGAATCTGTAGAAAATTGAATGTAGTTTCTAAACTACTAGGTTTGTTTTAAAAAAAAAAATCTATTTGGTGAAAATTTGAAATTTCAATGTAGTGGTACTTCAATTTTAGGGAAAAAATAAGAAGTAGGTGTCTGTCTGATCACCCTAACCACAATAAAATTATAATATTTTTTTATAAGATTTTAGATATAAGTATAGGACTCATGCCCCGATGTGATGCATATTTTTGTAATTTTTTCCAAGTAAATAATTAATTATGAATTTTTATTACAACTTTTAAAAAATATAAAACTTGTATGTCGACCACCTTAACTTGGTCAAAACTTCATGAAATTAAATTTTTATTTTTTAATCCTATAGTATGGAAGCATATAATGTGACACATGTTTTGGATTCAAAAATGTGATACCATTTGAAATCTATAGATATTTTTCAATCAGCCTATCAATCAGGAATTTAGTCATAATTTGAATAGAAAATGAATAATAATTACTTATTAAATTCAAAGTAAAGCATAATTTATATCGATGGAAAGCTGAGAATCTCCTTTAAAAACCCTTTTCATTTCATCAATTTTGGGTAAAAAAATAGTCATCAGCCACATACCCATCATATTGCCACTTTTTGGCCCATCATGATCCTGCACATACCCAAGCATTGGACCCATACATTGCGATTATGATATAAGGACCCAACCTATTAGGCTCAAAATTTTTGGGTTTCTCTCGATCCATTTGATTCTTTAGATTCTCTTTTATGACCAAGTCACCAATATCAAAATTTCAAACTCAGACTTTTTTGTTGTAGCTACGATGGAGATGATTCTGATATGCTTGTAAATGGACCAATGCATTATGTCTCTTCTCATCTAATAACTCTAACTTATGCAAACGGGATACACAATGTTCCTTATCGTCAATGAATTATTGCATAGATATTCTTAGGGATGGTAACTCAATCTCAATGGCAAGATTGGCTTTAGATCTAAAGATGAGGGAATATGGAGTGGCTCCTATAGGAGTGTAAATGGTAGTGTGATAAGCCCATAAGGCTGGGTTAAGTTGGATATGCCAGTCACGACCAACATCATTGACAATCTTCTTTAGAATTTTTAGGATAGTTTTATTAGATGCCTCATATTGACCATTACCTTTAGGGTAATATGGAGTATCGAAGTGGTGATGGATGTGGAATCTCTCACATATTTCACGGATATCTTGATTCTTGAAAGGATGATCATTATTTATAATGATGGATTGGGGAACACCATACCAAAATATAATATAACTAAGGATAAACTTAGATATTTTCTTACCGGTGATGTAGGTCATTGGAATGGCTTTGATCTATTTTATGAATTACTTAGTTGTAGTGAGGATTAATTTATGACCATTGGTGGATGTAGGGTGAATATTCCCATGAGGTTGAGTCCCCATTGAGAGAATGGCCATGGTGATGTAATTGGATGAAGCTCTTGGGCAGGTATGTGCACAAGATCTCCATGTATTTGGCATTGTCGATATTTCTTAACAAAATGGTAGGTGTCATGTTCCATAGTAGGCCAATAGTAACCTATTCGCATGAGCTTCTTACATAAGGTAGGACTGGTAGAGTGAGCTCCACATAATACCATTGTGTACCTCATGTAAAGTCATTTGTGCTTCATTTGAATTGAGACATCTAAGGAGGGTGCTATCAAGGCTATGATAGTAAAGGGTATTGTCGATGATGACATATTTAGAGGCTTATTGGGTAAAGGTCATGTGTTGGTTAGAGGACAAGTTAGGAGGGATAATTTGGTCATGCAGGTAACTATAAAAGTATTTGCACCAGTGAGAATTAGGACCAACAATTTCATACACAAGTGTTGGGAAAATGTGTCTCAACCTTGCAATTATATAAAGGTTATTATTGATAGGATATATATATATATTTCCTAGTTACACTGATAGGTGTAATATAAAATGGATGCAAGGGGGGAGAGTGGGATAAGTGTAAACAATTTCTTGTTAACTTTTTACAGGAAACTCCTAATTTGGCCGATGTTCATCAGATAAATGATACATTATAGATCTAGACCGTTAATTATTAGGTTTTAGATCTAATGGTGGATGTTTTGTTGTCCTGTCTTTCCCTAAAATGTAACTCTATTTTATGAGGGCATTGTATTACAGTTGCAGGAGAGAGATGGTGATGTATTCTAAGTATGGTAGCAGTTGTGTTGTCTCTTGATCTGTGAGTGGTGATACTCCTGTGAGAAGATTGCTTTGCAAGTATATTGCAATATTTTTGATTTACTGAATAATATATTGGACGAATTTTGGAGTGTGGGGTTTTTCTCCCGAAAGGGTTTTCCCCATGTAAATCATTGTGTTGTGGTATGCATGATATTTATGTTTATTTCTATTTAAGTTTTTGCAACTGTTAAAGATCTATAATTTTTTTGCATTATTCTCCTCTCAAGATTAGTGTAGGAAGTTGTTTTACTGCCTTAGCTTCCTTACAAGTGGTATCAGAGCCTAGTCACCTTTGGTTTTAGTTGTGGGTTGTTGGGTATTTTGGACTAATCTAGGTTTGGTTGGGAGCTTGTGTAGAAGAAACTTTGTGATCTTGTTGCAAGAATTTTCAGATGGCAAGTTCATCAAGGAGAATGGAGGTGGAGAAATTTTTTGGAAATAATTTTGAGATGTGGAAGCTAAAGATAGAGGATCTATTGATAGATCGAGATCTGTGGGATGCTATTGATGAGAATGTTTCAAGGCCTATAGATCCTACTCAGGTTGATAAATATGATTTTATGGACCATAAATCCAAGGGTCTAATTAGATTATATTTGGTAGACTCTATTTTAATTAATTTCCATGAGGAGACCTCTGCACAAAAACTATGGAAGAAGCTTGGTGAGATGTACTAGGAAAAATCTTTAGTGAATAGGATTTTCTTGAGGAAAAGGTTGTATTCCTTAAGAATGGAAGAGGGTGGATGAATCGCATACCACCTAGAAGCATTCAATATGTTGGTGTCTCAATTAGAATTTGTTGGTGTCAAAATGGATGAGGAGGATACATGTCAGATTTTGATTTGTTCTTTTCTTGATTCATAAGATTCTTTTTGTTATGGCTATTGGAAGTACTTCTATTATTTTGAAGATTGAAGATGTGGTGGGTTCTTTTCTTTCTAAAGAAATGAGGAGGAAGGTATCCATCACTACCAAGGAGGCCCTAAATGTTTGTGGAAGACCTAAGGAAAAATGCAAGAAGAATGAGAAGTGTGACAAATCTAAGTTCAAAGTTATTTGGAAACTCGTGCAGGTAATGATGCATGGTTAATTAACTCAGGTGCATCTTTCCATATGACCTTTAATAGGGATTGGTTTTGTGAATATGAAGAATTTGATGGAGGTAAGGTGTACTTAGGTGATGATTCTCATTTAGACATTTTTGATCATGGTAAATTTAAAATTAGATTTCCTGATGGTAGAATAAAAAGGATTAATGGTGTGTTGCATATCCCTAGATTAGCACAAAATTTGTTAACTGTGAGCAAACTAATAGATGTGGGTATGCAGGTAGTATTTTCTAATGCAGGATACAAGATGGTCAGAGGTGCTATGGTGATTTCTAAAGGTGTTAGATATGACACATTTTATAAGCTGGATGCATGCACTGTTGAGTGCAATAGTACTTCTATGAAAAACAAGTCTGTGGAAGAAGTGAGGGTTTCACCTTCAACATATGGTCATGGATTTTGGGTACCCAAGGGTGCTCTTTCTTTTGAAACAAAGTTACTTGTAGAGAAAACTATATTATGGCACCAGAGACTTGGCCACATTGGAGAAAAGGGTGTAAGGACCTTGAAAAATAAAAACCTTGTTAAAGGTTTGTCTGATTGTAATCTCAAATTTGATTTATGTGAGAATTGCATTTATGGAAAAAAAAACCACGTTCATTTTTACTTGAGTTCTCATAAATCTTGTGGTGTATTGGATCTTATTCATTCTAATGTGTTTGGTCCTATAGATTTTCCTTTGATTGGTAAATCCACATATTATGTTTCATTTATTAATGATTATAGTAGAAGGACATGGGTATATTTTCTAAAGAGTAAATATGAAGTTTTTAGGTGATTTAAAGAATTTAAGGAAATGGTTGAGTTGCATACTGGAAAGAAAATAAAATGTTTGAGGATTGATAATGGTGGTGAATTCTTCTCTAATAATTTTGATATATTCTGTAAATATTTTGGTATTCATAGATAGAATACAACTCCATATTCTCCACAACAGAATGGAGTTGTAGAAAGAATGAATAGGACACTAATGGAGAAGGATAGGAGTATGTTAAGTGATGTTGGATTAGAATAATTTTTTTGGGATGAAGCTATTGCCATTGTTTGTTATCTGACTAGTAGGTATCCTACATCAAATCTTATTGATAAGACGCCTATAGAGGCATGGTCAAGTTGCAAGCCTTCATTAAGACATCTTAGAGTTTTTGGTTGTGATGCATATGCACATGTTCCAAAGGAGAAGCATAAAAAGTTGGATAAGGCCATGAAATGTATCTTCATCGGATACAGTTATGGTGTGAAAGGATACAAGCTTTGGGAACATGTTGCACAAAAGGTAATATATAGTAGAAGTGTTATTTTTAGAGAAAATAAGCCTTCTTCTATTACATTGCAGCTAGAACAAAGTAAATAGGAAGATATGATTCAATTTCATTCTACACTTGAGAAAGTTGAATTGATGCCCAAGGATAGACAAGAAGTTGAGGAGAGCTCATCTAGCTCTGGATCTTCAAAAGAGGAGGAAGAACCTCCAACTCAACTTGTTCATAGGTCTACAAGGAATAGAAAACCACCTAAAAGGTATACACCTAATGATTGGAGATGTCTTTTTTCTTTGAATACTAACATGGATGAACCCAAATTTGTAGAAGAGGCATTAGGTATGAATGATGCAGAATCTTGGAAGATTGCTATGGATGAAGAAATGACATCCTTGAAAAAGAATGATACATGGGATCTTGTACCATTGCATGAAGGAAGGAAACCCATTGGTTGCAAATGGGTGTTCAAGAAAAATATCAGTTCAGATGGAGGTATTGAGAATTACAAGGAAAGGTTGGTTGCAAAAGGTTACTCTCAAGTTGAGGGTGTTGATTATGGTGAGATATTCTCTCTTGTTGCAAAAATGACATCCATTAGATTTTTACTTTCTATTGTTTCTACTTATGATTTAGAGGTTGAGTAAATGGATGTGAAAAATGCTTTTCTTCATGGTGACTTGGAGGAGGATATTTATATGACACAACCAGAGCACTACATGGTGAAAGGTACAAGTAAATTGGTTTGAAAATTGAAGAAATCTTTGTATGGATTAAAACAAAGTCCTAGGATGTGGTACCAAATTTTTTATACATATGTGTTGAGTTTGGGATTTGAGCATTATAAGATCATTGTGTTTATTATAAAACTGATGGTGATCATTTCTTGTTAATTGCATTATATGTTGATGATATGTTATTTATTGGCAAAGGGAAAGGTATGATTTCATAACTAAAATCTCAACTTGTTGCTAAATTTGAAATGAAAGATCTTGGTGTAGCTAAACACATTCTTGGGATGGAAATTAAAAGAGATAGAGTGAATAGAAAGCTATGGCTTGGCCAAAGTAAGTATGTCAATTCAACTTTATAGAGATTTAACATGCAAGATTGTAAACCATTGTGTGCTCCCCTTTCTATTGGAACAAAGTTATCTATTTTAGATTGTCCAACATCCCCTTCAAAGATGGAAGACATGAGTAGAGTGCCTTACCAGAGTGTAGTTGGAAGTTTAATGTATGCTATGGTTTGTATTAGACCAGATATTGCCCAAGCAGTGGGATTTCTTTCTAGATATATGTCTAATCCTAGTAGATTTCATTGGGATGCAGTTAAAAGAGTCTTCAAGTATTTATGTGGTACCTCAGATTACTCCTTAGGTTATCATAGTAATGTGACTGAAGACGATATTTCCCTTGATATTCATGGTTATGTGGATTCAAAATGGTTGGTGATATTGATTGCAAACAATCCATCGGTGCTTGTGTTTACATTATTTGGTGGTGCAATCAGTTGGATGAGTAAGTGACAGGTTGTGGTTGCTTTGTCCACTACTAAAGTAAAGTATATGGTAGCTACTCATGCTTGTAAAGAATCCATTTGGCTTAAGAGATTGTATTCAGATATTGGAATAAAACAAGGTGCAGTGACAATTTATTACACCAGTCAGAGTGCGATATGTCTAGCCAAGAACTCGACATTTCATGCCATGACCAAGCACATTGATGTACAATATCATTTTGTATGAGATATGGTCGATGATGGAAGGGTGAAGCTTGTTAAGGTAGAGAATTTGATGAATGATGTTGATTCTTTAACTAAGCCTGTGAGCATAGAGAAGTTCAGATGGTGTTCAAAGATTACAGGCCTTTTAGCCCCTAGCAATTAAGAGACAATGTTTACTCCCTCTTGTTGCTCTTGCAAGGTGTTCGACAAGTGGGAGATTTGTTGGGAGAATGTGTCTTAACCTTGCAATTATATAAAGGTTATTTTTGATAAGATATATATATGAATATATATTTCCCAGTTACATTGATAGGTGTAATATACAATGGCATCAAGGGGGGAGAGTGGGATGCATGTAAACTTTTTTTTGTTAATTTTTTTAGGAAAATCCTAATTTGGCCAACATACATCAGATAAATGATACATTGTAAATATATACCTTTAATTATTAGGTTTTAGATCTAATGGTGGATATTTTGTTGTCCTGTCTTATCCTAGAATGTAACTCTATTTTATGAGGGCATTGTATTATAGCTGCAGTAGAGAGATGATGATGTATTCTAAGTCTAGTAGCAATGGTAATCATGTTGTCTCTTGATCTCTAAGTGGTGATACTCCCATGAGAAGCTTTCTTTGTAAGTATATTGTAATCTTTATGATTTACTGAATAATATAATGGGAAGATTTTGGAGTGTGGGTTTTTTCTCTTGAAAGGGTTTTCCCATGTAAATCACTGTGTTGTGGTATACATATATTTATTTCTGTTTAAGTTTTTGTAACTGTTAAAGATCTATAATTTTTTTGCATTATTCTCCTCTCAAGATTAGTGTAGGAAGTTGTTATGCTACCTTAGCTTCCTTACAAAAATCTCATATTCAAGGACATCAAACACAAGGATCAACAGTTGTTCCACCAAGAAATCATATTGCAACACATTATTAGGTATATCCAAGAGAGATCCAATGGTGGCCATTGCATCAACTGCTTTATTCTGAATTCTTGGAATCTTCTCAAAGATAATGAGATCGAAATACTGCTTGAAACTATCAACCATTCTCTTGTAGGGTGTGACCTTTTCATCTTTTATGTCATAATCATCATTAACCTAGAAGATAACCAATAGGGAATCACCATAAACTTGAAGATTCTTGATTTTCCATTTGATATCCATTTAGAGTCCCATTAGCAATCCTCAAATTTGACCATGTTATTAGTGCAAGGAAATGCTATTCTATATGACTTAGGCATTAAGCTCCCTTATGGTGTGACAAATAGGATACTAGCTCCTAAACCATGATTCATGTAAGATCCGTCAAAGTACAATTTCCATGTTATAGTGGTCTCTATTGAGAAGTTGGATTCATCAAGAAAATATGATATTAAAGGATGATCTACTACTATTGGAGCATCTACAAGTTGATCAAATATCACTTATACTTTCATTTCCATTCAATCAACATATTCTATATCAAATTCACTCAGAATCATTACCCATTTTTCTAGCCAACCTATTAGAGATGTTTTGCTAAGTAATTCAAGGGATCTATCTTTGCTACCATCTTTATGTGATTATTTATCATGTAATGTCAAAGCGTTTGTGTGGAAAATACCACCACAAGGCATGCTCATTCAATGGAACTTTAATTAATCTCATACCCCACAAATCTATGACTGATGTAGTAGATGGCTCATTCTTTTCCTTCTTCATCATTTTATGCTAACAAGACCCCTAATACTAATGAGGTTATCGATATGTATAGTATTAAATATCTCCCATCAATGGGTGGCATAAGAACTGGAGGAGTTAGTAGATAATCTTTGATCTTTTGAAAGGCTTCCTAACAACAATTAGTCCATACAAAAAAGACTCTCTTGCAAAGAAAGTGTTGGAATGGTTGACACTTATTAGCCAATTGGGATATGAACCTTCAGATAGACTATAGTATTCCTTGTAGAGTGTATATCTGACTTATGTTTGTTGGTGGAGGCATATCCATGATTTCTTTCACTTTTGTGGCGTCAACCTCACTACCTCTATGAGAGACGATGCATCCCAATATCTTGCCGAATTGTACCTTGAAGACACTTTTTCAGGTTTAATCTAACCTTGTACTCTTCCAACCTTTTGAAAATATTTTCTAACACTACCAAATTACTATCTCTTGATAATGATTTGGATAACAAGTCATCAACATAATCTTCCATGAGTGAATGCATGTAATCATGAAATATTGTGGTCATAGCTCTTTGATATGTTGCTCCAACATTCTTAAGACCAAAATGGATGACATTCAAACAATATGTACCCCAAGGACAAGTGAAATCTATTTTATGCTGATCTTCAGGAGCAATTTAGATTTGATTATATCTTGAGAAACCATCCATGAGTGAAAACATTTCATATCTTGCTGTGAGGTCTGCTATGATATCAATGTTAGGAAACACAAAGTCATCTTTAGAACAAGCTTCATTTAGATCTCTAAAATATGTGCATACTCTAATTCCACCAATTATTTTTGTTACAATAACAAGATTTGAAATCCAATCCGCATAATCTATGGGTTGAATGAAACCAATGTCCAACAACTTCTTCAATCTTGCTTTCACTAATAGTGTGATCTGAGGGTGCATTTTTATTAACTTTTTCTTAATAGGTTTTGCATTAGGAAATAATGGAAAATGATACAAAACCAACTCAAGATCCAACCCAAGCATATTATCATATGACCAAGAAAAATTTATTTATCTTTCTAAAAAGAAACTAATGAATTTTGGATTTTCCGTGATTGTCAAGGATGTTGCAAAGTTAATTATTCAAGGACTGTCATTGGTACCTAGATTGACTTCCTCTAATTTTTCCATGAGAAATGGTGATATCCCTTGATTTATGGGAATCATATCCAACCCTCCATCCTTAGGTTCCTCAAAGAGGTTTTCACCCATGGTCTAAAGGCGCCTTTCAATTTTTCACCCAGAGACCTATTCTTTTTATTTTTCTCAATTTTGTGACTAGAGGGTGGAGTAGACTCCCTAAAGTATGTTGCATTGTAAATATTTATGATAAATCCAACCTTATGATCCCCACTTGGTATTCCTTCTCGAATTCCCATGAACTCAACTATTGCTTCATCATTCTTGAATATGTCCAAACTTCTAGGTCCTTGTTGATCCCAATCTATTAGTTTTAGGTGGACAAGGGGTAAGTCATCATCAATATTGTTATAACTCAAGGAATAGGCGAATATGGTAAAAAAAAGTATCATCAGGACCCAAAAAGGTTTCAATCCAAGCATGACCACTCATAGGTTTTGTTTGGGAAGAGGATAGGTCAAGTTCTCGAAAGGTTTTAACTAGGTCATAGTCACTAGAGTATTTATCAAAACCCCATTCCCATTCATTGGAGCCTATTTCAATATGGTAATCCTTAGATGTATTGACATCATTAGAAGCATTAACATTTTTATCCAAAGGTAACTTAGTACTAGGAGGACTCACTTTTACTGGTGTATACCCTAACCCTAAATTCTTTGGTAACTTGGGAAGTAATAGAGGTTCTATCATTCCATGCTTATTCAAACCAAGACCACTATGTCCATCATAACCTTGTTGTTTCATGATCTTGAAACCTTTTCCATATTTCTCAACTGGTGTTTGCATGGGCTTGGTTTCTTCTTCATCCTTATAGATCCATGTATAAATATCCTCGCCTATAGTTTATTTTATTTGTTCACCCCACTTAGTGAACATGGTAGGAGGATTATGAATGACAACCTTAGGCTCCTTCTAAATAGGATGAGGCTTCCCATAAGATTTTGGTGAGGTGGGAAAATTCCCAACACAAAATAAGCTCTCAATGTTATATTCTCCACATCTTGTGTCATGGATCTCGACCTTAGGTTTGGAAGGTGTAGTGGATGGAATGAATAATTTAGCTAGTGAAGAAGGATCAATGTAATGCAATGAGCTGGAGGAAGAAGTTTCTCGATTGATAGGCACTTAGTGTTTAGTGGTCCCTTTCAAACTACTGTAATATTGGAAGGGGTTGAGATCACATGATATGGTAATTTTGATGCCTTTGTATGGAAACTTAAGGCATTGGTGGTATGTGGAAGGAACGACCTTCATGACATGAATCCTTGGGAAACCAAGGAGAGGGTTATGCAGTAGATCCAAATCCAAGGCTTGGAATATCATATTTTTAAAGTAGGCCTAACCCTTACGGGAAGTGTGATTATACCTTTGGATGAATGCTCAACATCATCATAAGCCTTGATAATGATTTTCTTGGATGTGTCTATACAAGATTTAGAGAATCCCAATGTTATGAATAATTTTAAGGTGCATATATTCAAACCTTCTCCACCATCTACCAAGAATCATTTGATTTTATGTTTATTAACATATACCTCAAGGTGTAATGGGTCATTTTGATTTGGTATTTGGATAGGAAGATCTTGTTCAAAAACTGTGATGTGATGGATAGTAGCCAAGTATCATACTATGGCCTAAAATTGGTTAACATTTGGGTTGCTGGGTATAAAAGTCTCTTGTAAAGATTTATCCAAAATGGCTTTGTGCTCAAGAGATCTGCGAAGCAACTCAAGAATGGATATTTGCATGCGAGTCTTTCCTAGATGGTCTAGGAGGTTATACTGACTTTTTGGTTGTGGATTAGAAGCATCCCCTTGCAATAACACTTTAGATCTCTGGGTGGTAATGGCACATTCTAGATTTTTCTTGATGGTGACCGTAGAGACATTTTTATCAAAGGATCAGATATATTAATGATATACTCATATGAGACATTGGTGTAATTGGCATTGTTGTTGGTATTATTTCCTGAACTAGAGGCTTTTCCTTTCCCATGGTCTTGTAGGGGATTCTTGAAAATAGTATGGTTAACATTCATTTTTCCCTGTGAATTATCCACTAATATGTCACCTTGTTCGATGAGGTCTTGGATAAGGTCCTTAAGTTTCAGACATTATGATGTTTTATGTCCCTTGGTGTGATGGTACTCAAAAAATTTATTGTCATTCCATCAAGCTAGCTTAAATATTGTTGGTTCATAGTGTCTAAATTATGGTAGTTGAATGACATTTGATTGTAAACATTTTTTTAGGACCAATTCAATAGGTTCCCCTAAGGGTGTATGTTCATTTTAGTTTGTTTTCTCTTGGAGTACCTCTTCGCCATTGATTGTTTTGGACTGCATTTTTAGTTTGGTCTTGACTTGGTGTTGGACTGTTTGGTGTAGAAGGACCTTTGAGATGAATGGTGGGGTGAACTTTTTTAATTGCTTTAACATCAACCACCCCATCATTGGTGAATTTTTTGTTTCTAGACCAAAACTTTCCTTTGTCATTAGGATTGTTTTGATTTTCTTTAAAGATTTTGACCAATCCTTTCATGACAAGAGACTTCTCAATGAAGACTCCTTTTTCAATGACATTCTCAAATGTGTTGCAACAATGGATTTGGAGTTGGTGCATTAATTATGTGTTGAGGTTTTCTATAAAAATAGGGACCAATTGCTTATCTGGCATGTGACAAGGGAATTTTCTAGCCATACTTTTCCATCTTTAGAAGAATGAATTAAGTGACTCCCCTTATTTTTGTTTGGTCATGCACAATTTTGCAAGGGTTATGTCACTTTCAATGTTATAGGAAAAGTGTGCGATGAATTTCTCAGCTAGTTCATTCCATGTTCTTATCCTAGGAGGTAAATATGCAAACCACTCGAGAGCCTACCATAAAAAGCTACGTGGGAATAATCTCATCAAGTACATAGGCTCAAAATTGATATCCATGCATGCGGTATTCAATTCTCTCACATGTTCTACTAGACCCCCCTTTCCCTTGTATTTGTTAAATTTTGGAATTTTGAAGTGTGCAGGGGAAGGTGGCATGCATATGCTTTGATCAAAAGGATAATGACATAGTTTCTCCATGGAGTATGTTTTCTTTGTCCCACTCATTTGCATGTTTGTCATATATTGTTGAATTGCTTTCATTTGTTGCATCAAAGTGTCCATGGTTGATGGTGGTATGTTTGTTTTACTTTGCATAAGAGGGTTTTTGTTGGTGTCAAATGTGTTTAGATGGTCGTAGGATGACAATGGGTTTTGGTTTTGGAAGTTGGATGTAAATGTTGGATTTGGGTTGATGTTTTTTTGAGAAGGGTTTTGGTTGCCTTATTGGTAATGAGATGTAAACATGGTGTTGGTATTGGTATTTTTTTGTGGTGTAGTTTGGTTTTTTTGTTGGAAATGTGGTGTGAAGTTGGGGTTTGCATTGCTATGTTGTTATGATGGAGGTTGGTTGGTGTTTAGATTTGACCCAAAAGACATGTTTGTGTTTGGTGTAGTTTTGGTTGTTTGGGTTTGTACTCTTGGTGTCAATTATGATATGATAATGGATGGAAAAGCTAAGATGGGAAATGCAAGCTAGGATATGCAAGATGAAACTAAGGCAAATGATAAAATGAAAAGGATGGAATTATTGGATTGAAAAAGTCTCAGGTCTGATGGTATAGTCATTGTTTGATAAGAAATTGGAAGTTGAACACTTAGGTATTTCCCCAAAAATATTAAAACCAATAGATGATGTGCATGACACCATAGATGCGGTGCATAACTAGTCAATTACAATGTAGGATCTGTCAATTGTGGTGTACATGCAAATGCAATTTTTTGCTTCCTATGGTTTTTGACTGATGTGGCATTTTAACTGACAATTGTTGTGTTCTAGTTTTGACGATTGTGGTGTTCTGTGTAACAATTGTGGCATTTTATTTTTTAGATTCAAATTGATGTTTTCTTAGTGGTTTTCCATTTTGGGAAATTTCCAAATTTGATCATAAAAATGCAACAAACACTTAGAATATAGATTTGGATGATTTTGACTCTTTGAATTTGTGGTAGGTAAGTTTTTGGTAATTTTTCTTCCACAAAACTCATTAGGCCTTGATTCACAAACAATATAAGCAAGAACAACCTATCTAGTAGTAATAGGGTTATCTACTAAGGTGGGCTTACTCACCCTTTCGAGTGATGTTAAATATGATTATGAGGAGTGGGTCTAGCTAGAGTATGCCAAGGTCATGTACCACCTTGACACCTCTCACCTTGAAAGGATGAAATCCAAACAAGGAACCTTTCCACCACAACCAAACACTGGACATGGTAAGTAACTTCTCATGATGATGCTATCATGATGCACCAACAATAGTAGACGAAAAAAAAAAGTCTTAGGTTTCTAAAAATAATGGTTCTTACTCATGTGTGAACTTTGAGGAACACCATGGCTTAACAACAATGGAAGAACAAAGTCTCTAACCCCTGTGTGGAATTACCCATGACCAAAAGGCCCACCCCACTAGGGCTCAAATACATAATGCTCACCTTTCAATTTTTGCACTCTTTATATAGCGTATTGGAGGTATACATGCTGGGGGTTGTTCCCAGGGGCTAAAATCCATTGGTAGAACCACCCTAATCAAAAATAAAAAGGAAGGCTTGTGCAATAATCTTTCTCATCACCTAGGAATCAAACATAGCACAAGGGGAGAGGATACTTAAGACTATTTTGTGTCACTATTTCTCATCACCTAGGAATCACATGTAGCACAAGGGGAGAGGATACTTTAGCTAAACACACCTTTGGTAATAACACGTGTGCAAGTGCACAAAACATATAAGATACTTATTATTTTATGCACCAATTCCAAAGGTTCCTAATTTTGAAATCACAAACACACAATGGAACGTTGCAAGAAATTGGATTTGTAGTTTAGATAAAAATGTCTTCTCCCAACAATTGCCACAAGATGGAAATAAAAAATCAATAACCAAGAAACCTTTGCCCTAATGGATGCAAAAAGAAAAAAATGAAAATTTGGAATTTATACCCTATTTTCGCTATGATAGTCAAATGCAATGCACAAAGGCTCAGATGCAATGTGTAATGCATCGTAGGACTCAATAGATGTGGTGTACAAAATAGTGATTGCAGCGAATGGAAAGGAAACTATGGTGCATTGATCGAAAATTGCAGCACAAAACCTATAGTTGCAAAAACACAAAGATCTGATAAAAAACAATAAATATGATAATGGAAATGATGTTAGAAGACTGTTAGAATTTCAAAATAATAACTAGTAGCCAATAAAATAATCTGAAACAACAATGATTGGAGAATTTTTACTTTTACAAGATGACAGTCAGATGTGTTGTTCTGGGCAATGAATGTGGTGCAAGAAACTTCAGATGCATCATTTCATACAATGATTGCAGTGTCTGGAAGCTTAATTATGTCATTGCACATGACAATTGTGTCACACTTGAAAAATCAAAATTTCAAAAAATTTGGTTAGTTCACGTCAGGTTCACCAAATGTAGATCAGGTTAGAATTCAAGAATAAGCATGAATCAATGATAGCAATAAAAAAAATATCTAATTCAAGCTAATAAAGAACCTAATCCAATAATAAAGCACAAATGACAATAGAAATCACAATAGTGAAACAAGAATACTCAATCTCTATGCCAAAGTTGATTCATCTCCATTGCTCTTCTCCATTTTTCTTTATTTGTTCTTAGATTTGTAGTATGTAAGATATTTAATAAGCTTGATGTTGAAACAATATAGCTAGATCTTTTGAGGCACAACTTTGGATTGACCAAAAGGATTTGAGGAAGGTGTGACTTCATATTGATTCATTGATATCTAATAATAATGAATAGTTGTATACAAGTGTGTAAATGATGGATATTTCATTAATAACATCTTATCTCA
This sequence comes from Sequoia sempervirens, assembly GCA_007258455.2. Classification (NCBI taxonomy): domain Eukaryota; kingdom Viridiplantae; phylum Streptophyta; class Pinopsida; order Cupressales; family Cupressaceae; genus Sequoia; species Sequoia sempervirens. The sequence goes on from VDFB02193867.1 coordinate 460,356,572, forward strand.
AATATTAGGTTGCAAGTTTCCTATAAACACCCTTTGAACGTTAGAATTTGGAAGACTATAAGAGATTTGTAAATAAAGTGATTGGTATCATCCTACAAAGTTTGTTATCTTTTCTTTAGGTCCTTGCTTACAATGAACTAAATATGTTAACACAACTTGAGGACCAATATTTTCTTGAAATATTGTAGGAATCCACTAATGAGTTGTGTAAAGGAGGAAATGGAGTCATTTAGTAATGAGAAAAACAATCCAAATCTAATCTTTCAATGATCTATGAAAGAGTTTAAGTATGAGTGCATCTTAAAAAATGAATTCGCTACACAAGGTGGTAAAAGCTAACACATGGTTATTAGGATCTCCTTTACCATTATATTTTTTAAAATTAGGTATCTATATGTGTTGTGGTATGGGTTTCTTTCATATATCAAATGGTAATGGGCTACAAATGAGGTATGTTGGAGGTTTAATTTTGATTTAAGGTTGGAATTTGTTGTTGTAATGATATGTTTTACAAAATTTGGTTTATCACTAGGGCATTAGGTGACATGTTTTGAGACTTTGTTGAGTATGGTGAACTAGTATGAATGGATGGTGGGATATTATTTTTCATATTTAGGAAATGTGATGAACATGGCAGTGAAGTGACAAAACTATAATGATTCCCACTAGAAATCCCTAAGCTTGAGTTTAGACCATTGTTATATTACATTGTTGATGCCACATTTAGAGGTGTAAATGTGGGTATAGAAGGAATTATTGTGGGAGTGGAAACTTGGTTTCCTAATTGGTTTTAAGCATTGTTTAAAGCTCAAGCACAACTATTTTTCATAGGAATATTAGCATCTACTATGTGAGCTAGGTAGTGCAAGACTTCTATCCCTTGGGAATCATTTACCAACTTCCTAAGGTTATCTAAGAGAGACTATTTCTCCAACCAAAGGTTCGATACTTAGGTATTTTTGAATTCCTTCTAAGTCTTTGTCTAATTATTTCAATTTATCATTAGGTACATGGGAAAAAAAATATTTCAAGTCCAAATAAATGTTATGTTACAATGAAGATGTAGGAAACATAGGATTAGGAAGGGAATCCAAAATGGATTGGGTGGATGAAATACCTTGAGTGAAAGATTTATAATAGTTGGGCTTAACATTAGTTGTAATTGCAACAAAAAAAGCCATGAGTTTGAAATTACATCTCACAATGGTATTGGCTAAGGGACACTAGGTCGTGAAGCTTACATGAGATTCACTTTAGTGTTCCAAACAAAGGATAAACACAATACAATTACTAAAATTGAAAAAATTGCAAACACAAAACCTAGAATAGCGTAGGAAGCATAGCGACATAATTGTGATCCAAATTTTGGTTCAAATTGACTAGACAAGGGCACTAGGTGCCCTATACCAATGGGATGACTTTTGAAAATTGAAAATTTATGAATGAACTATAATTTTTAGGGATCCTAATCTATAAATTTTTAGGTTTATAATAAGAAGATTTGCAGAAATACACAAAATTTCAATTTTTCTATATGTAAAATTATTTTTTCTATGCAATTTCATATTTTTCCATTAATTTAATTTATTCCAAATATAATTTTCAGATTGCAAAATGTGGTAATCAACTATCCTAGTTTGAAAAATATTGAATTTTTTTCTTTCTAACTTTTAAAAATGTCTTGATTATTAAAAAATAGGTTTTGAAGGGTCCCTAAAACCCTTTATAAAACAAGAAGGAAGCTTGAGAGATATAACAATACGAATTAGCCCCAAAGAAAAAAATCCGACAAAACCACAAATAGCTAATCAACAAGCCAACAACAAACAAGCAACAAAATAGAAAGCAACATCTACAGTAGGTCCTTCAGAATCCACACAACATTCAAGTCTTTAGTGATCACCTTATCATGCACCTCCATGACCTCCTTCACTTCTTGAGCTAGAATTTATGCCCCTTGTTAGTTTTTCTTCGGGTTCTAACACAAGGGAACTCATTAGTACCTATGACCTATTTCTTAATCAAAGTGTCGTCCTCCACCTCATGAACATATTTTTTAGAAAAAAAGGGGCTTACCAGTCCATTTCCTATCCTTTTCATTCAACAAAACCAACCCCTTCACACTATCCAAGAGAGAATCCCGACTAACATTAACAAGAGTGAAGAGATCCTCTTGAATTTTCATGATTTTCTATTCAAGATAAGCAATCTGAGGATCATGATCCTTAGTCTAGAAACATTCTTCATAGTTTGGTTAACGATGGCATTCATGATTTTTATCTTATCATACACCATCACCTCCTTATTGTTGTTCTTCAAAGTGCTAATAATGAATCTAGCCAGCAAATCACACTTACCATGTAAATACTTAACTTCACAAAGGAGCCACATGAAGAGTTTAAAGAAAATATCTGCTCCCCTCTTATCCATACTAGCCATATGATCAAGATCAAGCATCTCCTAATTCATACCAATACCCTAAAAAGAACACTCAGTATGATCCTTAAAATAATTACCAATAGGAGACTCCATCTTGTCCTTCCCTTTTCCCATGGCCTTAGAAGTAACAGGGGGCATCTCTAGATCAACCACATCAATATTCACATGCTCTACCTCCTTGTCCACCCTGACCTCACAACTCTCCTTTTCCCTTTCAACAACATTTGGAAGCTTCCAAGTAGACTGGGGCTCACCAAGAGACACAACATCCATAATATTTCCTTGGGTTAATTTAGGAAATTTCTTCCCCACAAAATAATTACCCACCATTCCACTCTCATTTTCCCCACATAAATTTTCCTCTTCACTCTAGACAATGGGGGTAGTTCCACCTTCTTATTTCCTTGATTCCCCTTCCCAGCCTTCACAAAAATTTTAACATAACTTTTTCCCTTGGCTCTAGCCTTGAGGGTTGTATCCCCTTCCAAATCAGTATGCAAGCCATTAGACCAAGAAGGGGAAAACTCCAGCTCTTCCTTAAGTAGGGTAGAGAGATCCTCAAATGAACCTGACTCACCTCCCTCTTCCTTAAACTCCTTAGAATCTTCTTCCACGTCATAATATGAAGGAAAATCCTTAGATTTATGGGATCTATTCATTCAATTACATACCTCACCTTTATATGTTTAGTAATTAATAGCATGAGCCCCTCATGCAAGAAAGGTTTATTGGAATTCTTGTGATATTCTTAGATACCATTTTCCAAGGATAAAAGCAGATAAAACAAAAAAGACACCAACTTACCATGATGGAAGTGGTTGAGAAGCATAAAATGGTAGCCACATATGGCTTAAAATATTCCATCTAGAGTGAAGTAACACAAAAGCGCCACCACCACATCCCCCCATATAGGTTTAATGGAATTTTGATCATAGCCATCACACCTCAACCTCTTAATCTTTGCTCTTTCCTTATCACATAGGAAGATAACTCTCGCTGATTTTTCCACCTTCCTTTCCCTATAGAATTTCTGACCCTTAGTAGAAAGGCCAATGACCTCTTCTATGAGTTCTTCTGTAATATTAATCTCAATCCCAAAGATCCACATGACTCTATTATGCCAACATTCACAAATTCTTGAGAAATTTGGGGGTCATAGCCATGGAGCCTCATCACGAATGGCATGACCCCACCTTTGTCAAGAATCTCCCAGACTAGACCATTAGATTTTGTGTCTTCACACATGAAAAGCTTTGTTTTGCATCTCCCCCCATTATTATCTGAATAGCCACTCTCTCTGACTTGATCCTCAAATATAAAGGAAACCATCCAAAATCAAAAAATCAAGAAAAAAAGGAGGAAGATAACACCTAGAAAGTTGTTAATCTATTACTCTAGGTATAAAGCTTCATTAAAGCCACATCCCTCAGGAAATTTTGCCACTCTAAGCCATGATTATTAAGATCCATGTAGCATGGCATAAGTCTTATCATGGTAGAAAAGGCAATGATGAATACATATGTTGATGCCTCTAAAACCTATTCCTAATTCCATCATAAGCAACATGTGATATTTGATCATTATTAACCATTGATTGGAGTTCAATGGGCATCCATTCATTAGAGTCCCAATATCTAGATGAGGAGACCCCCACATTAGCAAGGAAGTCAGCAACACCATTAGCTTCTTGATAAACATGTGAGATAGAAGACTCTTGAAAGGAATTTAAAATAGAAATAGAGTATTCTATAATGTGTTTGATTGACCATCAGGGAGGAGTAACCCTTTTTAGACAATTAATAATGTTCATGAAGTCCCCCTCCAACCAAAATTTCCTCACACCCTTCTCCTGGGCCAACTTTAAACCATGATAGTAACTTTTAAAAATGTCAAAAACAATATGAATCTTCTCTTTATGATTATATATGCATACATAAATCATAAATTTAAACACTTTCAAAATGTTTTCAGATTGTATCATGACCTAATGAAGATATTTTAGTGCAACTATTGCCTAGATCTTTCATGTAATGATTAAAATTAACACTGTGTTTTTTGAATTAAAAATGTTATGCAATTTTTAGTTTTTCAATACTTTTTATCAAAATGTTCATGCATGAATTGAACAAATTAAAACTATTGAAAGACACATTCAGATTTAAACATGATCTAATTAAGTTTTTAGAAAGTTTGAAATGCACATGCATTAGGTTCACCAAAATGTGATGTTGAAAAAATAGATCTAGGATCTAAACCACACTCTCTTCAACATCACAAGGGGAAAGATGGATTAAAAGTGATCTCAACACCCACTTGGCTACTAACCTCAATGGAAGAGCCAAAATAGTGGATCAAGATTTTAATCCTTTTCCTTGGGGATAGTTGTGTGTAATTTGATGTTTATTAATTGATTAATTTGATGATGCAAATATGTTCCTAGGTTAATTATGAAAATGTAGAAAACTAAGATGATTTCAAAAAAACACAAAACTTATAAACAAAAAAAAAATTCAGGACAACATAGGGCAAACATAGAAGAATCTGGCATACAAATTTAGCCTTGAAATAACTAGATAGAAGCATTGGGAACCCTAGAATGGGTAGTAGGTGCTCAAAATAAAACTTCATTTTATTTTTTCTCTCTATCTGTAAGTTCTCTTGAATTATTTTTGAAACTTCATCTATCATTGATAAAATCCACTTTCCTTGGTTTTCTGACTTATAGGGCTTGAAGTATTGAGTGAGCAATTAGATCTTCAGTCATCCTTCAATTCACTTCAAATTTGTAACATGCACACATGAAAAAGGGGGAAGGGTTGTGTCGTATAGGGGCATACCAAATTCAAACCCCATTTTTTGTATTTCTACTTCCACAATAGCTATGATGATGTAAAAAGAGAGCTTACCCTTAGTCGGGTAGAGGCTAAATGACAAACAAGTGATAAATTGGAAATTGTTACAACTCACCACTCAGATCTCCATTCCTTAAGGGATTGAATTCATTGTAATCATCACCTTGAGGAGAAATTAATACTTGATTTGAATACATGCAAGTGTTAGTACTCACAAAACAAATAACCATGAAACATGAAAAAAATCACATGAAAAAATGATGCATTGCTTGTTGGAAAATGTGTCTCAAGCTTACTGACATGAAACTCTTGTAAGGGAAAAGTCGGTGAGACCCTCTGAATGTCTTACCGACTAGCAGTTGTGTTCTAAAATTTTGAAGTGCTCAGATCACCAAGACTTTGATTCTTTCTTGCTAATGGGAGTCATCGGCAAGACATGTCTATCACTGTGAGTTTCCCATCTCATTTTGCCCGGACAGACCTCTTGTCAACGGGTTGGTTTCTAGTGGTTATTGGGGAGACTCGTGGTGACGAGTAACATCGGGGAGAGGCATGAACATTAAAAATGACTCATTCTGACAGAATATGTCTCGCCGATGGTCTTACACAAGAATGTCTTCGGGGTGACATGAAGGCTCGATAAGAGTCTAACCGATGGATGTTTCTCTTGCCGACAGTTGTGTATTCGGTATGAACTCTTGGAAATATCATTTCTCTCACCGATAGTATGTGTTCGATATGAACTCTTGCTGATACTATTAGTCTCGCTGACATATGTGCATTTAGTATGATGTCTGACTAATAGCGATGGTCCTGCCGATGGATCTCCATGTGATGAACTTCGATGTAACCTCTTGCCGATGGTGTTGCTCTTGCTGATAAACTAGTCAGGGTGACATGAACTATCGATGACATCGGTGTAACTCTGGCTGATGATACTTGGTCAGGTTTGCATTTGGTAAGAACTCTTGTCGATGAATGTGGTCTCATCGACAAGCTGGTAAATTCAATATGACTTCTTAGGGTATTTTTGATAGTGATGATCATGCTGATGGTTCTTTGATTAGGAATTTTAGCATCGGGGAGACACGATCTAGTGTCTCACTGACATGTGATATAGGTTGAACCATTTTGACTGAATGACTATCCTATGTGGTCTCTTTTCGACCAATCAGAGAAGCGAAATGTGAACCGTTAGTAGTTGGACTGTTGCAACTGTTCCTATGAGGGAGATGAACAGACTATGAGAGAATGGATTAATTTTCTGGTAATGGCGGATGACGATGAACAGTATGAGATAACGAAGTGTTGCTTGATTGAACATGAATTGATCTGAGTGAATTTAGTGTATGTTTTTTGAGAGCTATTCTATACAAGATTGATCAGTGAATGAGGCTGCTGTAATAATTGACATCAGAAAGTGAAGTCTATACTCTGTATGTAATTTTGTTTATTGTAATACAAAGAGGCTTTTCTTGGTGTGGTGGTTTTTTCTCCCGTAAGGGTTTTCCCACGTAAATCTGGTGTCCAATTGTGTATGTTTATTTCTTTTTTTTGTTATTCTTTTCAAAGTGTATCTTAATGGACTGTAACTGTAAAAATTAAATTCATATCTGCATTCTTCCCTAAGGTTTTGGCGTTAGGAGAGTTTGTTCCACACCTAAGCTTTCCTTACAAGTGGTATCAGAGCCTGGCCAGTTGTGTTATCCTTGTGGGTACGTTGGGTTTTTTGTGTCAATTCTATTCAGTGGGAGTCTTGTAGAAGTTTGGTAATTTGAATTACAAATTAAGATGGCAAGCACGTTAGGAAAGATTGAAATTGAGAAATTTAATGGTAGTAATTTTGAGTTGTGGAAACTCAAAATGGAAGATCTATTGGTTGATCATGATCTTTGGCTTGTTGTGTCTGGAATGAAGCCTACAGACATGAAGCAAGAGGATTGGGACCTTGCAGATCAAAAAATCAAAGGTGATAAGGCTCTATTTAACAAACTCTATTCTTCTAAATGTTCATGAAGAAAAGACTGCATCTTCTTTTTGGAAAAGACTGGGAGCTATTTATTAGCACAAGTCCTTGGTGAATAAGTTGTTCTTGAGGAATAAGTTGTACTCTTTGAAAATGTAGGAAGGAGCATCTGTTGCTAATCATTTGAATGCTTTCAACATGTTGATTACTCAGTTAGCATCTGTGGGTGTGAAGTTTGATGAAGAAGATCGTTGTATGTTGTTGTTATGTTCTTTGCCAGATTATTGGGATCACTTGGTGATGGCTATTGGGAGTACAACATCCACTTTTAAGATGGAAGATGTTGTTGCTTCTTTGTTATCAGAAGAGATGAGAAGAAAATATTCTGAGATGGCGAAGGAGGCCCTTGCTATTAGAGGCAGATAGAAAGAAAAAGGCAAGAAGAAGGACAAGAAGTCCAAATCCAAATCAGAGGGGAGATCAAAGTCTCCTGGCAAGAAGTCCAAGGTGAAGTGATGGAATTGTGGGAAACCTGGTCATGTCCAAAAGGATTGTAAAGAGGAGAAAAAGAAGAAGAAGAAGTATTCTTCCAATAATGATTCTTCTCAGAGTGATGCGACACTTTGATTGCAGCGTTGGCTACACAGGCATCGATGATGTCTGGCTGATTGATTCTGGAGCATCTTTCCACATGACATCTCATAGAGACTGGTTCACAAAGTATGAAAAATACGATGGTGGAAGGGTGTATTTGGCAAGCGATTCATCTTTGGAAATAGTTGGTCGTCGAAGAGTCAAAATTTAGTTCCCTGATGGAAGAGTGAAGGGAATCAATTATGTGATGCATATACCAGGTCTGGCTCAAAATTTACTTTCTGTTAGTAAGCTAAACGATATTGGAGTGCAAGTCACATTCTCTGGAAATGGTTGCAAGATGACTAGAGGCTCAATGGTGCTAGCTAGGGGTGCTCGTATTGGTACCTTGTATAAGCTAGATGCACATGCTGTGAAATGTAATAGTGTCTCTGTAAAGTCACAGAAGGACACTTATGGAGAGAAGGAGGAAAAAGTTCCTGATAGTGCAAACTCTATGGAAGTTAAACTTCCAGCAGAAAAGACTATGCTCTGGCATCATAAGCTTGGCCACATTGGTGAAAAAGGTTTAAAAACCTGGTTGAAGGGCTTGATGATTGTAACCTCGAATTCGAGTTTTGTGAACATTGTATATATGGTAAACAACACCGTGTTTCATTTTACTCCAGTCCTCACAAATCTTCTAGTTTACTTGATTACATACATTCTGATGTTTTTGGTCCAGTAAATGTTCCTTCTTTGTCTAAATCAAGATATTTTGTATCGTTCATTGATGATTATTCAAGATCTTTTATTTATTTTTTGAAAAGTAAATCAAAAGTGTTCAGTCATTTTAAGGAATTTAAAAACCTTGTGGAAAATCATACTAGGAGAAGTTCTGGGCTGAGGCAGTTGCAACAACAAGTTATTTAATAAACCATTCTTTGAATTCCGCTCTTGTTGAGAAAAAACCTTTGGAAGCATGGTCTGGAAAGAAGCCCTCTCTGAGACACATTCGTGTCTTTGGCTGTGAGGCATATGTGTAGTGCCTCACATGTTACTGCTACTCTTATGATACTGTTTATGTTTTGATGCATACTCGAGACCTCGATGGTGATTGTTTCACCTATTTGACTTGTGTGTTTTGTTTGGATGCACATGATACTGTTTTATGATGTTGATGATATAATGATGCATGGTGTTCATCTCTACTTCATATGCGATATGGTGTGGTTACGAAAATTGATTAGTGCTCACTTAATTATTTTTATGATGATGTGTTAATTGTTTGAGAGTTGGGTGAGAGGGACAGTGCTGCATCGCTCATCCATGAGCACCCTGCTACACTACAATTCTCTCTCATAGTGTGTTTGGAATGGATTATATATGTTGTTTTGACACTTGGTTTTATGCAAGATTGCAGGTACTGGGCACTGACTCCACCCGCACCATTGGGTCTGAGCGTGCCCAACATACCCAATGGATATGATGTGGTTTAAGGATTTGACAAGAAAGTATCCCCGTCCTAGTCTATCACCCCATCACTGTGTTTGACGCCGTCATCCATTTGTGACCTTGTTCTTGTCTTGGTATTGTTTTGTTTGAGTCATTCTTTTTAATTGGTCATTTAATGTTGATCTATTTTCTCGTTCGAATTAATTGGTTAATTAATGTGTTTCAATTATTTTGCATGGTCAAGATTCATTGTTGTTTGGGTGTTGATTGGGTTATGTTGCTCATAGTTCTAACGTGATTTAATTAAAATATTAAATCAAATTGTTAAATTATTAAGAGTATTTTATTAATTAATTATTAATTAATTAAAAGAGGATAATAATTTAATAGCTTAAAATATTATTTCTTTATTAAAGATGAAAAACATAAATAAAGCATAAATTTGTATTTATAAATAATATTTATTTTAAATTTAATTGAGTTTATTTACAAATTTAAAATATCAAAATAGATTTAATGCATATTATATCTGGGAGGATAATTGTTTTAAAATAATAATAATTAAGGGAATTATGAAATAGTAATGATTTAATTAAATTAGATAGTGTGAACTATTGATAATCGGTAAAGTATTAAAAATAGGGGGGAAATTATTGTTTGAAGTTTTAAGCACAATAGTGGAGGGTTAGGTTTATAAATTAACTAAAATGCAAGGATTTTCAACAGGTGGTAAAATGGGAAACAATTAAGTTTCCGGGTGCACCCTCGAAAGTGTAAATAAATTTCAAAAGTTTTCCGGGTGCACCCTCGAAAGTGTAAATAAATTTCAAAAGTTTTCCATCTATCCCTTAGTTTGTCGAAAAACTAGAGAGAGAGTTTCTTAATTTATTTGGGGAAAATTTTGATAAACAAGGAGATAGAGATTGGAGAAGGTAAAAATAAAATAAAATAAACCTACAGTGTGCTCTGGTAAGAAGTGGAAGCGAGAAGAAAATATCACAGTTGGGAAGCATTTGAAAACAACCCAGTTATCCATCCCCATTGGCAAGCGCCTAATTCAGGTTGGTCATTTTTTTTGTATTGTAAATAACCCCTGGATTAATTATGAAGAATGGAATTTTGAAGTGAAAACCCTAGCAGTAACAATTTTAGTAAATTTTGATTTACGACTGTAGAAAAAGAAAATCTAAACAATATTAGTAAATTTTGATTTACGGTTGTAGAAAAAGAAAATCTAGACAATATTAGTAAATTTTGATAAACGTTTATTTTAATTTTTACATATATTTCATTCTCAGTAAGCAAAAGAAATTTGTAAACCTCATTTTAAATTAGTTAATCTATAAAAATGTTTTTATTTTAATATTTAGTTTCTCAGTAATTTATTTACTTATGTGAGAAAAATATCTATAAACCTTATTTTAAATTTGTTAATCTGTAAACACATTTATTTTATTTTAATATTTAGTTTCTCAGTAATTTATTTACTTATATGAGCAAAAATTGGTAAACCTTATTTTTAATCTGTAAAACGTTTATTTCAATTTTTACATATATTTCGGTTCTCAGTAAGCAAAAGAAATTTGTAAACCTCATTTTAAATTAGTTAATCTGTAAAAAAATGTTTTTATTTTAATATTTAGTTTCTCAGTAATTTATTTACTTATGTGAGCAAAATATTTGTAAACCTTATTTTAAATTTGTTACATGGAATGTGTCAGTAGATTAAGAAGTTAATTTTATTTATGCCCCATGATCAATTTCATCGTTCATTTGCATTATTTCAGTTTGGAATAGATTATGTGTTTGGACTTGTTGTGAGATCATGTTGGGAACCCATGTCATTGTGTTACTTCTTCTGGGAGTGTAAGGGTAGGTTGTCCTATAGGCTTCCAGAGGCTAAGGAAAGTCTTGTTCCATGTTGAACTTCCACAGTTTAATCATTATAATAAGTTTGATCTTACTATTGATTTTGAGTTTCATGTGTGGGTCAAACCTTGTATCAGGATTGTCTTTGTAAATGGCTTTGGCAAGATGGTTCATGCCTCGCAGGTACACTGGTTTTGTGGTTTTAGTGCTCTTTCTATTTTGGTACACCCCTTGATGACTTGGATTTGTTTTAGGGCTACTAGGGAGAGTGGCTCTCCATGGGGGTCGGCGCACAAAGGGGCGGCCTGGATAACCCATTGAAGAGTTGGTTAAATAAGTGAAAACCTAACAAAATGTACTAGTGGGTTTGGGTAGGATACATAAAGTAAAGATAAATAAGATACCTCGCCCTCACCATTAGTGCTTCCATAGACTAAGGGTGGGCTGAGAAGGCCATGGTCTGCAAGATCCCTACCTCGTCCTCATGAGAGGCTAGTGGTCTCACATGAGTCACCCTATGGGGCCAACGCCTAGTGCGAGGTAGCCAGGATAACCATAGATGGAGGTTGGCGCTTGTTGAGAGGAAACCATGATAACCCATGATAAGACCCTACAATGACACTCTCCCATAGTATCCCTTGAGTTTCCCTTTGTATGCCTCTAAAAGCAATCACCTTGTAAGTAGTCATTGAGAGTGTTGTTTGTTATGTTTGGTTGCTCTTGTGGTGTGGTCTTGTGGTCGCTCTACTTATTTGTCTTGGTCATGGGTCTTTCTTGTCACTTCTAGCATAGGGGGTGGACCTTCGGGTCCACGCGGTCAGGTGGAACATGCTATGCACCCCATTGGGTTCCCAGTTTGTGTTCGTGATGTGGAAGCGGACGCAAAATTTCCAAAGCTTCACTTGGTTGAAGACTATTCTATGCCTTGTACCTTATTCTTCATTGATGTAATTATTCTTGTACTTAATGTACTCTTCCCATTGTTATAAGGGAAGAATTATGTAATGTTGTAATGTATTCATGATGTATTGTATTTGTGGAAATATGCTCCACAATTGTAATATTAAAACTATGAATTGAATTATAATAGAATGATGTATGTATCTTTTTCATCACTATTGCTTATAGATGGTTGTATGATTATGTTATCTTGTGAATGTATGCTTCTATTGTTAAATTTTGGGCTTTATCTTTAACGATGTTTTGGTTGGGGAGGTTTATGTGTAATGCAACCCTGTAACCCCAAGGGACTAGTTAAGTTTTTTCATATAATGCATATTATGATCATCTTATATAATGTATGTTCATAATCATCTTGTGTAATTTTTCTCTTTCAAAAAAAAAATTGCGTTATTTTGTTGTCCTTTGGGGTTAACATGACGGGGTGTTACAATATGCATATGTACCGAATGAAAAAAGATCTAAATTGGAAAACAAGGCTGTGAAATGTATTTTTATTGGTTATAGTGCTAGCATAAAAGGATACAAGCTTTGGAATTCTGATACAAAGAAGGTTTTGTATAGCAGAAGTGTTATTTTCGTGAGCTGAAGCCTTCTACTTTGGATCTGCAGTCAGAGACAAAATTAGAAGATAAAAAGGATGTAGTTGAAATTCATCCGACACCAAATAAAGAGGAATTGAAAATTGAAAATGTACCAGAAACTGAGGAGAGCTCAAGTAGTTCTGAGAGTTCTGAAGAAGAACAACCTCAGCCTCAGCCTATGAGGAGGTCAACACGTGAAAGAAAGCAAGCTGATAGGTATGGGTTTTCTTTGTTAGATTCTACTTGTGCCTATGCTTTAATTTCTAGCACTAATGAGCCTAGGACTGTGAAAGAGGCATTTAGAATGTTTGATTCAAACTCTTGGTTGGAAGCCATGAATGAAGAAATGGCATCATTAGAAAAGAATGATACTTGGAGTTTGGTGCCCTTACCTGAAGGTAGAAAAGCTATTGGCTACAAATGGGTATTTAAAAGGAAAATAGGTCTGGATGGCAGTGTGGAAAAGTTATAAGGCGAGGTTGGTTGCGAAGGGGTATTCCCAGGTAGAGGGAATTGATTATGGAGAAATTTTTTCTCCTGTAGCTAAGCTGACGTCTATCATATTTCTTTTGTCACTTGTAGCAGCGTATGACTTAGAGATTGAATAGATGGATGTGAAGACAACATTTCTTCATGGTGACCTTGAAGAAGAAATTTATATGTCCCAACCTGAGCACTTTGTGGAAAAAGGTAAAGAAAATCTGGTTTGCAAGTTGAAAAAATCTCTATATGGATTAAAACAATTTCCTAGAATGTGGTACGAGAAGTTTGACACGTTTTTTTTGTCATTGGGATTTGTAAGATCAAAATTTGATCATTGTGTGTATTACAAAGCTGAAAATGATCATGTTCTTATTATTGCTCTCTATGTTGATGATATGTTGTTCATAGGCAATAGTAAGTTAATGATTTCTGATCTAAAATCTTAGTTGTCTGCAAAGTTTGAAATGAAAGATCTTGGTGCAGCTAGGTATATTTTGGGAATGGAAATAACTAGGGATAGGAAGAGTAGAAAACTCTGGCTTAGTCAGAGTAAGTATATTAATACTGTTCTTGAGAGATTTTGTATGACTGATTGAAAGAAACTAGTTGTTCCATTTTTGTAGGGAACGAAGCTATCTGTTGAAGACTGTCCAAAATCTCCTACTGAGATAGAGGAAATGACTAGAGTGCCTTATGTTAGTGCAATTGGAAGTTTAATGTATGAAATGGTCTATACAAGGCCAGACATTTCCCAAGCAGTAGGAGTACTTAGTTTTTTTATGGAAAATCCTGGAAGGACACATTGGGATGTTGTGAAAAGAGTGTTCAGATATCTGAAGGGAACTTTGGAATATGCTTTGTGTTACCATGGAAATTTGGTTGAATCAAAGAGGACTCTCAGCATTCGAGGCTATGTGGATTCTGATTGGGCAGGGGACATTGACAGCAAAATATCCAACAGTGGATATATTTTCATGATGAATGGTGGTGCAGTGAGTTGGATGAGTAAGCGACAGGTTGTAGTCACTTTGTCCACTACAGAGGCAGAATACATGGCAGCAACACATACCTATAAAGAAGCAATCTGGTTAAAACATTTGTGTTCTAACATTGGGTTTGATGTAGGGATAATTACAATTTACTGTGACAGTCAGAGTGCTATTTGTTTGGCGAAAAATCCTACTTTCTAGGCTAGGATGAAACATATTGATGTGCACTATCATTTTATGCAAGATATGGTGGAGGATGGAAAGGTCTCTTTAGAAAAAGTGGATACTCTAGAAAATGTTGCAGATGCATTGATGAAACCAGTGAGCACAAACAAGTTCAGATGGTGTGCCAGTTCAATGGGCCTTAGTGCCCATGAATTTTAGTAGTTTTGTTGTGCTCTGGAGGTGTCAGTAAGATCTTCATCAAGTGGGAGATTGTTGGAAAATGTGCCTCAAGCTTACTGATATGAAACTCCTGTAAGGGAAAATTCGGTGAGACCCTCTAAATGTCTTACTGACTAGTAGCTGTGTTCTAAACTTCTAAAGTGCTCAAATAGCCAAGACTTTGATTCTGTCTTGTCGATGGGAGTCATCGACAAGACATGTCCGGTTGGTTTCTAGTGGTTATCGGGGAGACTCATGGCGACGAGTGACATCGAGGAGAGGCATGAATGTTCAGAATGACTCATTCCGACAGAATATGTCTCGCCGACGGTCTTACACAAGAATGTCTTCGGGGTGACATGAAGGCTCGATAAGAGTCTAACCGATGGATGTTTCTCTCGTCGACAGTTGTGTATTCAGTATGAACTCTTGGTGATAGCGTTTCTCTCATCGACATTATGTGTTTGATATGAGCTCTTGCTGATATTGTTAGTCTTGCTGATAGATGTGCATTCGGTATGATGTCTCACCGATAGCGATGGTCCTGTTGATGGATCTCCACATGATGAACTTTAGTGTAACCTCTTGCCGATGGTGTTACTCTTGCCGATAAACTGGTCGAGGTGACATGAACTGTCAATGACATCGGTGTAACTCTGGCCAATGATACTTGGTTAGGTTTGCATTTGGTAAGAACTCTTGCTGATGAATGTGGTCTTGCCGATAGGCTGGTGAATTCGATATGACTTCTCAGGGTGTTGCCGATAGTGATGATCATGCTGATGGTTCTGTGATCGAGCATTTTGGCATCGAGGAGACACGATCTAGTGTCTCACCGAAATATGATACAGGTTGAACCACTTTGACTGAATGACTATCCTATGTGGTCTTTTTTTGACCAATCAGAGAAGAAAAATGTGAACCGTTAGTAGTTGGACTGTTGCGACCATTCTTGTGAGGGAGACGAATAGACTGTGAGAGAATGGATTACTTTTCTGGTAATGGCGGATGACAATGAACAATATGAGATAACGAAGTGTTGCTCGATTGAACATGAATTGAGCTGATTGAATTCAGTGTATGTTTTCTAAGAGCTATTCTATACAAGATTGATCAGTGAATGAGGCTACTATAATAATTGACATCAGAAAGTGAAGTCTGTACTCTGTATGTAATTTTTTTTTACTGTAATACAAAGAGGCTTTTCTTGGTGTGGTGGGTTTTTCTCCCATAAGGGTTTTCCCACGTAAATATGGTGTCTAGTTGTGTATGTTCATTTCTTTGTTTTGTTATTCTTTTCAAAGTGTATCTTAATGGACTGTAATTGTAAAATTTAAAGTCATATCTGCATTCTTCCCTAAGTTTTTGGCGTTAGGAGAGTTTGTTCCGCACCTAATATTTCCTTACATTGCTAACATGATGCTTGACTGAAATAATGTTACTATAATTTTTCTCTTGATTGCTCAATAATAATCTCAATTTCCTTCTCAAAATATGCTAGGATTAAAATGGTAAAAATTACTTGTATTTATATGCAATTATTCAATTTCATGAACATCAAATATTGATAACTGACAAATGATTTTGGAATTTTAAATATTAAAATGCCAACAATGACATATTCTCAATTTAACCAAAATAGGTTGGACAAGGTCATTGGGCACCCTAGTCTAGATCTATCCTTTTCAGGTCCTTAAATATTAGTATTAAATATTAGATCCTTATTTTTTAGTTCCACTTCTGATTTTTTTAATAATTATTATGAAATGAGAAAATTAAATGCATAATTAGGTCCCAACACATGAGGGGGAGCTAAACCTAGTGTGACATTGTCAAGGGTGACAATTTACTATGCTACAAAAGTTACAAGTTGTAGAAATGGAAAAAATAGTCCAATGGAAGATAACTTAGCAAAATAAGATAAAATTTCACCAAAATAAAATTCCTCTCTTTGAGAGTATCCCTTAACCACCAATTTATCCTTGTACCACTCTAACTAACCATCTACATTAAATTTATTTAATTACACCCACTTGCAACCAATGGGATTTCTTCTCTCTAAAAAACTAGTAATATCTCAAATATAACAACTATCCAAAGCCATCATCTCCTCCTACATGGCCTACATCCAAGACTCACTATCCTCTGAAGAGAGAACCTCCCTAAAATATCTCAGTTCATCATCAATAATAAACAAAGAAAACACACAATGAAAATATGGTAAGCTATACCTATCAAATAAATATCATTTTCTTCTAAACCTCCTCAAGGTAGGAATAATAGGCTCTACTTGCTCTTCTATATTCCCATCCCACACATCATCATTTAAAATCCCATTTGAATCCTCTTCTTCTTCTCCACACTTTATTATTCCACATGTGCATCTTCCTAATTTTTTACTCTCTTTTTAAAGTCTATTATTTTTATTCTTTCTTTTTCCTTTACTTTTTCTTCACCTAAATAAGCTTTGAATTCCCTAAAAACCACATCTCTCAAAAATCATTTTCTAGGTTATAGCATTCCAAAGCTTATTAACTTTAATATTCTCATTGTAAGCAATGAATATGCAGTTCTAATCTTTTGGATCTTGTTTATATTTCCCTTCCCGAGGGACATGAACATGAGCATCACAACCAAATATGATTAAATGTGAAATTGAAGGATTTTTACTTGTCCATACTTCGTAAGGATTTTTATCAAAAAAACTTTAGTAAGGAGATCAATTAATCAAATAACAAGAACTACTAGTACTTATAGCCTCTACCCAAAAGAATTGATCTATATGTAAACATACTTCTAGCTCTTTCTATTATATCATTCATCCTTTCAAATACCACATTTTTTTGGGGAGTATAAGATGTAGTCTTCTAACAAAAATACCTACATGCTTACACAATTTATCAAATTTTTTAGAACAATATTATCCATCACTAGTAGATCTCAACACCCTTATCTTATTTTTTTTTACTTTTCAACTAATTCTTTAAATTCCTTAAAATTAGTGAAAATTTTAAATTTTGAATGCATAAAATAAATATAGGTGTATTTAGATACATCATCATTGAATGTAACATAATGAGGAAATTTACACAGAGAACCAACATCCATTAGAAAAAGACATCCAAATGAACAGTTTCTAATAATTATCTCAACTCTATTATTTCCAATAGGAAATGAAGATCTATTATATTTTCCAAGCACATAGTTCTCATAGAAATTATTTTTACCAATAAATTAATTAGAAAAAAATAAACCAAATTTTTTATTAATAATGGTATTAAAATATTTAACACTTAAAAGACTTAATTGTTAATGTCACAATACATTTATTCTTAGTTCCAATAACATTTATAGATTACAAACAGTGGAGGCATTAAGCCTAAACAATTTCCTAATATAAGATCATCTAGAAATAACCAAATTACCTCTTACCAAGTTGTAAACCATACTTGTCAAATGCCATATGCACTTTAGGATAATTTTACTTCGATACAAAACTTAAATTTCTTGCAAGACTTGAAATATACAAAACATAATCAAGAGTCTTAATCCTTCCATCATTTATACATAATTGTACCTTTCCCTTACCAATAATCCATTTGGTACATGTTACCACATTTTTTTTCACCTCCTAAAACTATGTCCACCCATATAAATTTTTTCCTTGGTTAAAGTTTCATTCCTTCCCATGGTTTTTGAAAGCATGTCGGGTCTCGATTAGGTTTTCACAACCCTATTTTTGTCTGACATTTTAAAGTTAATTCTAAATCCCGCCTTTGTATTCGGTCATTTGTAAGTTCTTAGAACTTCATCAGGGATCAAAGTAGTTCTCACAACCTTAGCAAATGTTGATAAAGATAATATGAAGTTGGAACCTAATCAAATTCAAGTGATTTTAGAACTCTAGTTAGGTTTCAAAACCTTTGTTGGCCTTTGATGAAGTTGTTGAAACCATATTTTCCTCTTCCATCAAGCATTTTTTAACTATTTTCCTCTTTAGAAGAGTAGTGCGACAAAAAGTGCACCATTAAGATGACAATTTCAAAGTTGTACATAGGTTTCAAAACCTTCGTCAATTCCCAAAAGGGTT
The DNA here is from genome assembly GCA_007258455.2 of Sequoia sempervirens. Classification (NCBI taxonomy): domain Eukaryota; kingdom Viridiplantae; phylum Streptophyta; class Pinopsida; order Cupressales; family Cupressaceae; genus Sequoia; species Sequoia sempervirens. The sequence continues at coordinate 460,375,216 of VDFB02193867.1, forward strand.
TTCGAAACCATGGGAATTACCAAAACTCTTTAAATTTGGGAGAATGAACTTTTGAAGAATGTCATAACAAGAATTATTCTCTAAAGGAAACATTTTGAAACCCTTTTCGATCCTCGATAGGGTTATCAAAACCAATCAATTTTCCAAAAATCTTTACTAGTCATTCTTTTTCAAAATTTCAAAAGGATGCTAGAGAAAAATGAGAGATGGGAAGGCTTGCACATGCTAACCATCAAAATTTCCATTAATGGATATCTACTTGCAATGTTGTAAAATCGCACCCCTTGCAATTTCACATATATTCTATATCCGCTTTAGTGTCCACTCCCTTAGCATTTGTGTAGGCTCATTTTAGCCCCTACATCAATCCTTTTCCCCTCTCAAGATACTCAAGCCCCCTTTTTATCAAATAACTTCGCATGTCAGCTTTACGTCAAACCTTGTGCTTTTATTGTGCCTATTATTTTGTAGTGTGATGTGTCTGGACACTAGTGTGCCATGCAGATGTCCACGCATTGCGGTAGCATTCCATGCCATTTCAACATTCAAGCAGCCATTTTCAAGCATGTTTTCCAATTTTCAACTCCATTTTTCGGTGGTAATGGCCCGAGACACCTTATAACAGCTCAGGAAGCTTCTTTTCCCTCCTCTTCTCTCTTTACTTACTATATTTTTATTCCAATTATCCTTATTGGTATTTCTCTTTAGGAGACACTATCTTCTCTCTTTCTCTCTTGCTTGCATAACTCTCTTGCTTGCTACAACAGCCTCAAGCTCTCAAGTTCTTACAACACTCTTTGTAACTCAATTGGCTCTTGTAGCCCGCTTTCTCTCTTTGGCTTTGTTAAGCCTTGTAGGTGATATATATCTCTCATCTTACATGTTTGAGCATCTTGGGATTTATCGTATCCCCTATCTATTGCATCTCTATCTCATGATACAGGTTCTCCTCCTCAAGTGAGGTTTTCTTTTATCACTCTTGCATTCATTTCATTTCTACTTATTATCTCTATCTATCTATCTAGTTTTCCATGGAGGTGGGAACACCAAAATGGGGGTTTGATTGAGGCAAGCCCCTAAATAACCCCAAAAATTCTCTCAATCTTATGTGTGTAGGTGTTGAAGATACCTACTTGTTGGAGGATTCATTGCTTGGTTGGTTGTGGGAAATTTCTTCCTCTTCTTTCATTTTATTATCATTTAATCTATATATTACTTAGTTTATCTTACTTTATTTTAGTTATATTATACTCTGTTACTTTCTCACATTTTAAAGTTCTTAGCAATTATAATAGCAGTAGTTGATTTGTCTTGTATGTGATAGTCTCAATTTTTAGTTCGTACAAGATGTCAGTGTTCCTTTGGGACTATAACATGCTACATTGTTGTCCTTGACCAAAAACTTGCTAGTCTTTCTAGAAAACTGTTGTGACCTACTCATTCTGATTTTGAAACTCTCACTTTGTTCCTTCAAGTAGTTTAGGACAGTTCATTCTCTGGGACTCTCTTGAGAATAAAGAGACTTTTGAGCAGTGAATCCGCCTTCTCTTCATTTTGGTGAACCCGACGTGAAAACATCTTCTCCAATTTTTTTTTGGGGTGATGCACCCAACCCCATTTCATACTGTCAAAGTGATGCACCATCCTTCAACCGACTTGTTTAGGCATTGTTTATTATATTTAACTTATTATTTTCAAAATGAATTTAATATCCTCTTTTATTAGTTCAATATTTGATTTTATTCAAAGTGTTAATGATGTTCCATTTGATGCATGTGATGGTGACTTGGCTTTGCCTATGTCACTTGGTATCTTTGATCCTTCTCATGAAATTTCTCTTGCTTTAAAGGATATTTTGTTGAAAGAAGATGAAATCATTGATACCTTTCTTAACGTTACTCTACCTTATCTTCATTATGATGCACTCTCTTTTAGATATGATGCATTAGTGAATGATGAAGTTACTTTCACATTGGATCCTCCAAGGATGGATGTTGAGCATATTTCTTCAAATGATTCCTCTATAAGTTAAGAGGAATCCATAAATATCATCTATGTCTCTATCGCCTATAAAAGGCCTAAGAGATCGGTGATTTATCTAACCCCGGCTAGTCCTTCTCTTAAAAGGATTTTTTTTATTAATGGTGTTGCATTTAACACTGATTTTCTTGATCTTTGTAAGGCTCCCTCTTATAGAGCAATAGCCAATTCTTATAATACTAGAAGGAATAAATTTTTTTTTGATAAACCTACTTCTTTACCACCTTCTCAACCAAGTCTTCCTTCAACACCTAAACCTACAAATAAAGCACCTAGTGATTACGATCTTTTCGAGCAACTCCGTGTTACTATGACCAATATATCACTATGGGACTCACTTCAATCTGCTTTGGTTTATAAAGGTATGCTTCAAAAATCCTTACAAAAGATCCTCTTGCCTTATTTTTCTAGGCTGATGGATGTTAATGTGTTGATAGCTCATATTCATGTAGATTCACTAAATATTACATTCTATTTGCAAGAAATCCCACCTCTAGAAGTACAAAAGAAAGTAGACCCTCTAATGATCATAGTCAACATTAATAAAATTGACATTAGATGTACTCTCATTAGCACTGGTTCAATGTTCATTGTATGTAGCATTGATATATTGCCTAAAATTAAGATTGATTCAACTTCACTTGCAACTTCTTTTGTTGTCATTTGTGGGTTTGATAATGTTAGGTGAAAAGCTCTAAGTATACCTTTGTAGCTTGGACCCATTACTGTACCCACTTTGGTATATGTTATGTCAAAAAAGTTACCATATAACATTCTTCTTGCTAGATTGTGGATTCATGCTATGGGTTCAATCTCGTCTACTTTGCATAAATCTATTAAGTTCATTTGTAACAACCAAGTAGTCACAATCAAGACCGACCTTGATGCTATACACTTATGTGAGATGACAATTGCTGGTCAAGATTCGATTGAACCTACTCTTGAAAAATTCATTCCTTCACTATCTTTAGATGCGTTGATGTCTATTCTAGCAATACCTGCAAAGGATACTCTTGAGATAGGTGTCCTTGAAGAAGATCCTTCTAAAGAAAGAAATATTAAGTCTACTCCTACCTCTTCTCAAGAGAATATGTGTCTTGGTGATGATTGGGGTTCTCTAGACTTTATAGAATCCTTTGAATCAAAGAATATAAAGTTGACCAAATCCACTTAAACCTTCCAATAAAGTTATCCAAACTTTCTATCAAAGATTCTTATTCTTTTCAAATGCGAGGTAATGCGAACAATAGTTGTAATGTCCTTGATGCTGATCCTCCCCCTTCTGAGGAAGATGATTGCACCTCTATTAAAGTGGATAATGTTGGAAATCCTATCAAGAAGGTTGATGGCGATCCCATAGAGGAGTATAATCCCCATTGCTAGAATAATTCTCTCTATGAAGACCTCCTCCTCAAGATTTTTAGATACATTATGGCCCTGACTTTAAACTTGTGTCTAAATATGGCTATGGGTGTAAAGGTTGTGGGAGTAATGAACAAGGCATTTAGGTTCCTATAGAATGTGCACCTCGTAAGTGTAATTTGGGGCTTGGTTACTCTAATGAACAATCTAAACAGAAACCACGATTGAATGTTGACATGATTTCCACTCAAACTCATTCTCTTGGATTGATTCATCTATCATTATTTGTTATCTTCATGTCTTCTTCTTGTGAGCAATCAAGCTCTTCTTCATAAGAGAAAGAGTTGCTTCCTACTCCTCATTCTTTATCTAAGAAAGAACGTATTTTGTTGAGGCTTCTCAAGTCCCACTTGATTACTCTTCCTCCTCTTATAGATAAGAAATTTCACAAACATGATAAAGAAAAACATTCTTTCTGTGCATGCCATCAAGCACTTGGCCATTCCACTAGTGAATGTAAGACCTCGAAGGATAAAATATAACAAATTCTTTATTTTGGTGTCATCACTCATATATTTTTTGATGCACCTACCTCTTCTTCAAATAATAAGTGATATCGAGGTATACATCTATCTTTTCCATTCTAAGCATCTTCCCAAGAGGTTCTTATACCTCCCTTCTACTGTGTTGCTTCCCACTATGTGGTAGTTGTAGCTTTACTTTCTCATTTTAATTCATGGTCATACACTATTGTGTGTAACCATACTCTTTCTATGGTAGTGACACAATAGTATCTTGCATGGTTCTCCTCCCCTGTATGTTGGGGGCAGCAATAACTTGTTTTGGAGATGTGTGTCCTTCTTAAGGACTCCCTCTATTCTATATTTCAATTGGAGTATTCCATTGAATGGGCCAACCCCTTTGTGTTTTGAAGGGTTCCCTACCAAAGGAACCCCTTTGAAAACTTCTTCTTCAAATGAATTCATTGGTGTCTAGCTTGGGGGAAGCCTAACTAGACTTGTCTTATATCTTAGCATCTAGCTTGGGAGCAACCCAACTAGACCTATCTTTTTTGTGACTATGCTATAACATAGCTTGTAGTAGCCACAGGCTTATTTGACCAGTCTTGCTTTGCAGGATTGAGAACCTATAGAGCTCCTTTGCATCAAGATTTCCTTGCAGGACTAATCAAACTCTGTAGAGCCTTTCACATCTAGCTTTACTCAGGACCAAGCACCTAGGGGTGCCTCCTTTGCAAGTCTGAGGACTTGTAAATCACTTTCATCCTGTGGGATCTCTTTGTTTGAATTTATAGGACCAAGCACCTGTAGAGCCTTTTGTTCACCTTTTCATAGGTTTGAGGGCCTACGAAACTTTTGTTCAAATCTCTGCAAGACCGAGTACCTCTAGAGCCATCTCTCTCTTCTCTTCGCAATTGTGTATACTGGATTGAAAACTTTCATCTTCTTCATCTTGAGTATATACTTCTTTCTCTCTTTGACATTGGTTGCTTCCTCATATTTTGTATGCCTTCTTTACTTGAAGCAATCAATCCTTACATTCTTCTCATCATTTAAGAATTCTTTTATGTGTTATTTCTTAATTTGGGGATGATGCATAGCACTAAGAAAACCTTTTACATCAAGGTCTCTTTTACTTTGCTGACTCAAATCTTGTTAGTTTTTTATGTCCCCATGTGTATGTGTTTTTATATGTTCTAACCCCATGATGTAATGGATTTTTATGTTCTAACATTGTTGTCTTATGTAGGTCTTTCTTGTCTAATGTGTTTGTTATGTAGGTCTTCAACCTGGGGGCATGCTTCCTTGGTTCAGAGAGTTATCTGCTTCCTCTACATTATCCTTTTGGTATCATGATGTTGTTTATGTTTAGTAGATTTCCTTTAGTGTGCATACTAGAGTAGACTCATATGACAGCTAAAGTGGGGGAAACATGTAATGTCATAAAATTGCATCCCTTGCAATTTCACATACATTCTTGTATCCACTTTAGTGTCCACTCCTTTAGTATTTGTGTAGGCTCATTTTAGCCCCTACATCAACCTTTTTACCCTCTCAGGATGCTTAGGACCCATTTTAAATAGCTATCTTCATGCATAAGCTTTGTTTCAAACCTTGTGCCTTTATCATGCCTATTGTTTTGTAGCATGATGTGACTGGACAATAGCACGCCACATGAATTTATGCGTGCCACACTAGCGTCCCATGAAATTTCAACATTCAAGCAGCCATTTTCGAGCATGTTTTCCACTTGTCAGCTCTATTTTTCAGTGGTAATGGCTTGAGACACCTTGTAACATCTTGAGAAGCTTCTTTTCCCTCCTCTTCTCTCTTTAATTGCTATCTTTTCATTCCATTTCGTCTTCTTCTTGGTCTTTATATTTGGGAGACACTCTCTTCTCTCTTGCTCTCTTTCTTGCACAACTCTCTTGCTTGCTATAACAACCTCAAGCTCTCAAGTTCTTACAACACTCTTTGCACCTCTCTTGGCTCTCACAACCCACTCTCTCTCTCTGGCTTCCTTAAGCCTTGTAGGTGATATCTATCTCTCATCTTAGATCTTTGACCATCTTGGGATTTCTCGCATCCCCTATCTATTGCATCTGTACCTCATGATCCTGGTTCTCCTCCTCAAGTGAGGTTTTCTTTTATCACTCTTGCATTCATTTCATTTCTACTTATTATCTCTCTCTATCTATTTGGTTTTCCATGGAGGTGGCAACACCAAAATAGGGGTTTGACTGAGGAAAGCCCCTAAATAGCCCCAACATTTTTCCCTTGGTCTTATGTGTGTAGGTGTTGAAGATACATACTTTTTGGAGGCTTCATTGCTTGGTTGGTTGTGGGAACTTTCTTCCTCTTCTTTCATTTTATCATCATTTAATCTATATATTACTTAGTTTATCTTACTTTATTTTATTTATGTTATACTCTATTACTTTCCTACATTTTGAAGTTATTAGCAATCAGAATAGCAGTAGTTGCTTTGTGTTTTCTGTGATGCTCTTGGTTTTTAGTCCGCATGAGATGTCAACATGCCTCTGGGACTATAGCATGTTGTGTTTTCATCTATATTCCACAATGCCATCCTAGACCAAAAAATTTCTAGTCTATCCAGAAAACCACTGTGACCTACTCATTCTGATTTTGAAATGCTCACTTTGTTCCTTGAGGTAGTTTATGGAAGTTCATTCCCTAACACTCTCTTGAGAATAAAGAGACTCATGAGTAGAAAATCCCCCTTCTCTACAATTCCAGTCCTTATCATTAATTGTAGGCACTTATAGGTGAATTAAGTTACTTGAAGAGCTCATTTCAATAGGTATTCAGGGAAGAATTTTATATAACGTGAAGAAGGAAGAATTGTAAGAGACATAGTTGGTGATTTTTAAATCTTGATTATACTATTTAAAGGTATGGTACTCCTCTATTGAGCTACAATTTATTGGATGATAATTCAATAGTTCCCTAATTGAAGAAAATTGTGCATTTTTGTACCACTCACATAGACAAGTTCATCTATTCTCTGTTGTAAATTATGTATACATTTTGGGGTTTTCTTTCACCATAAATTTTAAGTATCAGGGTAACAAATATTTGTCTGGTTTAACCAACACTATGCTAGAAATTGGACATACAAAACTAGGGCATATAAATTTGAATAAATTCTAGGAGAGAGTTGAGAAGGAAAACTGGCCACCCATCACCCAACGATTAATTGAAAGTAGGTTGTTGCAAGTAGTGGAATTTATAGTAGTATTTTAGTGCCTTGATTTGGTGTTGGAGTGTATAAACCAGTTAGTGGTGAAAATTGAAAGAGAAACTTTTGCCTCTTGCTTAAAAATTCCACAAAGGGAAGTGTATGCAAACTTTGATTTTTCTTCCTCATATTCTGCATTTTTGAAGAAAAAGGGGTGGTATAAGAATGCAATTTCTCACAAATGGTTTCCTACACTAAAGAAAGGAAAATCTCAATTTCCTAAAAAAATGCACAAAAATCATTTCGTAGATGAGATTTTTGACATAATGTGCTCTTACATAGGTTGAAAGGTAGTGAGAGGGCACATAAATTTAAAGAGTGGATGCATTTATTTGTGAAAATTATCATTCATGGTGAGCAGTATTTGTATTGGGCATAACTTATCAACAAATAGGTTCATTCAATGACCACTATGTTGGAATCAAGGAACACTGAGAGGGGGGATGAATCAATGTTATGCAAAAAATAACTTTATTAACCTAATCTTTAAACCACTTATAACATTGAATTAAAAGAAAGATGCAAGAACACAAAGCAATCAACCACAACACCATAACACAAGGATTTTTTATGTGGAAACCCTGTTAGGGGAAAAACCATGGTGGAGGTCAATCCACAATATGAGTATACTCAAAATAAGTGTTTACAAATGGGAATGCACATGCATTCAAGCACAATACCTAGAGCTCACTGCTTAGATACAAAAGGAAGACTCACTGTCTTACAAAAACATTTGGATAACATCTAGAGGATTTGAATTGAGAAAATAGCATATGCTAATGCCTGATTACAGTTTCGGCTAAGCACATTTGTAGCATTCTTCACACTCTGTCTGACTCTACTCTTGAAACTTTGTCTACTTTAATTCAGATCACAAATATTTTTTTGCACAAGTGAAATTGTGCATAATCGCTCTATAATCCTTTTGACATCTGTATCTCATCGCAACACACTTCAAAATGATATGAAAAATCGCTTATATATATCCACAACAAGAGATTTCAACAACTACATGTCAGATTTTACAAAATATAAAACATGTACAAACTGTCAACTCAATCCATAAATAATTTTCAATGTGCACCAACCAAAGTCAGCCACAACATATTGAGGACCCAAAATAACATCGTTGAACATGAAAAAACTTCAAACAATTTCCCCTCGAACATCCACGACATGCTACATTCACTTAGTCAACCTTCTTGTATTGTTAAACATAAAATCATCAAACCGGATCTTCTAACTTGTACACCAATCAATACAAGGCTCTATGATTCAAGGATAACACAGATTATACATAAAAAAACCTTCCCTAAGATCCACAACACAAAATGATAATAGAAAATTGCATATGAATCGATGAACACAATTCTGTTGGATGCTCTGTTCTAGCTTTAATAGTTAATCACAAAACTTCAATCTGACTTTTGGTACAAGCAAATAATGAAGTGCAGATAGGATTATTGACTAGGGTTGCCATCAATGACAACACTAGATGACTTGTGCAGTGTATCTTTCCAACAATCTCCCCCTTTGGCATTGATGACAACACTTAGTGAAAAATGACTAAGTGTTGGATCAGTACCAACATGAATACACTTCCAACCTTCAAAACTTCAAAACAAAAATCCCCCTAAGATGAATAAGGCATTTTCACTATCCCACACTCCCCCTTTGACATCAATGACAAAGACAGGAATCCACATACCAAAAATCATATGAAATTTCTATGAACAAACTGCATATATATACAAACATGCTTTTACAACTTACTTAAACTTGAATATGTCTGCAAAATTGTTCTTCAACAGGCTTAAGCTAGTATCCAAACCCTTTTTGAGACTCTCCAAAATAGTCATGTGACCAAAAAATATGTAGGATTTCATCTCTGTTGACTCAAGGTTCGCAGGATCACTAATAGCCATAGCATCCCGTGCTTCCTTCAATGCACTAATCATTGTCTCCATTTTAGGACCAATTAGTCCTCTAAGCTTGCATACCCTTTCAAAAATTCTATCATTTTCATGCTTCATACTTTTAATCTTGTCAAGCAGGGATATGACTTGACCTTCTTGATTATTCACAAAAATGGTTAGAGGATCAAAGGCTTGAGAAATATATGCTAACTGTTTCTCATATTCTTTCATTTTCTTTTCAGTGTCCTCAGTGAATTTAGATAATGATAAGCATGACTTGTAGATATTTCCACCTTTAGACAAAGCACCTTGTATGTTCTTTACACAGGTAACTAATAAAGATTTATCATTAGCAATCATACCCTTCAATCTACCGAACCTGTTTTGCATCAAATTCTTTTTGAACCTTGTCCACAACTAACTTCTCAAGAGACTCAAAGTGAGTACTTACAAAGTTGATAAGTTTCTTCAGCTGACTAGATGGGGAATTAGATGAATCCTTGACATATGTAGGCATGATCTTCTCCAAGATACTAGATGCAAGACTTAATAGCTCACTATCCTCTATGTGAGATTTCAGTATCTCCTCCCTTGCCCTGGCCTGAGTAAATGATGCTACCTTCAACTTCTGAGTAGGAGATAGAGTGGCCAAGTTGATAGGACCTTCAACTAGTTTAGGGTCAAACTCCTCTTGTTGTTCTTCTAAAAACTCCTTTACTACCTTTGTAGTGTCTCTTGCTTCCACAAGAATCTCTTTTACCTCGGCCTTCTTTTCTTCAATCACAGATTCTTCCTTGGCTTTAGGAATCTCTACTTCTTCACCTGACATCTCTTTAGGAGCTTCAGTGTCCATAATAATTTTAGCATCTTGCATGTCAAGAGGATTTAGAGTATCCTCAAATGTGTCTTCTTTCCCTTCTTCAATTTTTGGACCAGATGGAACATCTTCATCATGCACTTCTTCAGAAACAACATTGTATATGTTCTTCAATAGAATTTCCTTAAGGATTTTCTTAGTGTCTTTTGCAACTTCTTCAGTCTGCCCAAACATGAGCTTATTCACCCTTTTCTTGCTCTTAAAATCCCCTTTGGCATCATTGAGAATCTTTCATTTCATCTATTGACATCACCGGACATAGATAAGCAAGTATGTATTCTCTCATTTGTTCTTCTTCAATTCTTGCATTTACTCTCCTCATTTCCAAGACTTCATAAAGCCCTTTAGGCAACTCTAACATAATTTCTATGAGAGTCATATTGAAATTATTCAAATATTTTATTGTGGCTTCTTCAATAATTCTCTGACTAGCACTATCAAAGGTGCCATACCATTCACAAAGTGGTTTGAGATTACCATCATTAATCAAGGCTTTTTCCACTTCCTCTACAGATGTACCTGATTTATCAGTTTTCACCTTTTTATTTGCTTTCTCTTCACCGAAGGGCTTATCCTTAGAGACTTTTGATGCCTTGGTTCCCATATGCTTGATTTATCTTACCTCTTCATCAGATTCAGTTTCTTCATCCTCCTCAACTACAACATAGACTCTTGTGCTTTTATCCTTTTTCCTCTTTCCTTCTCTCCCAGATGTCTTGACTTGAACTTTCACAGGGCTTGGTTTCTTTGTAGGATTGGATGAGAGTGCAAAGCTCCTTGTAGATCTAGATCTGGTAGAGGATGTTGCTAGACTAGCAGACTCAGTTCTAGCAGGCTCTCCTTCTTTAGCTTGTTCTCTTTTCCTCCTAGCTTCCCTTACTACTCCAGCTGATATGCCCATGCTTTATGCAAAAGCTTCAACTTCCTTTCTCACCTTCCTAACTATCATAGGCTTCTTCAGTTGTTCATGCACTTTCATATCCTTTTCCTCAAAGATACCAAACCTTTCTTCTGTTAGATCCTAAGGTTTACTCAACAAGTGTTGAGCATACAACTCCAAAATGTGTTCTTCAACCTCATAACCCATAGGCATTATCCAAACTATTCTAGGTTCTATAGCTTCCATCAAACATTGATCAATATCAACCATGAAGCAAATAGTGTCCTTGTATTTTTCCACAATAGACTTAGGGATCCTTTCCCTTGCTTGCATTTCACTCTAAAAAGTTTTGAAATAACCCCAAATAGCATTTTTCCTTGCTTTGCTATCACCAATTTTGTACAAGATGTCTTTGATTTGAACAACTACCAGTTTATCACCTTGCCATTGCACTTTTCCAACTCCCAGAACTTCATTCATGAAGTAGAAAAATAGACACAATAAAATATTACCATACTTGAAAGAGTTCTTCTTGTCCTTCTTGATTTTACCAAGATTTTCAATTAGCTGGCTCTGGAGTAACTCACATAGATCATAATCTGCATTTTCTTTGACCATCTAATAAGCTGCATAGATTGTAGTATCAGATACAAAGTTGTCCTGGTTGGAGTGATAGATTTTGTAACCAATAACCATAGAAGAAAATCTAACATCCACTTCAATGATGTCATTTATTGTCATGGCTCTCTTGTCAAAAACTAAACCGATTGCCTTAGTGACTATTTGATTCTTCACAAATTTCAATGTGGGCAACCCACTAGATAAATTTAGACATATTACAATCCTTATAGCTTCCTTTGTGATTTTAAAAGGTTGGCTTAACCACATGAACTCAGCATGCACTCGAATTAATATGTACCGAACCCATTCATTTTCTTTGAACACGGGAAACTTTACAATTTGAGTGAACTTCTTCTCCTCCAAAGTTTTGAATTCAAGTTTTACATAGAGATCTCCCACAATGTGATTTGTATACAAATTTAACAACTAAGAGCTTCCTAATTCTTCAACATTCGCATGAATATATGCCCTAATATCTTCAATATGGAAAACACCATACAGAACAGAAGCAAATGCACCTAATGGTTTTGTCTCGATCGATTTGAATAGGTGCCATTTGATTTTCTGACAGGGTCTATCCTTAATATCAACAACTAACAGAGCAACCATTTCTAGAAATTTCAAATTCACAAGTTATGCAAATAAATACCTTTCACCGGATTAGGGTTTGATTGCTGAATCGCCTTCAAACTTGAATCTCGCCAAATTTTTCTTGTAGAGCTCTCCAAGCTTCTTCTTCTTGAAATGCAATATGACAAATGAAGAATAGAAGTAAATTTTTATCACTCACACACCTAAATTTTTATCACAATAAATGCTTTTTCCCTAGGTCTTCCGAATACCTTATTTTCATAGACTGTGAAAGAAAATTCTTCTGCGAACCTTCAACTTTGCATAATTTTCCTCTACAAGAGATCCCATAATATCTGTAGGTCAACAATGCAACCATTACAATCTACCACATTCTGGTACCAACTACCAACAAGGGGTTAAAAGTTTTTCTTGAGAACTCCCCTTAGGCCAGATGCCTTAAACTAATTCTCGAAGGAATTTCCAGCACTAGATTCTGGTGCTGACTCATTTCTTGCATCAGAAGGACTCTTCTTCACCCATGTCTTCTTCATTTGCTTACTGATCTCATCCGCAATAACTTTTCCCTTTTTATCCTTCTACATGTTTTTCCCTTTGTTTACTGGACCATTACTACTTCTACAAAATCTGGCAATGTGACTGGATTTGTTGCAATTGTATCACACCACATTTCTTTTTCTAGACTAGTTATTCTATTGATTTTCTCTTGGTCTGCACTGGTTAGCAATATGGCCAAATCTATTGCATGTATAACATCTGAAATCTCTATTGAAAAAGTTGTTCATCATATTTTTGCATTCAATTGACTTATGACTATACTTATTGCAATTAAAACACTGGCCAAAGAATGATGGACCACTTGAGTTCATTCTACTTCTACATTGAGCAACCATATGACCAAATTTATTGCAAACAAAACAATATCCATTGAACTTTTGAGAATTGGGTTGTCTTATAGGATACCTTCTATCTTTGTTCATCTAATTTCATGACCTAAAATTCCTTTGAATAGATTTGGAACTTTCTCCTTTCTCATATCCAAGACCTCGCTTGTCACGTCCAGTCCTCTGACTTTGAATTAGTTCATCAAGCTTAGCTGAGCTAATCTTGAACTTCTCCTTGAATTCATTTGCAGTAGCAAGTTCATCCCTGAGAATAACAATCTGCTTTTCAAGCTCCTCCTCATTGTTTTTGGATTGTTCCAATTCAAGCTCCAACTGATTAAATCCATCAGTAATTCGGCTACATTCTTCATATTTTTCTTTCAAGGACTGAGTAAGTTTCTCTTCATTCTTCTTTTTGTCTTCAATCTCCTTGTTCACCCTCATCACAATAGATTCCATCTCATGCTTTAGGACAACATTATTATTGGTAAGCTTTTCACATTCTTCTATCTTTTCCTTCAGGCCTTGACTTAGTTGTTCATATTCCATGCTTTTGCTCTCTTTCTGCTTGATTTGATCACAAAGTTCCCTTCTCTTCTCCTTGGACTTATTGATTTTATCTTTCAATGATTGAATGAATTTCTCAACATTCATGAGGCTTTCTTTCAATTCCCAGACTTCATATTTAGACTGATCAAGATCATATAGCGCCACCAAAAGTTGTTGCTGAACACTGTTGGAATCTATTAAATCACCTACCCAGATCTTCCCCAAGCTGTTGAACTTCTTCCAAGGAACTAAGCTCTGATACCAATTGTTGGAATCAAGGAACACTGAGAGGGGGGGTGAATTAGTGTTCTGCAAAATTTAACTTTATTAACCTGATCTTTAAATGACTTATAGCATTGAACCAAAAGAAAGATGCAAGAACACAAAGCAATCAACCACAAAACCATAACATAGGGATTTTTTACGTGGAAACTTTGTTAGGGGAAAAACCACGGTGGAGGTCAATCCACAATATGAGTATACTCAAAATAAGTGCTTACAAATGGGAATGCACATGCATTCAAGCACACTGCCTAGAGCTAACTTCTTAGATACAAAAGGAAGACTCACTATCTTACAAAAACATTTGGATAACATCTAGAGGATTTGAACTGAGAAAATAGCATCTGCTAATTCCTAATTACAGTTTCGGTTAAGCACATTTGTAGCATTCTTCACACTTTTTCTGACTCTACTCTTGAAACTCTGTCTACTTTAATTCAGATCACAAATATTTTTCTACACAAGTGAAACTGTGCATAATCGCTCTATAATTCTTTTGAAATTCACATCTCATCGCAACGCATATCAACACACTTCAAAATGATATGAACAATTGCTTATATATATCCGCAACAATAGATTTCAACAACTACATGTTGGCTTTTACAAAATATAAAACATGTACAAACTATTAGCTCAATCCATAAATAATTTTCAATGCACACCAACCAAATTCGGCCACAACCTAGTGAGGACCCAAAATAGCATCCTTGAACATGAAAAAACTTCAAACAATTTTTCCTCAAACATCCACAACACGCTACATTCACTTAGTCGGCCTTCTTGTACTGTTAAACAGAAAATCATCATACAAGATCTTCTAACTTGCACGCCTATCAATACGAGGCTCTATGATTCAAGGATAACATAGATTATACATCAAAAAACCTTCCTTGATATCCACAACACAAAATTGTAACATAAAATTGCATATGAATCAATGAACACAATTTTGTCAGATGCTCTGTTCTAGCTTTAATAGTTAATCACAAAACTTCAATCTGACTTTCAGTATGAGCAAATACTGAAGTGTAGATAGGATTACTGACTATGGTTTCCATCAATGACAAAACTAGATGACTTGTGCAGTGTCTCTTGCCAACACACTTACTTCTCACTTAACACAATTTCTTGCACAAGACCTTAAACAAGCTTGAGACCAATTGTAATTCAAGACCAAGATGTCAAAATCTTTGATTATTATGACAAATTTCAATTAGAGAAAATCTATCATCATTTCAAAAGGGAAAATGATGTGTTTACTATTAGAATGGTTAGAGAAATTTAGGGAGACATCAGTTTAAGAATCTCTCCTAAGGCTCATAGCATTGAAAATTGTCACCCTTGACAATTTCACATTATGTTTTTCCCCCCCTTAAATTATTGGATCTAATTGAACCCTTAATTTCCTAAATTATGTTTTTTGAGGCTTATTTTACAATTTTCTAATAAATTACAAGCATCAAAAAAATGCATTCATTTGATACTTTTCCCCCAACACCTTAAATTCCAAAAATTAGGGCAAGGATAGAGACACCTTATGGTGACAATGCCCCCCTATTTTTCTTGGTCCAAAATTTGAATATGTCGGTGTTGACATTTTATCATTTCTAATTCAAGTTACAAATGTCAGCTATCAGGATCTAATTTGTGAGAAATTGAATAAATGCCTCTAAATACCTAGTTATTCCATCATTTAAATCTAACAAGGAATAACATAAAATCAAGAGCAAAAAATATTGTCAATAGCATTCAAGAGAAGCATTTCAAATATTTATTGCAACAATTCAAGATCCAAGCATCATGTCAAATCTCATGTGAGTTCATGTATGTGCATGTTATCATTTTTTATGAAGGCTAACCCTTTTGTACATCTCCAAGAAAGATCCAAGACCTTGAGGTGATGTGCATGATTTCAGTCCTTCAAGGAAGCCATTGAAGGGTGGTGATTTACAACACTTTGTGCATTCATCATTCCTTCTTATCGTTTATCTTTCTATCATTGGCATTTCCATTGTGGAAGTGGAAACACTAACACGGGGTTTGACTAAGGCAAGCCCCTAAATGGAAAAATATTTCTTCTCTCTTTGAATGTGAAAATTCTAGGTTTGGAGAAGATTGAAGTAAGCTTGAAGACCCATCTTCCATTGTTTCATTCAAAACCCTACACCTTTTCAAGCCATGAAAATTCACTTTGAAAATTATCTGGTAGTAATTTGATGAATTTTCCGGTGGAATCATGAATCTTAGATCCAACATTAGAGGACTGTGAAAACAAATCCAGGATACCCCTACAAGGACATAGAATCCCTTGGGTAGTTCTATCCTCTTATTCAGGTTGTCTCCAAATTTACAAGATAGGTGCACAATATTATGCCTTTCTTATATCTACTTGCAAGTTTTTGTTACAATCTTTCAATTATCATAATTTGGCATTTTCATATTAGGTCACATAGTCTAATTAGGTTAATCAAGAAAAATCAATTCCAGTTCATTCCTAAGGCCCATAAAGATGAAAATTCAAGTCTAATTGAGTCATCTTCATGGTTGAAATTCAATCTAATCACCTTGTTGATTTTCATCCTTATGAAACCCTAGGAAAATAGGCCCTAGTCTTAGTGTTCTATTGCATTTAGACCTAGACTCCCCATACCTCCTCTTTTTCCACATGTCAAGGCTATACAACTAATTGATACATATGAAAGAAATTTTATCTAGTTTCAAAGATTTACATATATTAGAATTGGAGGTTTTGATGGCCTTCCATTTAGGATTCCCAAATATGTTGAAAATAAGTTTGTTTTGATTTAAGTTTGTAGAAAAATTTCTAAGTTAAATAAGAGACATCAGGAGAGGAAGAAGATTTGTGTATAATTCCCCATTGGGCTTGGCCACTATTCCTCCAATTCTATATCTGATGCCCTCAACATCAAGATGGATCTTTTCAAGCATACAACACAATTCTATGATAAAATATTTCCCTTTGACAACAAAAACTTCATTAAGGATAATTTGCAGCTAGGTCCTAGTTTCATTCATATTCTAGACTTAGAAGATTATTAGGATGACTGTGCATATGAGTATGATGTGTGAAGAAGAAGTTCGATGAGACTAACCTTGAGATAAATAGTAACATTTAGGTCAAATTGGGATGTCCAAGGCTTAGAAGATGATGAATCTAATTTACTACATCCAATTTTTATTAATCATATTCAAACTTAGTCCATTGTGTCCATTGATTGGAGTATTAAGGAGGTTAAACTATTGAAGAAAAGATTATAGTGGTATTGAAAAGAACACAAGAATAGGTGGTAAGAAAGGGTGCAAAAAAAAAAAACCCTCCTCCAAAATCATAGGATACTTAGCCTCAAGGAGAGAGTAGTCAAGTACCCTCATCATGAAGTGTGAAAACATCCCCTACTCAATAGATTCCATTGGAAGGATAGTGTGATGGTAATGATAAACCCTGAGGGATGATTTTTATAGAAAGAACTTCTGGAGAAGATGCTCTTGAGTCATCAAAGCAAGATAAGGAAAAGAAAGTGGTGAAAGAAGAAGAGATGATTAATGTGTCTTCTTCACCTTCCCAGGAAAGTGCCCCCTCTTCTCCTAAATCATCTACTCGCAAAGAAACAAAAACTTCTCCTAAGATATGTCCTACTCCTCCTAAAGATAGACCTTTTGGTACCCCTCCTTTAAGGAGAGTTCTGCAATTCAATTCTCCTAGTTTTAGGTCAGCGTAACACCTACTCCCACTTCATGGCTTGAAAAAACCTTGTCCAAGAAAATAAAAACAGTCCATGTGAGTCTCCCAGATAAAGATCTTGTTGGAAAATTTATTTGAAGAACCCCAAACCTAAAAAGTTAAAAACCATATCTAGATTGCTTGAGGATGATAGCACTGAAAATATGTATGTGGAAGTGGCTCATCCCTATGTATAGAAGGAGGCAAGTCAAGATACTATTGTGATTTTAATATCACTAGAGTAAACTTAGGACCTTCTATGAGAGATGGTGATGTGCACAATTTCTAGGTGACATCAATGAGGTTAGTGGAAAGAATAGCCAAGGAAAAGAAGAGAAAGGATGAATTGAAAATTTAGGTAAATTTTTTGACTAATTTCTTAAGATATATGCTCAATATAGTTCCACAACTGATTAATTAGGTTGAGGGTACTTTTGACCCAACATATTCTTTGGGAAAGCTACTGAGGAGTGGACTATTGACATTTTAAACAAAGCGAATAAATTTATAATTCATATAAAAAATGTGTGTAAATATATGGAAGCCATTAGGGTTGAAATTGATAAATATATTACCTTAGCTTGTTACAACTCTTGTGTTATTATCTATTTACTATTACTTGGTTTGGTAAATTGCTTCAATAAATGTGAATGTGTTTTATTTATGAATTCTAATGGAGATATGTTGAATGAATGTTTGATTCAATTAAATGCTTTATGATTCAGTATATGAATTATATAATGTGAATATGATATGTATGTGAGATATATGATGCATTGATTCAACTAACTATTGTTATGGTGAACTAAGTTGAATGTAGGAACAGGTTCAAGCCTCTGGAAGAGAAGGGAAGTAACTCTCAGGAGAAGAACTTGGTCTGGTAACCTTTAAATTCAGCCTTACTGAGCATTCACACTCTTACACCCTAGTTGGTCTTAATTAAGTCAAGTTAGTTTGGGTAATGGGTAAGTGATCTTTTGTTTTGATTATGAATTTTTATGTTGATTTTCAATCTTGTTTTATGATCATTTGGAATGAGGGATGAGATGAATTCTTGAAGTTGTGTTGAAGTCCTTCCTTGAGTTTTTATTTTTATATCAATGAGATATATGAATTTAATGTACATATATGTATATATGTACGTGTCTATGGTAAACTCATACATGCGAGTAAATACGTGCATGAGTATACGTAGGTAGATGTACCTATGCATACTCATGGATGGATTACCCATATGCATGAGAACATTGATTGGACTAAGGTGACATATATATATATATACATATATACATATATATATACATATATACATACATATATATATATACATATATATACACATATATATATACACATATATATATATATACATATATATATATATACATATATACATATATATATATACATATATATATATATATAGATACATACATACATACATACATACACATATGTCGATCGATGGAATTTTATGTATGAGTGTTTTATAAAGATGTTGAAGTGGAATTACATATATATGTGGTATATATATATTAATGCATATATGTGTGTAAGTTGATATAATAACACATATGTGTGTGTGTGTGTGTGTGTGTTAGAAGGAAATAAATACTACTTTGAAACCTTTGGAATATGTCAAAACCCGTGTTATGATTGTGGTACCAAACATATGGAGGTGGCACCATACTTTCCAGTGTTTGGAATGTAAAAGAGGTCTTTGAAATGCACATAAGCCTGCATATAGTATTTAGACTTACTCAAGTGCAAACTTGGCAACATTTTGTAAAGGAATTTGAATTAGGAATCTTGTTTTGAGCTTGTTGTCCCATAAATCAAGTCAACTCAGTCATTTAAATGGTGAGAACTTTGATGTGTTACAAACCTGTGAATTAACTTGGTGAGTCGTTGCATGAGGTTAGAAAGGTGGTAGAAATAATGAATTTTTTGTAGCCTTCATTTTCTCACAAATTAGTATAAATACAGGTGCCCATTCTACCAATTGTGACACTTATCATTCTGATTTTCTTTGTGTTATTATGTTGCAAATTCTGTGAGAGTGAGTTGAGAATTATGAGATAGAGAGAGTTGCTTGTTATTTTATATTGGTTTTGGTGAGAGATCTAGAAATAAGCTAGTAGAGGTAATTGGGTTGTTCATAGTGGAAGTTGCAAATGATCTTGAGCCATTAAGCTAAGAGGGAAGATTATTTAGTTGGAGCTTTCAAAAGGCATGCTGATTTCTACTCCCTTGTCATTATGTTGAAAAGATTATTTATTATGATTCCATGTTGGAAAGACTATCTCTTAAGTATGTTTGATGCTTGTAAGTCTTTTGAAATTTCTTTGATTATCTCTTGTTTTTGGAAACATTTATTTTGGGTTTAAATGTATATAGTTATTATACTATAAAAGGGGTTTTATATGATTGTATACTATTTATACTATTCATAGAATTTTAGAACTATACATAGTTTGACAACACTCTAGGTGAGTAGCATAAAGATAGAGTTATGTTATGAATCTTATAGCATGTCATTAGATATAATTTAACGGGGAGGTTATTCCTAGGGTTAGGATAAATCCATGAGAAAGGGCATAATCGTAGAATAGAATACTAATGGTCAATACAAATTGAGAAATTATATGTGGTGAAATAGATGACCTCACTCAAAGTTACTAGGTGATAAATCTTTGGCCAAAGTAGTGTAGGTAGCCACTATCTACACTATTAGTTTGTTGTGTGATCCAATTTGCATTCTAGGTTGGGGTAATCATATATGAGGTAGTAGACATTATGGTAACTCTAGATTTGTAGGACACATCACTATGCTTAGAAAATGTTATTTGAAGGATGAGGTTACCAAACCAATCTCTTTGTCAAAGGGTAGGGCCATCTACCAGTTTGGTAGATGTGCGGGGGACTATAGTTAGTCCATGGTTCATAGAAAAGTGATTGTGTGATGCTTCTCCTCATGCAGTCGGTGTCCAAGATTTGGCACTGATACATTTTGACTCAAAACATGACAAAAGTTCATCAGCATTTCGACAAACTTTTGTTGGAATTATTTCATCAATTTTTTGACAAAATTTGAAACGTCGAAATTCTGACCCAGCATCGTCAGCTAGGTCAGAATTTTGATGTTTCAAATTTTGTCAAAAAATCGACGAAATAATTCCAACGAAATTTCGTCAAAATTCTAACGAACTTTTTTTCAGATTTTGAGTCAAATTTTATCAGTGTGGGAGGACATTCTGGAGAATTGTATTTCTAGTTCTTGTAATCTTATTGAAGCAATGTATGTAATCATGTGTTCATCTATATGGAAATTGTAATATGAAACGTTATCTTGAATATATTTATATAAAGTTAAATCATAGTTATATTATTGGAATGATTCTTTGATTATGTAATGGAAAAGTTTGGATAAAGTTATATTTCAAATGATGCATTTATTATTGAATAGAAAGTTTTTTTTTTTAATTTCTTTACATTAGACGCATAGACAATTACATGTGGGTAAAACTTAGTAGATTTACTAGGTAGAACAATGGGCATGTTACACATGGTATCAAACCTACTAGGTTTAGCTCTGGAACCTATGTGCTTGCTATGTTTCCAATCAAACATTATATCATTCTAATGTTTGGAAATTCTTGTGCTAGGATGGTCCATGTCAAGATGACTACAGGAAAGTTAGTAATAAAAAAATGAGCACTACCTACAGTCCAAGAAGGAAAGAGAAGGCCTTGTTCGTACCATTGAGGGAACTAATTATGAAAACACCATTTTGCTAAGCAATATCGATACTTATAGTCATGCCATTTCATGAATTAGTCAAGAGAATAGAAGGATGAAATATGATGCCAACTTCAACTACTTACCTTTTGTCTCACCGGCTAGGTTAGACTCTTTGTCACTTTCCAGGGATATGCCCTTGGAATGTAGTGTTAGTCCAGTCATGATATTTAGGGATCCTCAAGTTCTTCCCTTAGTGGAAGTCATTGTAATAGCCACAAGTGGTGAATCAGAGGGTTATGCACCTCAAAACTATGTGTCTAAGGATAGATCAGAGGGTTACTAGCATTTCTATGATGTAAATGAGCAAAAATATGAGGGTTATACCCCACGAAGTTATGTATCAAAAAGTGAATCAAAGGGATATTATCCCTTAGACTATCTAAATAGTCATTCTATGTAAACTCAAGGAAATTGAAAATCCTTTTTTATTATAATAAAAAAAAATGGAAAAATATATGAATGAGTTCTTTAAATAGAATTTCTTATTTGAATGTTAGATCTTTTTGGAATATTATAAGCATTGAGAAAAATTTCTTAGATCAAATTAAAATGAAACCTTTAGGAATAACTATTCTTGGAAAAAAGGTTAGGACAAGAACTAACTTGTGGGAGAGTTAAGAAGTAGGTCAATGCACTGAGAATGTTAGGCCTAAGTTGGACCATATTTTGGCTATCATGGATGAAACTAGAACAAGAATAGGAAACCTTGAACAAGAAGTTAAGGGAAAGGAAAGGGTGCATCAAGAAGTTCCAAAAAATGAAGAAGTTCCCAATAATGAGGAAGAAGGGGAGGATTCCTGTAATCATACTAAATCTAGTGATCAAGAGAGTGATAGGTCACAATCATATTCTGAGGGAACCAAAATGAAGCATTTGGAAAATGAGTTATCATGTGACATGGGGAAGATCACACCACCAAAATTTGAAGGTACTACTACTGGAGATGTAGAAAAAGAATGGCTTACAAAAATGGAGAAGTATTTTGAAATTAGAAATTACTTTGAAGTTACTAAAGGCATATGGGGAGCATTTTAGTTGGCTAGTCAAGCATCCAACTGGTGGATGAGTAAGAAAATGGAGCTAGGGCTTAGCTATTTAATTCTCACATGGAATGAGTTTGCGGAGATTTTTTAAAAATGATGGCTGCCCCAACTCTTCTATGACCACAAGCTCATTGAATTCCAAGACCTAAGGTAGGGTGACTCCTCAATGAATGAGTATTGGGAGAAGTTCACTTGACTTCTAAAGTACATACCTATGTACCAGAAGGATGAGTGATTTTGTATAAGAAATTTTATCAAGGGTCTAAATGTGCAAATTAGTGGTGAGGTAGATGTGCATGGTCCAACTACCATGTATTTGATGTATAGGAAGGCAATTAAGAAGGAAAAAAGGCTTAATTCTATCTCAAACTAGTAGGAGAGGAAGAAAAAGAAGTTTGTTTGGTTGTAGAACAATCAAAATCTAAGGAAGCTTGGTGAAGGAAAAAGTTTTCAAAAGCAAGGGGATAAGGTACCCCAAAATAATTTGAGTGAACCAAGGATAGATCAAAGAGGAAACAACAACAATTTTAACAACTACAAAAGCAATGCTGGTGGAAATGAAAGTGATTCTAAAAGACCTACAAAAAGGAGGGGGCTAGTGAAGTGATGTTTTACATGTGGTGGGGATCACTATGTGAGTAATTGTCTAAGCAAACCATTTGGGACAAAACCACGTGGAAATTCTCTTCCACCTCAGAAAGTTGTATTCCAACAAAGGATTCATGTTGATGTGGATAATCAACAAGTGAAGTAAAAGATAACTTAGGTATAAGTTTTAGGTACTTTTTATAGAATTCCCATTTCAATTGTAATAGATACTAGTGTAATAGAAAATTTCATTTCTCCTAGAGTAGAAAGTCAAATTCCTATAAAAGTTGGCTACATGAAAAAGTTCTAGGTTGAAGAATATGCAAACCAGACAAGAGTTGAAGTGAGTCAATGTCTATTGGAGGCGAGAGTTGAACTTCCAAGTTTCTCAACAGAAGTAAATCTATACATAGCTCCCTTAGGTTCTTATGATGTCATCTTAGGGATGAATTGGTTATGGAAACATAGGACCAAGGTAGATTTTCATGCTAAAATAGTTGAATGCTTAGATGATCTAGGTAGTTTGGTGTCAATACAAGGAACAACTAGAGAGGTTAAGTTACGACACATATCCGTTGTGCAGATGCATAGGGAAAAGAAGAAAGGTTGCCAACTCTTTGCGGTTAAATGGGAAAAACTTGAGGAATGTAAGGAATTCATTTCTCAAGATGATTTAGTATATTATGGACCTCAAGACTCCTAAGATGTTGAAGAAGGTGAAGTATTGGAATAAAAAACAGCAGATATGGAAAAATATCCTATTTTACAAAAAATTGAGGATGTATTTCTAGTAGAATTACCTAGATTACCACTTAAGAGGATATTTGATTTCTCTATCAACATAGTACCAAGGTCAGAACCAATATTGAAATTACCTTATAGGATGACCACAACTGAATTAATGGAGTTAAAGGCATAACTAGAAGAGTTGTTGTCTAAAGGATTGATAAGACCTAGTGTTTCACCTTGGGGAGCGCCAGTGATATTTATAAAGAAGAAGGATGGTACACTCTGCTTATGTATTGATTATCAGTTGCTTAATAAAGCAATGATAAAGAACAAGTATCCATTCCCATGTATCGATGATCTTTTCAATTAGATGAAAGGAGTGTCCATATTTTCAAAGATTGATATACGTTTTGGATATCACCAACAAAGAATCAAGGACGAAGATATTTACAAAAATGCTTTTAGAATTAGATATGAACATTTTAAGTTCATGGTTATACCATTTGGACTGATGAATGCACCAAGAATTCATGAACCTAATGAAAAATGTATTTAGAGATTTCTTAGATAAGTTTGTGTTGGTCTTCTTAGATGACATCTTAATTTACTCCAAGAATGAAGAAGAACATCTCAAGCATCTAGAGATTGTTCTCCAGCAATTGAGAGAGTAAAATTTATACGGAAAACTCTCAAAGTATACCTTCTTCCAAAAGAAAGTATAGTCAATGAATGGTATTTCGATTGATCTAGTGAAGATAAAAGTAGTGTTGGAGTGTTGCTGCCTAAGAATGTGCCGAAAGTTAGAAGATTTATGGGTTTGGCTGGGTATTACCATAAGTTCTTCGCAAAATTTTCAAGGATAGCTTTTCCCATCACATCATTGCAAAGGGAGGGGACTAATTTTAAGTGGTCTAAGAAATGTCAAGTAGCATTTGATCAACTTAAGGAAAGATTGACCACAACACTAATACTAAAGGTACCAAATATAGATGGTAACTTTGTATTTATTGCGGATGCATCTGGAGAAGGATTGGGTGGAGCATTAATGTAGGAAGGGTAAGTCATATCTTATGAATCTAGGAAACTAAAGACCTATGAACCAAATTATACTTCACATGATTTAGAGCTAGTAGCAATTATCCATGTGTTATAGATATAGAGGAATAATCTATTAGGAAAATCATTTGAGTTGAAGATTGATCACCATGGTCTAAAGTATTTGTTTACCCAACCCAATATAAATGCATGACAAAGGAAATGGTTGGAGTTGATATTTGACTATGATTTCAATATCAGTTATATCAAGGGAAAATAGATTCAGGTTGTTGATTCCCTAAGTCATAGGAGGCATGTATCCTCTATAATTTCAATCCAAATTAACTTCAAGGAACAAGTTACAAAAATCTAAAGGTGACGAGTTCTATGAGCAAGTTAAGCAAGAACTCGTGGACAATCCAAAAGATCAAAGGTATGAGGGATATCACTTTGAACCTAATGGATTATTGAGATTTAAGGAAAGGATTTATGTACCTAACATTAGGGAATTAAGGAGCATGGAATGGAAAGAAGTTCACAATGCACCATATTCAGGACATCTAGGTGTAACAAAGATGTTAGCCGATGTAAAGTCATTATATTTTTGGAAGGGTATAAAAGGGGATGAAATGATATTTGTAGCAAGTTTCTTAGAGTGCCAAAGAGTGAAGGTAGAGCACTATCATCCTGTAGGTCTATTATATCCACATGAAGTTCCAAAAATTAAGTGATGAGTTATTAGCATGGATTTTGTGCAAGGTCTCCCTATGTCAAGGAACAAGCACAATGTCATTCTGGTAGTGGTTGACAAGCTTACAAAGGTAGCTTACTTCATACTAGGGAACTTGACTGATGGAGCTCCTATAATAGCACAAAAGTTTATTCAAGAGATATTTAGATTGCGTCGAATTCCTAAAAAGATCATTTTTAATAGTGATGCTAGAGTAACATCTAGGTTTTAGTGAACCATATTTTCTATACTTGGAGAAACATTGAATATAAGTTCTATGTATCCAGAAATGGATGAAAAAATGGAAAGGGTGAACCAAGTATTAGAGCACCTACTAAGGATGTATTGTATGGATCAACAATACAAGTGGGAGGTTTACCTACCTTTGGTAGAGTTTGCATATAATAAATCATATCATTCTGTGATCAAGATGGAACCATTTGAAGTATTATATGGTAGGAAGTTCTGAAATCCTATAAGTTGGGATAAGTTAGAAGATAGGATAAGCCTTGAGCCAGAGATTTCATAAAAAATGGAGGAACAAGTTGGAATTATCAAGCAGGGGTTAGCAAAAGCTAGGAAAGGTTATGTTTATTTTAAACATGTAGCTAGGAATTTCATAGTAGGGGATAGGGTATTGTTGAGAGTTAAGCCTCACAAGAGTTCTATCAAGTTTGTAAATTCATCCAAACTAGCTTTGTGCTACATTGGGACTTTTTAAGTTCTTGAAGAAATCAACCTTGTCGCGTATAAAGATTGCCTTGCCACTAACTCTTGCCAGGATGCATAACGTCTTTCATGTCTTGTATCTTAAGAAGTATACACTAGATGATAATCATGTTATTGAATGGAATTCTTTATAGGTGCAGGACCCAAGGGTGGTAACGATCAAGCCTCTCAAGGTTCTTAGAACACGTAAGCTCCACTTGCGAAATAGAGAAGTTCTACAATGCAAGGTCTAGTGCGATCAATATGTAGAAGATTCTACCACATGGGAAGACTGTGTTGAAATGAAGGAAAAGTTTCCACAAGCTTTGCTAGATTTTGAAAACTCTTAAAAAAATGAAGTTTTGTGTTATGATGTTTTATGATGTGTGCTTTATGTTATGATAACATTTTATAATTAAAAATCATCAGGGACGATGATTCACAAGGGGGGAATATGTTACACCCTTTGTGTTATTATCTATTTATTATTACCTAGTTTGGTAAATTGCTTCAATAAATGTGAATATGTTTTATTTATGAATTCTAATGGAAATATGTTGAATGAATGTTTGATTCAATTAAATGCTTCATGATTCAGTATATAAAATATATAATG
>VDFB02193867.1:460402092-460431218 GCA_007258455.2 Sequoia sempervirens
AATGGGAAAACTTGAGGAATGTAAGGAATTCATTTCTCAAGATGATTTAGTATATTATGGACCTCAAGACTCCCAAGATGTCAAAGAAGATGAAGTATTGGAATCAAGAACAATAGATATGGAAAAATATCCTATTTTTATGGAAGTTTGAGGATGTATTTCTAGAAGAATTACTTGGATTACCACCTAAGAGGATATTTGATTTCTCTATCAACATAGTACCAAGGTCAGAACCAATATTGAAATTACCTTATAGGATGACCACAACTGAATTAATGGAGTTAAAGGCATAACTAGAAGAGTTGTTGTCTAAAGGATTGATAAGACCTAGTGTTTCACCTTGGGGAGCGCCAGTGATATTTATAAAGAAGAAGGATGGTACACTCTGCTTATGTATTGATTATCAGTTGCTTAATAAAGCAATGATAAAGAACAAGTATCCATTCCCATGTATCGATGATCTTTTCAATTAGATGAAAGGAGTGTCCATATTTTCAAAGATTGATATACGTTTTGGATATCACCAACAAAGAATCAAGGACGAAGATATTTACAAAAATGCTTTTAGAATTAGATATGAACATTTTGAGTTCACGGTTATACCATTTGGACTGATGAATGAACCAAGAATTCATGAACCTAATGAAAAATGTATTAAGAGACTGCTTAGATAAGTTTGTGTTGGTCTTCTTAGATGACATCTTAATTTACTCCAAGAATGAAGAACATCTCAAGCATCTAGAGATTGTTATCCAACAATTCAGAGAGTAAAAGTTATACGAAAAAACCTCAAAGTATACCTTCTTCCAAAAGAAAGTATAGTCAATGAATGGTATTTTAATTGATCTAGTGAAGATAAAAGCAGTGTTGGAGTGTTGGTGCCTAAGAATGTGCCGAAAGTTAGAATGTGTCGAAAGTTAGAAGATTTATGGGTTTGGCTGGGTATTACCATAAGTTTGTCACAAAATTTTCAAGGATAGCTTTTCACATCACATCATTGCAAAGGGAGGGGACTAATTTTAAGTGGTCTGAGAAGTATCAAGTAGCATTTGATCAACTTAAGGAAAGATTGACCATAACACTGATACTAAAGGTACCAAATATAGATGGTAACTTTGTATTTATTGTGGATGCATCTGGAGAAGGATTGGGTGGAGTATTAATGTAGGAAGGGCAAGTCATATCTTATGAATCTAGGAAACTAAAGACCTATGAACCAAATTATACTTCACATGATTTAGAGCTAGTAGCAATTATCCATGTGTTATAGATATAGAGGAATAATCTATTAGGAAAATCATTTGAGTTGAAGATTGATCACCATGGTCTAAAGTATTTGTTTACCCAACCCAATCTAAATGCACGACAAAGGAAATGGTTGGAGTTGATATTTGACTATGATTTCAATATCAGTTATATCAAGGGAAAATAGATTTAGGTTGTTGATTCTGTAAGTCATAGGAGGCATATATCCTCTATGATTTCAATCCAAATTAACTTCAAGGAACAAGTTACAAAAATATAAAGGTGACGAGTTCTATGAGCAAGTTAAGAAAGCACTCGTGGACAATCCACAAGATCAAAGGTATGAGGGATATCACTTTGAACCTAATGGATTATTGAGATTTAAGGAAAGGATTTATGTACCTAACATTAGGGAATTAAGGGGCATGAAATGGAAAGAACTTCACAATGCACCATATTCAAGACATCTAGGTGTAACAAAGATGTTAGCTGATGTAAATTCATTATATTTTTGGAAGGGTATAAAAGGGGATGAAATGAGATTTGTAGCAAGTTTCTTGGAGTGCCAAATAGTGAAGGTAGAGAACCATCATCTTGTAGATCTATTATATCCACATGAAGTTCCAAAAATTAAGTGGCAAGTTATTAGCATGGATTTTGTGCAAGGTCTCCCTATGTCAAGGAACAAACACAATGTCATTCTGGTAGTGGTTAACAAGCTTACAAAGGTAGCTTACTTCATACCATGAAACTTGACTGATGGAGCTCCTATAATAGCACAAAACTTTATACAAGAGATATTTAGATTGCATCGGATTCCTAAAAAGATCATTTTTAATAGTGATGCTAGAGTAACATCTAGGTTTTAGTGAACCATATTTTCTATACTAGGAACAAAATTGAATATAAGTTCTGTGTATCAAAAAATGGATGGAAAAATGGAAAGGGTGAACCAAGTATTAGAACACCTACTAAGGATGTATTTTATGGATCAAAAATGCAAGTGGGAGGTTTACCTACCTACCTTTGGTAGAGTTTTCATATAATAAATCATATCAATCTGCGATTAAGATGGAACCATTTGAAGCATTATATGGTAGGAAGTTCTAAAATCCTATAAGCTGGGATAAGTTAGAAGATAGGATAAGCCTTGAGCCAGAAATTTCATCAAAAATGGAGGAACAAGTTGGAATTGTCAAGTAGAGGTTAGCAAAAGCTAACGATAGGCAAAAAGGTTATGTTTATTTTAAACACGTACTTAGGAATTCCATAGTAGGGGATAGGGTATTGTTGAGAGTTAAGCCTCACAAGAGTTCTATCAAGTTTTTAAATTCATCCAAACTAGCTCTGTGCTACATTGGAACTTTTTAAGTTCTTGAAGAAATCAACCTTTTCGCGTATAAGATTTCCTTGCCACCAACTCTTGTTAGGATGCATAATGTCTTTCATGTCTTGTATATTAAGAAGTATACACTAGATGATAATCATGTTATTGAATGGAATGCTTTACAAGTGCAGGACCCAAGGGTGGTAATGATCGAGCCTCTCAAGGTTCTTAGAACACATAAGCTCCACTTGCGAAATAGAGAAGTTATCCAATGCAAGGTCTAGTGCAATCAGTATGCAGAAGATTCTACCACATGGGAAGATTATGCTAAAATGAAGCAAAAGTTTCCACAAGCCTTGCTAGATTTTGAAAACTCTTAAAAAAATTAAGTTTTGTGTTATGATGTTTTATGATGTGTGCTTTATGTTATGATAACATTTTATACTTAAAAATCACCGGGGACGATGATTCACAAGGGGGGAATATGTTACACCTTGTGTGTTATTATCTATTTATTATTACCTAGTTTGGTAAATTGCTTCAATAAATGTGAATGTGTTTTATTTATGAATTCTAATGGAAATATGTTGAATGAATGTTTGATTCAATTAAATGCTT
Source organism: Sequoia sempervirens (assembly GCA_007258455.2). Taxonomy (NCBI): domain Eukaryota; kingdom Viridiplantae; phylum Streptophyta; class Pinopsida; order Cupressales; family Cupressaceae; genus Sequoia; species Sequoia sempervirens. Next base: position 460,405,283 of record VDFB02193867.1, read on the forward strand.
CATGATTCAGTATATGAAATATATAATGTGAATATGATATGCATGTGAGGTATATGATGCATTGATTCAACTAACTACTATCATGGTGAACTAAGTTGAATGAAAAAATAGGTTCAAGCCTCCAGAAGAGAGGGGAAGTATCACTCAGGAGAAGAATTTGGTCTGGTAACCTTTAAATTCGACCTTACTGAGCATTCACACACTCACACCCTAGTCGGTCTTAGTTAAGTCAAGTAAAATTGGGTAATGGGTAAGTGATCTTCTATTTTGTTTATGAATGTGTGTTGATTTGTAATCTTGTTTTATGATCATTTGGAATGAGGGATGTGATGAAGTCTTAAAGTTGTGTTGAAGCCCTTCCTTGAGTGTTTACTTTTATATCGATGAGATATATGTATTTAATGTATATATGAATGTGTCTATGGTAAACTCATACATGTGAGTAAATATGTGCATGTGTATACATATGTAGACATACCTATACATACTCATGGATGGATTACCCATATGCATGGGAATACTGATTGGACTAAGGTGACATATATATATGACTATATATATACATTCCATGTATATATGTCGATCGATGGAACTGTATACATGAGTGTTTTATAAAGATATTGAAATGGAATTACGTATATAAATATGTGGTATATATATTAATATATATGTCTATAAGTTGATATAATAACATATATATTTATATATAATCATATATATATATATATGCTTAATATTATTCTTTATGCTTATATATTATATAAATATGTTTGTTAATTGTAAAGAAGGGGAAAATCAAAACCAAATGGAAAAGATCATAATAGCAACCACAACTATTGAAATCTAAGCCTAGAATCCCAAACTAAAAAAATAAAGCACAAACAAAAATGGAGAGCAAACGAAATAGAAAACTAATCTAAACTCCCCATAATGTAGTTGATTCCTTACTTGATTCTCCTCCATTCTTCTTGAGTTTGAAATTTTTCCCTGAGCTTCGAAGTATTCAAATACCTGCAAGTTACGATGAACCGATAGCAAGAACTTTTGAGAAAGTGTGGTTGTAAAGCCAAAATGAAAGAGACAACCTTCTTTTGTAGTATAACTTCTCAAATGGATGGATGAGATCAAAAGTTTAGAAGATACCAAGATCAAGGTGGAGGTTTCATGCACCACAGAGTAGTGGGCTAGGGATGGCTAAGGATAGATGGTCAAGATTCTTTGAAAATTGAAAGAAATCAATGGTCAAAATTCAAATGAGAAAGTGGGGGGAAGGAAATGGAGGAATCAAATGATAATTTTTAATTCATGGAGAAGCATGTGAGGGAATAAATAATCATTTAGATTATTTATTTTAGAGAATAAGGGGAATAGCCGGTATTGGCATGGTGTGATGGTTTATAGGTGGCATTGTTGTTCTTGCCACCAAGGTTCAAACCCCATTGGGGTGGTATTGTTGAATGGTTGTATCCGGTTCATAGCTACGGTCAAAAGCGTTTACCCCTTGAATAAAAAAAAAAAGAGAGAATAAGGGGAATGGATATTTAATTTAAAATGATTGTGCAACCATTAAATTAATTATAGAGGAAATATGAAAGACATTAAATAATTAATTCAGATTAATCATTTAATGATGGAAGAGTGATAAAAGATAGTTAAATAATTCCAATAATTATTTAACTATAGAAAGGATAAAAAAGATTAATGAATAGCTAAAGAATTAAAAATAATTATTTAACTATAGGTGAATAATTAAATAAATGACAATTTATTTAACTATAGAAGGAAAGAGAATGTTAGTGACACAATTAAATAAATATTAATTTATTTAATTGATCAAATAGAAGAATAAAGCAAGGGAACACAAATTAGTTAAATAATTAAAAATTATTTAAATAATAGAGGCATGTGGTAAAATAATTAAATAATTAAAATTACTTAGTTATGTGGGGAAGAAGGGAGATTGAAGTAGAAAAATGTTGTTCGCAGACCCAAGACATTTTTTAGTGTCTAAATTTTGCCCCTCTTTGACATATTTTGATTTGAGCGTTGCGTCATATAATAATTAAGAAACTATTTTTCAGATCATCCCTTAGTGTGCCCCAGCAAAGGTAGGATAGACCCATGCCCCCTCATATATTTTTTGCAAATTTTGATTTTTTTTCTGAAAAACGTGAAAAATTATTTCAACAAGCCAATTTAGGGAATTAACAACAAAAAGGTTTGATTTTGGACCACTAGGACATTTGCAATAGGTTTAGGTTTCAACATTTGACACTGCTAGCTAACAAGGTAGGTTAAAGTCCCACTTTAGGAAGGTATAAATGTGATTAGGTTTCCAAAAATAGCCATTTATGCATTTTTTGTTTGAGTGAATAGTGAGAAGAGTGAAAACCTTGATGCAAAGCTTCCGTCAAAATGTCGCTAGTTCCACACATAGCACATCATGGGTATCAATTTAGGACATATAGATGGCTAGAGGGCTTGGGGAATACGGTAAGTACTCAATCCTTGCCTTGTGATTTTTCAATTTTTTGGTAGATTTAGGGCTCCAAAATGGGGCAGATAGATGTGGTTAACCTAGTTGGCCACATCTGTTATCTCATGAGCTACAAGTGACTGTGGTTTTCCACAAGTGACTCGAATCAACACAATTACTTAAGACCTAGTCACAACTAGTTTTTTGTGCTACAATTGAAAATTGCGACATAATTGTAGGATTTAGCAATGCATGTGTGGTTTTGACCCGCATGCGGAATTTTACGATGCAGTTGTATTATTAAATGCTGCATTTTGTTAAAAAATTGCATGTGATAGGTAGTTCAACTCATTTTAGATTTTGCACTGCATGTGCTAAAATTACGATGCATTTCCATGTTAAGTGGCATATGCTAGATAGTGCGATGCATTTTCCTATCAAAAAAATTTCCCCAGTTTTGGATAAAATTTTCTTTGTGACCTAGATCAAATAGGTTTTCGAAAGCTTTTGGATTGACATAATGCAATTTTTTGTGATCACAAGTGCCACTAGACCCAATTCTGACCTGAGAGAGTCATCCCTCAAGCTTTAGACTATATCAACAACTAGATGATGACTAGAGGGAGCGACTATTTTCCCTAGGATTATACCATGTTACATTCATGCCTGTGATTCAGGCTAACACAAGACTATTAGCTGCATTGGTCGAGCAGTGGCACTCAGAGACGAGCTTGTTTCACTTGTCAATAGGGAGGCTACGGTGACCCTAGAGGATGTATGACACATCCTCAAATTTCCCATTCATGGAGAGCATGTGTTGTATAATCTAGAGCGGGGATATGCAACTATTGTGGTCACTTTTGATCATAATGACATTGCGAGGCTAGGTGTATAGGAGTATGCTATCCACTAGGATAAACTGGTAGAGAGATATGAGCTCTTCTCTATTGTCCTATGCAGTGCTATTAGCAGATTGGTGTGTCCTAATTAGTGAGGGCATGGATTTCCAGTTGGTTGGGGGGAGATGCTAGTTGGCATGCTCACTCAAGATACTATCTATGCTTGGGGGACATGTATGTTGTCCATGTTGTATTTTTAGTTGCATGATGTGGCATATAAGGGAGCTCAAAGCATCAGCTATGGGATCACTCTCCTAATGGTTTGGGCTTGGGAGTAAATAACGGTGTTTAGACCACCTTTACAAAGGTAGCTTAGGGAGGGATTACTATGTGTTTACATGTATGGAGGCACAATCACCCAGAAAGATGTCAGTGACATTGGTTATTGGAGGTATGCTATTGAGTTATTGGATTCATTCAAATGGAGATCGTAGAGGGATTGCACTCCATTTTTTGATGATGATCATTTTCCCTATTTTCATCAGCCTCGATACTTGATTTGTCGCACAATGCAGAGTCAACACATCATTAAGATATATTTACCAGAGGGTGCGACAATAGTTTGGTGAGCAGCAAGGACTACCTGTTGGCATTGCAGAGTTTGCTTGCTCAAGTAGGGAGATTCAGTCATGGGGAACTATGATTCCTGTGACCATGACAGAGCAAGATACAGATGCATTACAACCATTTCAATGGGGAGTAGGGTCGGAGGTTGCAGATGTAGGGACTACACCCAACTATGATAATTGGTGGGAATAACATAATCCTGTGCCACTTACTAATCCAAATCAGCCTACACCAGTTGAGAGACGAAGGAGGGGACCTAGGGGAGGAGTATAGGGCTAAGGATGAGGCTGAGGGGATGATGGAGGAGAGAATTTAGGGGATGATGGGGATGAAGGATATGGAGGGAGATGAAGAGGAAGTAGAGGAGGGAGGGATGGTAGAGGTAGGGATGGGAGACCACCTCATCCACCTCATCAACCTTGTCCACCAAATGGAGATGGGGGGAGATAGGTAGCAGAGGCCCCTCTTCAAGAGGGAGAGGTTAGAGATATAGGGGTAGAGGGATAGGAAGAGGCACCTCCTCACCAGGAGGAGAGATAGGAAAAGGAGAAACCGACATTGGACATTAGGATAGATGTTGGGGTAGGGTAGGTTGGTGGATATGAGGAAATGAGAGAATAGGAGGAGGAGGAGGAAAGGGAGAGATTCATCATGGAGGGATTGGAGGAGATCCCTATCCTAGAGAGGAAGGAGGTGGAGGGGAGGAACAACTAGTGGATGGGAAGATCACACAACTTTAGGCATAGTTATAGGCAACACATACTGAGATACAATAGCTACAAGCTGAAAGGGATATGAATCTTAGTAGGGTGTTGTGTGTAGAGTAGATATCCATTGATTTCATGAGTAGAGGAAGTGATTTGATAGTAGATATCCTCTAAGAGCTCAAGAGGTTCATTCAGGATAAGTAGTACTATAGGGACTACTATGAGAGGGAGGTACCCCCTAAGTGCAGAGAGCCCAACTTCTCACAGGTTGAGAGAAAATCGCAAAGAAGATCTCAGTCTAGACAATCACAAAGTAGTGATGGGGTGTCACAGTGATTATCTTCATATCAATTGACATTAGGATTAGGTCACAGGGCATCAGGATCACACTAGGCCCAGGATGATAGGCCACCTTCCATAGGTCATTCCCCATTAGGTGATAGGGGGAGCACTGGCTAGTTTTATTTTATTATGCTTGAGACATTGACATATTTATGTATTTTGATCGAGCTTGTGAGATCCATTTTTTAGATCATTTTGATATTGTACTATGACACTTATTATTTTTTGGTATATTATGCAAATGCATGATTTTGGTGGCGATTATGTGATGAGTTATTTATTATGCATGTTCTATATGATGGATGATGATATGATGATGGTATACATTTATAAGATTATGGGATGATTCTATATGATTATTGCATGCATTTCTATATGTTTTGATGCATTATGGATGTATAATGGTCTATGGTTTTATGCTTACATATTCTTTTCTATTTTATTATGTATGGATGATGCACATGATATCTTTTTCCATATGTATGATTATTGTATATGATTACGAAGTTTATGTGGATGCACATGTGATGTATGATTTATGATGTTATAGATGTAGATGATGTGATTCAATATGAATGACACATGCAAATGCTATGATATGGATGTGTATATGATTTAAGTAAATGTAATGATATGGAAATGCGATGGTCATGTATGAAAATGTATGCAATGAGATATGAATGCAAGAAGATATCATGTCATCATGACCTAACATATAATTCTTATATGGATGTATGTATGTGTGTATGATCATGCTATCTATATTTTTTATACTTTTAGATGCAATATGGATGACCTAACATGTTTACAATGATTCCTATGATGCTTTTATGATGCCTATATGTTTCTAACATGATTATGTATGCAGGATATTTTTATGTGTCACAGGATGCCATCAAGATGATTGCAGAAAAGAAAGGAAAGAGTGCGAAGAAGGTGGATGTTAGTATGGAAAAGATGGATGTCAATGTGGAGTTAGTCAGGTGAAAAGGGAATGATATTCTTGCTTAATAAATTTCAAATTTCATGTTTATCATCATTAGGCGATAAAATTATAGCAAATGGACAAGAAACATTATGGTATGACATAGACCAAGGTGTGCAATGTTACAACTTGCAAAAATGGACACTGAATAGACAAGGAATTCCATGACTCGCTACTAAGGACCCAATTGCCCCAGTCTTTTTTGCAAGATAAACCACAAGCAAAAATCAAAAGAAAAGAGATCATGATCCATCATCGCCCCTCTAAATCCTTTGTGGGACATCCTCAAGGTAGCTAGTAACATGACCAAAGACAAATCAAAAAGAGAAGACCAACTAGACAAAAAAAAGTCAATAACCATTTATATTAGTTGCTAGAATTTATTTTTTCATAGAATTGATGAGGTTGATTGACTAATAGATTGACCAAGTTGATTAAGTGGCAAAGTTGATTGTTTGATAAGGTTGATCGATTGACCGATTGTTTGACCAGATAAATTGATTGAATGACCAAGATTGATTGTTTGACCAAATTTATTAACTAGATTGATTGACTAATAGAATTGACCACTTGACAAGATTGATTGATTAGTTGACCAAATTGACTTATTGATAAAATTGACTAATTGACAAGATTGATTGACCATGCCTAGTTTTAGGAAAGACATATCCTGTATAAGGAAAATGACAAGGTTGATAAATGACCATGTCCAAATTCAGGAAGAACACATCCTTAATAAGACAAAATGATAAGACTATTGAAATGAAAAGCATTGATGATGAGGAAATTGACTAGTTTGGATTGAAGATTAGTTGAATAGTTAATCTGTTGATTCACGATTTGGTTTAGAATCTTGTTTGCTTGTGTCCAAAGTGCAAACCTTAACAAGGGACAACTTATTAAAGGGCCAAAAATAATAGACCAAGATAGACTCAAAAAACCCTAAAGGACTGACTTATTCCCTCGGGGGCTCATCAAAATATGGCATTGCCTATGTTATACATGCAAAGACATCATAGTCTAACTGACCTGGACCAAAAATAACTCATTATTAAGATGAAAAGCATGATTAATTCGACTCAAAAAAACCCTAAGGGTATGACCTAGTACCTTGGGGGCTCATCAAAAGATGGCCTTTCCTACGTAGCAATGCACAAAGGCAATGTAGTTCGACTAGACTTGACTGCCACAGACTGACTCTATTTTTTTGAATTTTTATGTTTTACGATTTTTTGAGATTTTTGAAGGTTTTATATTTTTTCAGATTTTGAAGGTTTTATGATTTTTTTGGATTTTGAAGGTTTTATGATTTTTTTGGATTTTGAAGGTTTTATGATTTTTTGGGATTTTGAATATTTTAAAGGCTGATACCATGTGTAGGATCCCATAAAGAGGTAAGTCAAGAAATTTCTCCCAGTCAGGTATAAGACCAAGTCATTATACGTGAGGGGATTGATGGATGCCAAGGATGGTCATGAAAGGAAAATGACGCTAAATTTCAATGCTTCTTAGGCCATGAGAAGGATGGCAAAGCTTTGTTATGGCAAGTGAAGAATGGGTGGATGGAGGTGAAAAACTAGATAGAATGATGGTAGATGATAAAGCAAAGATTGGCTACACATGATGCCTATTTTCCAGGTTTTCACTATGGTAATTATCCAAAGTGCCACCAAAGTGGTTTTCAGTATTCGATGAATTATTTATCTTTACCATTTTCTTTTCTTTTTTCTTTTTTTGTATTCACCAAGATGCCTATTTTTCAGGGTTTCATTAAGGTGACTATTTTTTTTGTATTTTTGACATTTTGAAAGGGATTCTCTAGAAGCTGGATGTAATATCTATGAAGATGCATGTTGTTGATGGGCTCAGGAAATGGTTCACCTTCAAGAGTAGACAACTAATAAGCACCAAACCCATATGATGTTGTGATGATGTAGGGGCCCAACCAATTGGTCTCATATCTGCATGACCATGTCAAACGCAAGGATCTAATGTGAATGAAGGGTGGGAATGATGGATATGGATGATGATTGATGTGGTGAGAAAAGGGAGCTAATCTATGATTCCTAATGTGCACCTACATGGACCATCAAGCTTCACATAAAGAGGAGTTGGGGAAACCAATAAGCTACAACACGTGAAGGAGTCATCCTCAAAGGTCCATCGAGAAACATTGCCAGTGGAGATGGTGTGATATGATGGGTGCATGGATATGAGTGAATTTGGTAGAGTGTATGGATTGGGTGAAGATGATGGAGATGGAGGCCTTGGATCAACAAATTATTCTTTTGACATTCTACTTTGATAAATGCCCCTAGTTATTTTTGATGAAGAGGCATAATTGGAGATCAAAATTTTCTTACTTTCATTCTCGACTTTTATTTTTATCTTTGAATTTTCCAATAGATTTTGATTTTGAGTAGAGGAAATTTCATGATCTTTCTTTCTTTGCATTCTTTCTTTTGATTTCGGATCTCCATTTGAAAAAGGAAATTTCACCTTTGATTCTTGAGTTATATCCTTGTTATTTTCTTGAGGTGATACTTGTTGATCCATGTATATGAAGTGGATGAATGTGGGTGAGATGGATGAATCAAATGAAGCAAATGAGGTGACATGAATGTATGGTTCGTAAGAAATATTAGCAATGCACTCAATGGATTCTTCATGACTATCCTTTTTGGAACTATTCACATTATTGGAGGCTAGCACATCCTTAACAAGTTGGAAAGAAGACTCAACAAAGGAAATAGTAGGGGATACATATCCTAACTCAAGATGGTCGAAACAAAGGGATGATGGTTCAAAAGATGGAGTGAAAGGAAAAGAATCATGAGATGGAGGGGGTGATCTTGAACATCCTCCATAAGATCATGAGTGGATATGGTAAAGATAGAGGTATCATCAGGATCCCAAAAGGTTTCAATCCAGGCATGGTCATTTGTTTGCATATTCTCACAAAGATCTAAATATGACTTAACATTGTTCTTAAGATTCTAGATATCCTTAGGAGTATTAATATTTTCACCTGTGGATAACTTCTCAGCACAAAATAAACTATCCATACGATATTCTTCACATCCCATGCCATGGATTTGGACCTTGGCTTTGGAAGGTGTGGTGAATGGAGTGGATGATTTGACAAGGGAAGATGGATCAATATAATGTGATAAGGTGGAAGATGAAGCTTCTTGATAGAAAGGCACTTGAAATTTAGTAGTCCCTCTCAGATTGTTGTAGTATTGGAAAGGATCAACATCACTTGGTATGGTAATTTCAGTGTCATTGTGGGGAAACTTCAGGTATTGATGATAATTAGAAGGCATGACCCTCATGGCATGAATCCATGGGTGACCTAGAAGAAGATTGTAAAGAAATTCCAGATCCAAGAAATGGAACATTGTGTTCTAAATAGTGGGACCGACCCTCATAGGAAGTGTAATTAATCCTTCAGAGAAGTGCTCAACATAATTATAAACCTTGATAAAAATTGTCTTGGATCGATCTACGCAAGCCTCAAAGAATCCCAATGTTGTGACCAATTTTAGGGCACATATGTTCAGACTTGCTCCATCATCTACCAAGACTCGTCTAATTTTATGTTTATTAATGTAAACCTCAAGGTGTAGGGGGTCATTATGATCTAGCTTTTATGAAGAAATATCTTGTTCATAGAATGTGACATAGTGGGGTGTAGCTAGGTATCCAACCATGGCCTAAAATTAGTTGAAATGTGAACCAGTTTAAGAATGTATATCTGTGCGGGTGTCTTTCCTAGATGATCCAAGAGGTTATATTGGTTTTTCAATTATGGATTGGAGGCAGCCCCTTGTAGGGTCACCTTATCTCTATGAGTAGTGACAACACATTCTGAACTTTTGTTAATGGTGATAGTAGCAACATTATTATCAAGGGCTTGAATGTGGTTAATGGTATAGTCATGCACAACATGGGTATAAATAGCATTGTTATTGTTTCTTGAATTGGAAGCCTTCCCTTTCCCATGGTCTTGTAAGGGAGTTTTGAATATGGTATGATCAACATTGGTTTTACCTTGTGAATTATTTACTGATATGTCTCCTTCTTTAATAAGGTCTTGAATGAGGTTTTTGAGTGTCCAACATGATGAGGTTTTGTGTCCTTTACCATTATGATATTCACAAAATTAATTTTCATTCCACCAATTTGGTTTGACTGATTTCAGTTCATATGTCTTAATATCAGGAAGTTAAATGATGTTTGATTGTAGAAGTTTCTTCATAACTAACTCAATGGGTTCCCCTAAGGTTGTATATGTTCTTTTAGTGCATGAAGGTCTTTTGTATTGCTAATTATTTCGACTGCATTCAATGTCTAATCATTGTTGGGTGTTGGTGTGTTTGATGTGTATGGACTTTTAAGATGAAGGGTGGGATTACCTTGATTTACCACTTTAGCATCCACGACTCCATCATTGGTGAAATTCTTATTTCAAGACCAAAATTTACCCTTGTCACTAGGAGCATTAGGGGTTTCTTTGTAGATTTTCACTAGTCCTTTTGACACAAGATCCTTCTCAATAAAGACCCCCTTTACAATAACATCTTCAAAGGTAGTGCAACATTGTATTTGAAGTTGGATCATTAATTCCGTGTGGAGAATTTCTATGAAAATGGTGACCAATTGTTTCTCAAGTATGTGGCAAGTAAATTTATTAGCCATGTTGTGCCATCTTTGATAGAATGACGTAAGTGATTCTCCCTCTTTTTGTTTAGTGGTGCACAATGTTTCCAGGGTTGTTTCACTTTCTATGTTGTAGGAAAAGTGGTTGATGAATCTATTAGCCAATTCACCCCATGTTCATATCCCAAGAGGAAGGTACGTAAACCATTCTAGAGTCATGCTCGGAAGGCTTCAAGGAAATAGTGTCATCAAATATGTGGGATCATAGGAAATGTCCATACATGTGTTAAATTATCATATGTGTTCCACTAGATCCCCTTTCCCTTTGCATTTGTTAAAGTTTGAAGTGGTGAAATGTGGCATGTATAATTTTTTGCCAAAAGGGTAAGGGCACAATTCCTCCATAGAATATGTCTTCTTATTTGTCCCCAATAGTATGTTTTCCATCTATTGTTGTATTGCTTGTATTTGTTGCATTAAGGTTTCCATAGGAGATGGTGTCATGTTGGGTTGTCCTTGCATAAGGGGATCAACATTATTGTTAAGAGAATTGTATCATAAATTTGGCACCACTATGTGATTTGTATTGGCATTTTGTTGCAAAGGATTTAGATTTCCTTGTTGATAAAGGGGTGTAAATGTGGCATTGGTATTGTTTTAATTTTGTGGTATGAAATTGGCATTGGGTGTGATGTTTTGTTACGATGGAAGGGGATTGGTGTTTAAATTTGTACCAAAATTCATGTTCGTATTTGGTGTAGCATTGATTAAGGGTGTATTTTTTTGTGTGCCAAAAGGATTTACAAATGTTGCACCCATAAGATTAGAAGATGAGGTACCGAATGTGAATGTTGGTCCTTGGGACATAGTATGTATTCTCTTAGCTCTAAATATTGGTGGATTGGGGATATGTGTAGTTGTTGCAATGGGTGTTGTGGCCCCAAGGGGTAGACTAGTGAACATTTTTTGTGAAATGGGTTGACCTTGTGTGAATGTGTATTGATTTGGACCTTGAGTTTGTGATTATGTTTTTCCCTCTACAATTGTGGAAGTGTCAAAGTTAAAGGAGAGTTTAGAACCTTTCTTGGAAAGTGCGAGAAAGAATTTGTTGGGGTCTACACTGACAAGCTCATACACAATGCATATTATTCTTAGATCTTGGAAAACATGTTCAATTTCTTCAGGGGTCAAATGTCTATTGACATCAGTTGACGTGAGGTTGGAAAATAGATTTGAATTTGACCCAAGGTTTGTTTCCTTTGTGGGATTGAAAATGGAATCACTTGAAGAGTGCATATCATTTATTTTTCCTTGTGACCTTGTTTCAACTATGTAAGACTTGCAACCTAAGGATTGATAATGCCAAGCTATAATGCAAGATGGGATATGAGACTAAGCTATATTTTTAGAATTTTAGAATTTTTGAGAATATAATGATGGAAAAAAATTTAATGCACCTAAGACTAATGCTTTGAGATGCAATGATAATAATGACCATATGACCAAAGGATATGATATGTAATGAGATCAAATAAGATTTTGACTAAGATTTTGGGATATGTAACTCATGATTAAGGTATGCCAAATGAAACTAAGGGGATACACCTTTGGATCTAAGAAAAAGGTTAGCAACCAAGATATGGTAGTCCAATGTAACAAACCAAATTGTTATGACCTCAAAAGGAAAAGATTTTGATAAGATGATGTTTTGATAAGGTGAGTCTAAACTAAGACATAACTTTGAGATCCAACGATGATAATGATTGATTGATAGAAAAGATGAGGTCATAGACAATCTAAGCATGTAATAATGGAATGATCAAGAACATGGTAGGTTTCCTAATCTATAATCTAAGAGGTGCAAATGACTTAGAATTACCTAAGGTTAGGCAAGCAATGCAAGGTGGGTGATGCAATTTTCCTAAGCTAAAACAATGCAATCTAAATGAATGCAATGAAATGGGCTAAAAGTCTATGACTAGAGAACAAGGTCACTGTCATAATATATTTGAGACTAATAGTAGACAAATATTTTCCCTAAATTTTATGTTTTAGTAGTTGCGGCTCACTGTCTAGCAAATGCGGTGCACTGTCACTGAAAAATGTGGCTCACAGTTTGTTTGTTGTCAATTTGATGTTTTGGAATGGTTTTCATTTTGGAAAGATGATTTGTAAACACAATATAAACTTTGAAAATGGATTTTTGGTTGTTGCCTTGTGAAATCCCTATGCGAATATGTGTATGTTTGAGGGTTATTCACCCCAATTTCCACTAGTATAGCACAATCGAAAACATATCAAGCACTTCCTATGCCTAAGGTCAACGGCCAATGGTAAGACTTTCAAGCCCGGAACTTGGAATCTCCTTTGAAAAAAGTGTAGGGACACCTTTAGGGGGTTTATTGACTCTTAAGGATAGCTAGGGGCCTCCAAGATTGGAAGGATGACCCAATCACCCTCACCTCGAAAAGTTACAAGAAAAAAAGTAGCTTATACTAAGCTGAGGATTTATGTATCATTTCAAGGGAGCCGTATGGTGAGTAACTTAAGGTGTGGTACTACACCCTTGCACTAAAAGTGATATCAAATAATCTCAATCAAAAGTATGGCTATTAAGAAGGTTTCTAGTCACAACTCAAGGACTTACCGCCTTGTTAGCATCCAACAAGCCACTTAAGGCTTTAACCAACCTTACTAAGGTACTATAAGAAAATACCTCATATGCGTGTGGGTAGCTTCCCCTTTTGGATCGACACTATATGATGAAGGCTAATTACAGTTTGGACTTGAATTTCATCTTATCCTTTTAGATAGCGATCCGAGGGAAAAACTACTTTGGGTCACCAATGATTTCTTCGTTAGGATGTGTCTCAATTGGTAGGCCCTACTACAAAATAAAAATATGATATAGTGATTTCTCTTACACCCAAGATTGCATGAAGCACATGGGTAGAGGATACTTTCACTACACCTATGGGTTCTACAACACAAAATTTGTGCAAGTGTACCGAGCATGAAAGACAATGATTAATTTTAAATCCCAAATCAAAATGTGCCTAATTAACATGAAAGACAAAACAAGATGCAAATTGTGGTTCCTTTTAAGCCATAATAAAAAGTGAAAATGCAAGTTGTTGTTCATTTTAGCCCAAAATGAGTGAAAATGCAAATTATTGTTCTTTTTAACCCAAATGAGTGAAAATGCAAGTTGTTGTTCTTTTAAACCTAAATGAGTGTGAATATGATTTTTTTTGTTCTTTTTAACCCAAATGAGTGTGAAGATGCAATTTTTTGTTCCTTTTAACCCAAATGAGTGTGAAGATGCAATTTGTTATTCTTTCTAGCCCAAATAAGTGTGAAAATGCAATTTTTTATTCTTTTTAGCACAAATGAGTGTGAAGATGCAATTTGTTGTTCTTTTTAACCCAAATGAGAGTGAGGATGCAATTTGTTGTTCTTTTTAGCCCAAATGAGATGTGCCTAACTAACAAAAGATATTGGTTTGTTTTAAGCACAAAAGTAAAAACTGCTCCTATCTTAAACAAAAACAAAAACCATGCAAAAGATGGATTAGTATTTTCCAAGGAAAATGTCCTCTCCCAAATGTAAGCCACATGCTGCAAATAGAGAATTAGTAACTAAAAAAAAAAAATTTAATGATAACAACAAATTAAAAACAGTGATAACTTTTCCAAATCTTAATAAAATTGAAATCTGTAAAATTCTATGAAAAGCTAAGACTCGTACCTACAAAACCCAAAAACCTTCCTGCAAAATTTTGCATGAAAAATGTTATAGATGAAAGAAACATGGATTTTAAGAGGTCAACAAATGAATTTAAAAAAAAAGAGCAGTGGAATTAAAACAACAATAACTTTCTCAAATCAAAACGATACATTAAATAATTAATTCAAATTAATCATTTAATGATGGAAGAGTGATAAAATGTTAAATAATTCTAATAATTATTTAACTATAGTAGGATGAAAAAGATTAATGAATAGATAAATAATTAAAAATAATTATTTAAGTATAAGTAATAATGAAGAGTGAATAATTAAATAAATGGAAATTTATTTAACTATAGAAGGAAAGAGAATGTTAGCGACGCAATTAAATAAATATCAATTTATTTAATTGATCAAAAAGAACAATAAAGAAAGGGAACATGAACTAATTAAATAATTAAAAATTATTTAATTAATAGAGAATGTGGTAAAATAGTTAAATAATTAAAATTACTTAATTATGCAGGGAAGAAGAGAGATTGAAGCTGAAAAATGTATTTGGTAAAATTTATGAAATCAACATATATATATATATATATATATTGATATAAACATATGTATATACATATACGTATATAATATATATAATATATATATGAATAAAAGCTATTGATATAATTCTCAAAGCACATAACATAGCATTGATTATTATTGTTAATATTGTGAAGCAAAGCACATATTATAACATATGGCACATATAACATATTGTGCAACCTTTAGTGGAATTTAAGCCAACACATAAAGTTTAATAAGACCAAGTCAAAACAAAGTACAAACATGTAAGAGTTAATGTTTCTATGTAAAAAATTTAGAAGGAAGTAAATACTATTTTGAAACCTTTGGAATATTCCAAAACCCGCACTATGATTGTGGTGCCAAACATATGGAGGTGGCGCCATATTTTCTAGTGTTTGGAATGTAAAAGAGGTCTTTGAAATATGCATAAGCCTACAAATAGTATTTAGACTTAGTTAAGTGCAAACTTGTTAGCACTTTGTAAAGGAATTCGAATTAGGAATCTTGTTTTGAGCTTGTTGTCACATATATCAAGTTGACTCAACCATTTAAATGGTGAGGACTGTGATGTGTTGCAAACATGTGAGTTAACTTTGTGAGTCATTGCATGAGGTTAGAGAGGTGTCAGAAATACTTACTTGTTTTTAGCCTCCAGTTGCTCACAAATTAGTATAAATAGAGGTGCCCATTCTACCAATTGTGACACTTATCATTCTAATTTTCTTTGTGTTATTTTGTTGTAAATTCTTTGAGAGTGAATTGACAATTGTGAGATAGAGAGAGTTACTTGTTATTTTGTATTGGTTTTGTTGAGAGATCTAGAGAGAAGCTAGTAGAGGTAATTGGGTTGTTTGTAGTGGAAGTTGCAAATGATCTTGATTCATTAAGATAGGAGGGAAGATTATTTAGTTAGAGTTTTAAAAAGGCATGTTGATTTCTACCCCTTGTCATTATGTTGAAAAGATTATTTATTATGATGTCTTATAATAGAGGTGGCCACGTGCATGGTGTTGTCCGTCCGGGTAGGCACGTCACGAGTAGGGGCAACTGGGGGTCTTTCGGGTAAAGGGCTTCATACGAGATGTTCTTCCCAGGTTCTTGTGAACCGAGGCTCTTTGCCATCACTCTCTAGCCTACATGGATCCTTTACACGTAGCTCGATGTTTTCCATTGGCACTTGGCAATAGAACTTGTCAAGGAGAAATTTTGTTTGTGGCAGTCGAGATTGGCTTGTTTGTGTGTGGGTGTGTCACTCCAAGCGTGTAGGGGGAATATGCCTTGGAAATGGATGTATCTGAGTGGCCTTATAATTGAGGTTTCTGTGTGCACAATGCACTCTTTGCAGACCCACCTTTCACGAGTAGGGGCGTCTTCATGACTTTCGAGTAAAGGGCTTTGTACAGGGATGTTCTTCTTAGGTTCCTATGAACCGAAGCTCTTTGTCATCACTCTTTTCCTTTTGCTTAGATGATTTTCTCGTGCAGGGCACCTCGCCTCTTTCGAGCTACGGGTGGATTTTGTTTGATTACAAGGACGAACTAATGCTTATCTTTTTGGTTTCCCATGTGGGCGTGTCCGCACCCTGCCTCTAGTAGGCCTGCGGTGGCCTACCCATGGCTGGAAGCTACTTGGTCGATCCTGCCAGTAGTCATATGCTTGTCTCAAAGATTAAGTGATGCATGTCTAAGTATGAACTATTTTAGACTGTGAAACTGCGGATGGCTCATTAAATCACTTATAGTTTCTTTGATGGTACTTTGCTACTTGGATAACCGTAGTAATTCTAGAGCTAATACGTGCACCAAATCCCAACTCTTGGAAGGGATGCATTTATTAGATAAAAGGTTGGCGCGGGCTCGCCCACTACTCCGGTGATTCATGATAACTCGATGGATCGCACAACCTTTGTGCCAGCGACGCTTCATTCAAATTTCTGCCCTATAAACTTTTGATGGTAGGATAGAGGCCTACCATGGTGGTGACGGGTGGTGGAGAATTAGGGTTCGATTCTAGAGAGGGATCGTGAGAAATGGCTACCAAATCCAAGGAAGGTAGCAGTCGCACAAATTACCCAATCCTCACACGGGGAGGTAGTGACAGTAAATAACAATACTGGGCTCATCAAGTCTGGTAATTGGAATGAGTACAATCTAAATCCCTTAACGAGGATCCATTGAAAGATTATTCAATTGGAGTTTTAAAAAGGCATGTTGATTTCTACCCCTTGTCATTATGTTGAAAAGATTGTTTATTATTATGCCATATTGGAAAGATTTTCTTTTGAGTATGTTTGATGCTTGCAAGTCTTTTGAAAGTTCTTTGATTGTCTCTTGTTTTGGGAAACCTTTCTTTTGAGTTTAAATGTATATAGTTATTATACTATAAAAGGGGTTTTATATGATTATATACTATTTGTACTATTCATAGAATTTTAGAACTATATATAGTTTGACAATACTCTAGGTGTGTAGCATAAAGATAAAGTTGTGAATCTTATAGCATGTCATTAGATATAAATTAATAGGAAGGTTATTCCTGGGGTTAGGATAAATCCATGATAAATGGGATAACCTTAGAATAGAATACTAATGGTCAATACAAATTGAGCAATTAAATGTGGTGAAATAGATTACCTCACTCAAAGTTATTGGGCGATGAATCTTTAGCCAAAGTAGTGTAGGTAACCAATGTCTACATTGTCAATTCATTGTGTGATACATTTTTCATTCTAGGATGGGGTAATCATATATGAGGTAGTAGACATTATTGTAGCTCTAGATTTATAGGACACATCACTATGCTTAGAAAAAGCTATTTGAATTATGAGGTTACCAAACCAATCTCTTCATTGAAGGGTAGGGCCATCTACTAGTTTGGTAGATGTGTCGGGGATCGTAGTTAGTCCATCGTTGGTGAAAAAGTGCTTGAGTGATGCTTCTCCTCATGCAGTTGGTGGCAAAGATTTGGGAGAAGGGACATCCTGGACCATTTGTATTTCTAGTTCTTGTAGGCTTGTTGAAGCAATGTATGTAATCATGTGTCCATCTATATGGAAATTCTAATATGAAACATTATCTTGAATATATTTATGTAAAGTTAAATCATACTTATATTATTGGAATGATTCTTTGATTATGAAATGGAAAAGTTTGGATGAAGTTATATTTCAAATGATGCATTTATTATTGAATAGATTTATTTTTTTATTGCTTTACATTAGATGCATAGATAATTACATGTAGGTAAAACTTAGTAGATTTACTAGGTAGAACAATGGGCATGTTACATAGCTAAACATGAAGAGGCCATTTGGAAAAATATTGATGGTGACTTCAAGGCGATGATATAATTGGGATCTAACAGGTTGGTTAATGAAAAAATACTCAAAAATGTTGTAGACGATAGATGTGTCATGTGGAAGAGGAGTATAGAGTGGAAGCTCTTCATTTTCAAACAAAGCATATGATAATTTGGAAAATTATTAAATGAATGCAACACCATTTGGGATGAAATTCAAAAGAATCTCTTAGGTAGCAGTCTTTGTCTTAGGAAAGAAGGTAGGACTAAGGATAAGGACAAAGAAATGTTGAAGGGGATTTTTAAGCGAATGATTGACAGTATCTGTGACAAGCAACAGTTCAATGCTGAAAGCCTAACAAGGCTTAGTGGTATCAACTTAGCTCTATTCCAATTTGTTGGGCTTGCTACAACTTATGCAAGAAAACTTGAGGTGGGAAAGAAAATAAGGCTCTTTGGAAACTCAAAGCTAAAAATATAATTATCCCTCAGCATGGAGATATGAGACCTGTCATAAAGGTACTATGCATACCATACTAGGAATGCCATGTCAACATCCCAGTCAGTCAAAGGAGTAACCAACAAAGCACCACCCCAGAAATATTTTTATTTTCTTTAATCATCTTTTATGAAATTTATGTTATAAATTTAAAGACTTTTTTTAATATTGGGAAGTTATTTTAAAGAAGCGGTTATGTCCACTTACTATTTATGTAATTAAGTTGATCCTAAAACTCTCTTAATGAAAACACAATTTTGAAATAGATATGTAGAATTGAGAATTCTTTACGTATGTGTGTATATGGTAAATATCATTTTGGATGAACTAGGAATTTAATTGCAATCTGTGTGTTCAGTTTATTCCTTGTGTTATATCATTTTTTTTGTGAGTAACATATTGATCCATTTTATTAATTTGAGTTTTGATATTATTTCAAGTTGATTATTTCCCTCCTTTCATATGAGATTTTTGCTAGTCGATGTTCTAGTAATTTTGTTTTGGTCTTATATTCATTCATTAAATTTGATGCTTAAAAGATTTTGAGTATTGAATATTCATGCCTTTCCTACATTCTGATGAAAAACACACATCATTTTAGATTCATATTTTTGGTATTTTTTTGAAAATTTGAGGGAGCTATACCTCTTGAAAATTCAAAGAGTAATTGTTTCTATAGACATCGAAAATATACAGATTGATATCGCACACTCGATCCTGATCTACTAACATCATTTCATCCCGAATCATCCCTCTATCTAACCATTTAATTGAATAGCCTTATTTGATTAAATTCATCATAATTCCCCTTTTAATTAAATAAATCCCTCAATTTAGTTAAATCATCGTCTTTGTGTAATTAGCTAGATCATTTCATCTTCCTATCTTTGATTTAATTAAATAATACATATTATTTGATTAAATCTCTAAAGTTCATCTAATTAAATTAAATAAATCAAACATTTATCTAATTTAATCTAACATCCCCCCCTTTGGTTAAATAAATCAAAAATATTTATTTAACTAAGTATAAATCATTCTTTTCTCATTTTGAGTTATTTAAATCCTTAAATCTAAGTCAAAATGGTCAAAGCAACTAACATCATTTAAATTAATCAAATCATTATCAATGATAATCCTAATCACTCAAATCGTCTAGATTTTGCAACTTGCACATGAAAATCAATTTAATTGATTTATAAATCATCTATTTTCATTCAAAAAGGCATCAAAGATGGAATATTCCTCAAATTTGAAATCTCCACCCAAAAGGACTTGTCCATCCAACAAAGCATTTAAGGCTCTTACATGTCTCCCACTTGGAATTTAACTCATCTTTCATCCCCCCTAAACATGTCATCTCATCAAATTCAAATTTCAAACTTGCACATGGATCAAAATGTGATCAACCTTCATCCTATCAAATGTTGACAAGTGGCATCTTGCCATTGGTTGAATGTCAGTCCCACATTGCTTCATTTTTTTCAATCATCCATCTTATTATTCTATAAATGAAGAGCTTATCCTTCATTTTATCCATCCACAATTTGAGTAAACTTATTGTACTCAAATTTAGAGCAATCTTCATCCATCTTATTGAGTTCTATAGCTAGGTTATGCAGATTTTATCTTGGGAGCATTCATCAATCTTCATCAAAGTGGATCATCATTCATCAACATTCATCAAGCTTGCATCATTGGAGTTGGGAAAGGGCCAATTTTCACATCAAATTGGCACCAATTCCCCCATGGGATCAAGAGTTTGCATTGCTTTCAATAGGATTTGATCTACTTTCTTGTTCTTTCATTATTTTCTTCTTTTCATTCCTATTTTGAGTTTTGTTAATGGATTTCATGGGGAATCCTTGTTCTTACTTGCATTTGATCTCCTAATGTATTCATTTGTTGTGTTTTGCAGGTATTTGGATTAGGGTTCTACAGTTTCACATAGAAATAATTAACTCAACAATTGATGATTGATTGCATCTCATTTGGGCAAAGAGTAAAATCTATATCATAAATTTTAAAGGTGCAAATCTATTGGCCAATAGATTTTTGGTGACTCTTTTGAGGAAACAAATAAAGATAATTATGAAGTTTCCTTATTCATATATTCTTGTTCTGTTCTTTCATGAGTAATTATGGTTTTTCCTCACAATGATGTATTTCTAGTACTCCAACTAAATCTAAATTGGATATAGGCTTAGCAAGAAGACATATTATCATAGTTAAATACTTTATCCTAAAGAGTAAGCAGGAGTGCAAAAGAATACCATAGAGTTAGCCAAGTTTTGGAAGAAGAGAAAAAATTATGATGAAATCAGTTGAGATGGTTTTGGAAACAAGTGGAGATTGCAGAAAGAGTAGTTGTTCTCCTGAGAGCTATTATTAGACAAAAGTAAGTCTATACATTCCTTCCTTGTATATTAGTTTATAGTTACACTAGATTCCAAAAGATGTACTAGAGGAGAAAGAAGATGTATTATTGATCTTGTCTTTAAAGCTTTACAATAAGGTAATTTTTTTGTTTCTGTATGTCCAATTTGAAGGATTACATCTACGAGTAGGCCTTCTTCACCAATAAGATAAGCATAATGTTATCCCACTAGTTAGGCTCTTATCTTACATGGTACTATAGTCCCCTTAGTTGCTAACTTTACCCAACATATGGCTCAATATTTATTAGTTCCGTGGGGGGCAGCCATAGAACCTTTGGCCCACTACTGAATTTGACACCATTTTCTGACGGACGTTCATCAGTCGTTCGAAAAATCTGTCAGAAAAGTGATGAAATGACGAAAACATTTTCGTCACTATTTTTTTGTCGCAATTCCAACAATGAATTAAACGTCAAAATAACAGTGCAGATTCATCGGTCATCAGCATCATAAAATGACTCGGATGTTTGTCAGAATATCGATGAAAACTTCGTGTATCCATTGACGAATTACAACCAAAATGCAATTGCAATGGGTCTTCCGAAGCGTAGAAAGAACACCAGAAGTTTGTCGCCATTTCAACGAAATGGGTAAGTATTTACGATGAAGCCTTCATCGCAGCTAAGCAACTTCGTCGGACCTTTTATGTGATTCATCAATGGCATTCATCAAAATTGCAATGAAATGGGAAAGGAGTTATGACAAATCCTTCGTCGCAGCTAAGCAACTTTGTTGACCCTTTTCTCTGATTCGTCGGTAGACTTCGTCGAAATTGCAATGAAATGGACAAGGACTTACGATGAAGCCTTCGTTGCAGCTATAGCAACTTCGTCAGACCTTTTTGATGATTCGTCGGTTGTGTTTGTTGAAATTTTGACGAAACAATGCAATTTTTTTAAAAAAAAATATTCGTTGAAATGTACCATTGATGAGAGATCAATCATCGGCACAGGATAGAAAACTCACTCTAATAGTCCATGTCTTGCTGATGACTTCTGTCGGCAAGACAGATCCAATGTCACACCAATCTGACCTCTTCAAAAGTTTTGAACACTGTTGGTTATCAGCAAGA
The DNA here is from genome assembly GCA_007258455.2 of Sequoia sempervirens. Taxonomy (NCBI): domain Eukaryota; kingdom Viridiplantae; phylum Streptophyta; class Pinopsida; order Cupressales; family Cupressaceae; genus Sequoia; species Sequoia sempervirens. Next base: position 460,427,531 of record VDFB02193867.1, read on the forward strand.
CATTCTGAGGGTCTCGCCAATTAAACAAGTGTCTAAGAGCAAGTAAACAAATGGAACCTATTAATTTTCTTATTTTGGGGTTCTTTAAATCATAGAATAGATACCATCTTCTTATGTATAATGTACTTATATTCAGATTTGAATTCAAGACCAATTGTCATTGCACATTCCATTTTACTTACACAAAGTATTCTATAAGCAATATATTGATAATGCCAAATGATTTATGGTGTTGTACAACTCTACCTATCATCATAGTTTTGTTGTTCCCTCCGAGAGAATCCTGCAAAGACAAGTTTACAATACCAAGTCAAATAATATGAAAAAGACTTACTTTGATACAAATTAAATGATTATTCTCACAATGGAAATTGTCTAATTACAACAACAATTCCATGAAAGGTTATCCATGCTTCATAAGAGATGATTGATCATACATACAGACTGCAAGATGAATAGAAAAAGCATTACACTTGAGAAAAACCAAGGGCTAACAAGGGAAGGAGTTAAGAAATGTCTGGATTGAAGAGAAAATGTGTAGGGAAAATGTTGAGCAGTGTCAAGAGAACAGAGCTTGTAGAACATATTCTTGACCTAATCAAGCTCTTGAACAACTTAAACAAAATTAAAATACTAACACATACATGAGACATGTAATGAACTTCCAATATCTACTATCTTTTTCTTTTTTTTGTATTGAAAATAGTTTAAAGTCCATTACATATCACGAAAATGCCTATCCAGCATTAGGATCAGTACAACATCAAAGCATTTCCATAATAGGAAATATACCGTATCAGTACTTTACACAGCAGGAAAGAAACCAAAAAGCACCAATTGTTTTCAAAACCAGCATAGATAATACAAATTGTTGTTAACAGCACCACAGGTTGCTGCTATTCAAAATAGCGTAAACAATACATAGTGTTGATTACATTCTCCTCATTGCTAACTTCTTCAATATCAAGGTTCACCATTATTTCTCCTTGGGGGTCCAACTACTGGGGGCCGCGCTGTCTTTCTGGGCTTGCAGCTTCATCAATTGCTCTCTAGAGCTCATCAAATGTTTGTTGGAACAACACAGTCTCTTCCAAGCTCAACCTACAGGCAGGTCCACTTCTCATATCCTCTCTGGTATTGTTAGCAACACCTTCAGTTATTGACTTCAAGAAATTCTCCATTGAGATCTCCACAAGAGTTGAAACCTGCAGAGCAACAGAGTAGAAAGTGAGTCTCTTGCAAGACTCAGTAAGTACCCTCTTGATACCCTTAAATTTATCATCATTTCTCGCCTTCCACAAATGCCACATGATCTCATTGGATAAGAAATACCAAAATAGCTTACAATCAAACTTGAGCTTGAAATTACAAAATAGAATATCATGCCAATTAATTTTACCATTGCTATTCCAGACCTTCAACTTATGGCAGAATAAGTACCAAATTTCCTGAGCATAAAAACATTCAAAAAGAATATGTTTGATAGTTTTTAGAGTCCTGCAGATACTGCAGATTTCAACACTTTCATGGTTAGATTTATAGGGATCTATCTTTTTCATTAATGCAGAGGTAGGTAAAGGAAAAATAATTATAATTGTAACACTATTCATAGTCCAGTAAATTATGTTTGTAATTTGTGTTCAATGGACCTCAGTTTTATCATTATACTGCCCATGTAATACCATATTTTAATCCAGGGTTCAACTATCTCAGATCTAAAGAAGCACCTTCAATTAACCATTTAAAGTACTATAAAATAAGGTAAGACTTTTACTTGAGAAAGATTGGGTACACTTGTAGGATTAAAGTTCTCACAATCATCAGGATTTATTGGCACACAGACACAACCTGCAACATATGAAGTAATGGATGACTACAAGTTAGTGAAATGGTCCTTAATATGTGAGTGGTTTACAAATTGATTGGTAGAAAATAAGTTACAAACAAATCTACATGAAAAATTATGAGGAAAATCTATTGTAATCATCAAAATAGATGAAAAGTGCAAAGGAAAGAGCTGAGCTACATCTCTAGAGCCTAAAAAAACACATGCAAGAAACATAAAAAAAAGAACAAACTAGTTTTTGGATGAATACAAAATGGTGCCTTCAGCAAGTGATTCATATGATTTCACACCTGACACAGACATTAAGAAGATTTTAGTCTTCCTCTGTGAAATTAACTACTTACAGAATAAACCCAGAAACCAATATTATATACCTCCATGTCTAGCCGAGGGTAGGTATAATAGAAAAAAATTCTTCAATGCAATGCCAAAAATATCGATGTGTGTGTAGGTTTGTATTACTCAAAATATCATTTCACTGCCTAAGGAAAAATACCAAAGTGATGTTTTAAATTTCAATCTTCACATAGGCTCTCTTATTGCTACACATGCATATACAAGCATTATTCGAGCTCTAAACTATTCAAATATTAAGGATTTAATTAGCTATAAGATGGAAAGTTGTTGTTTAGACATAATCCATCATCTTTTACATATCTTTATTCACTCCTAGTGCTTCAGATAAATTTGTGTAAATGAGACAGAAATGTGAATCTTTATGACAAAGAAAATTCTTAAAGGAGGGTAGGGGGCAAGAGAATGCTTGAATGTATAGCAAAGTATAACATTTTGATCATTATAACAATGAAACAAATCTTAATTTTGAAGCATTAATATCATTTACAACATTTATGATCAAGAATGAATGTATCTATCTCAATTGAGCCTCTAAACCCTTCAAAGCATCAATTTTTCCACTAACCTATTATGCACAAAAGTCAAATTTTAGAGTTATGTCACCACTAAAACATAAGAAACAGAGCTTTGAAACCAAATCCACACACAACACAATGTGGTATTCATACAAAGCCATACAAATAAACTAAACTCAGAACATTGGAATGGAAACAACTTCAAATTATGATGCAGAGCATGGATTCAGGGTATAAAGAATCATTTTTCTGCCACCATAGTGAAAAGTTAGCACTTTTTTTCATCTTTTCATATTGGTTTGATGCTTGAAACGATGCATTTCTTATATTGAAAAGTGCATTACCTTATTGAGCTTCTCTTTGTTTCGAGAATAGTTTAATATTCTCTACTTAACAGGGCCAACCGCGTGATGGTGGAAGCTCATTTTCCCCCCACTCACATCACTCTCAATTCCCCATACCCAATCATATAACATTAATAATTCATTCATCCATTAATAACATATAACATTCATTCATTAACATATAACATTCATTAATTAACATATTCACATTCATTCATTAATGTATAATATTCATTCTTTCAGTTTTTACATATTATCAAAAATATGGTTGTCATGATATGATTACAATCACTTTTTTTTTTTTTAAATCTAAAAATGTAGGTAGATATCATTTTCTAAATCATTTGTCCCCTTTATTTGATTACGCCCCTCTTGGCACTTTGATCTTAATGTATGCCACAATCATCACGCTCCACGGCGTGAATTACCCTTGCGCAAGAGAGTGCAATTTGCAATAACAAAGAAATGTTAAAGCGATATATGTTTTATTATTATTGTTACAAATATTTCATTAATTAAAAGAACATTAGAGTGGTTCTCTTTACTTTATGGGTCCACATCATGTTTCTGAACTTTTGTTATAGACTCATGCTCAACACCCTCTAAATCTGATCTGCAGTTGAAAC
>VDFB02193867.1:460431318-460542406 GCA_007258455.2 Sequoia sempervirens
AGAGGGGAGAGAGATAGAGGGAGTGAGAGAGAGAGAGAGACCTGAGAGAGGGAGAGGGGGTAGAAGGGAGAGACTTGAGAGAGAGAGAGAGGGTAAAGGGTTTAAGTCTTAAAGGTTAATGGTTTAGGATTTAGGGTTATGGGTAGTGATGGAACTTCAAAGTTTTGTTCTCTATGTTCTATTTTATCCTACTTTGTGTCTTTGGTCATCTATGGTGTTTGGGAAAATCCTAAGGATGGGGTTTTACCTTCATCTTCATGTAAAACCTTAGTGTTCATCTTACACATTGGATGGGATCTATTTGGCCATTACTTTTTGGGAAGGCTGTAAAACAACTTAATCCCCATCGCTTTGTTTAGGCTAGCCCCCCTTTTGTTTTATCATTTTATTTCCTTCGCGTGACTTTATTTTTCCTAAGTCTTTTGTTGGTCCGCTGTTCCCTCGTTAAAACAACTTATGTCATTGTTTTTCATCGTCCTAGTGATGTCCCCTTATTCCTTTAGGGGAGAGGGCCCAATAGTCATGCAGGCTAACTTTCTCAGCATGTAGAAATTGATTGGAATATCGTAGAACCTTCATTTTTTATTTGAAATGTAGATTGGTCTCTTATTTATCTATAACTAAGGTTTGGAGGTGTGACTTATCATGCAACTCGCCACACTGACAGATCTTTTGAGAAGTGTCTAAAATTTGACTTTTTAAAGTTTGACCAAAACTTAATCATGGAACCGCCAATAGTTGAACCAAAAAAATATCATTTGTTGCATATAGAATATGATATTTTTATTTAAATTAAAATTAATATACAACCTAAGTGGACCAAATACTTATTGATAACCATAAATCTTTGATATCTCTACCTTTTATATTCAACACATATGGACTAATAGTTGAACACAAAAAATCTATTTGTTGTTATAAAAACAACACATAGTTATTTAAAATACAACTTATATCGAACAAAAATGGACCAATAGTTGAACACTAAATTTTTTTGAGAATCCTTCACATTTAACGGGAAAATACATGCTATTTATTGTGCTCACCTTTTATATTTGTGATAGGACAAACTATTAATATAAAATTATCCAATGCTTGTACATTGCTACCCCAATTGTTGTACAGATAAGAACAATATTTTTTCACTATGATAACAATACTTGTTTAAATGAGTGTCTTATTTTATTAAATGAGCATTTTATTTTTTAAATGGTATACTTATAGTGGAGAGTTGTGATATTTTATTTGAAACAAAAATACTTATTTCACTTCTTCATGAATGTATTTATGTTTTTTCATATAACATTTAGAGGTTCTCATGTGTTCAAGTATGGGTCCATTTTTTATCAACATTTGGTTTTTTCTTTATTTACATTTGGACTGTTTATTTACAATATATAGTATAAATATGTGGTAAGACTGGTATTATCATCATGATTGAGGCGCGACTATTGGACCCCACATGACTACTAGGCCCTCTCCCCTAATAAATGCTTTTTGTAGAGGGACAAGTTCGCATGGTTGTTGATCAATTGTCGTGTGATCTTAGTTGTTCCCCGCCATCCCGCGATGACCCCACCACACTGTCTTTGTTGATCATGATATCACAGGAGAGTGCCACGTGTCTCATCCGGTGAAGCTGAAGGAATGATAAATACTTTGATGCGTCTTTAATACATTATGTCGCGGGTTACTAAAGTAGTTATAAGATGCATGTGTTTTCAATCAACAGAGATGTTATGATCTGGGTAGAAAGGTGCTCGATGGTTAATAACAAGGCTGGCGACTGTGTTGAACGAACAGGATTTCTGATGGTTGAGATCCACAGTTTCCCGCCATCTCATGATCAAAGTTGTGAGGTATTTATTGATTGTGATATCACGGGCGAGCACCACATGGATCTCCTTGGCAACGAGTAGTATGGTGGGGCAATGACTACCTAGCCTACAAAAAGGCATGGGCATCCACATGGCTTATGCCTGTCGCACTTTCGTTAAGGAGAGAGATAGAGGGAGTGAGTGAGTGATCCATTTACATATTATTCTTTTATTCTTCCTCAGTTAAATATTTAGTTACCCATTTACCGTTAGCAAAAATGACCCAACAATTTAATAGAATGGACGATCAAATCATCCAGCAAATGTCTTATCCACCAGCAAATCTCACTCATGTGTTGCACGAACGGCTCCAACCATATTTGATGTAGATTTAAATTTTAGTCATTGATCCTTCAGTTACATCAAATCATCGAATGACCATCTTCAAAACAAGCTAACACAATTGCCAACATGGCAATAAGGGCCCACCATACCATACGTTGCCAAGGAAGTCCACGTGGCAATTTCCCGCGATATCGTAATCAGTAAAGATCCTACAACTTTGGATTACGCGATGGCGAGAAACCGTAGATCTTGAGCATTCGTGATCTTGTTCCTTCAACATAGTCGCCAGCCTTATTATTAACCGTCGAGTAGCTTTTTCATCAAGATTATAACATATCCACTGATTTAAAACATGTGCACCTCAAGAACACTTTAGTAACCCACCCTTTTATGTATTAAGGCCAGATTAATTTACCACAATATTTCCTTCATTCCTTCAGCTTCATCAAATGAGACATGTGGCACCCGCCCGTGATATCGCGATCAGTAAAAACCTTGCAACTTTCGATCACGCGATGGTGAGAAACCATTAAGATCTGATGACAATTGATCGACGGTCAACCAAACTTATCACCTTCAGCCTCGCCATATTGGAAACGCGGCACTCGCCGGTGATATCACGATCAACCAAAGTGGTGTGGTGGGGTCACTGTGGGATGGCAGGGAGTGGCTGAGATCAAACGATAGTTGATCAACAGTCACGTGAACTTCATCCTTCTGCAAAACAAAACATTTATTAAAAGGACAAGGGGACATCACTAGGCAAATGGTAAACAATGACATAAGTTGTTTTTAAATGATGAAACACGGGGCCAACCAAGACTTAGGAAAATAAAACCCTACATAGGAAATAAAATATTAAAACAAAGGGACTCAGCCTAGACGAAACGATAGGACATAAGTCATTTTAAAACCCATCAAAAAGTAACATCGAAATAGATCCCAACCGAGGTGTAAAATAAACACAAGGGTTTTATATGAAAATAAAGCTAAAACCACCAACCCAAGGAAAATTCTGACACCATGAAAGACCAGTAACACCAAGCAAGGTAGGAATGGAACATAAGGAGCAAAAATATAAAGTTCCATCAGAGGGGAGAGAGATAGAGGGAGTGAGTGAGTGAGTGAGGAGTGGGAGGGAGGAGGAGGAGAGAGACCCGAGGAGGGGGGAGAGGGGTGCAGGAGGAGAGTCTTGAGGAGAGAGAGAGGGAGGGAGTGGGAGAGATAGAGGGTAGAGGATTTGAGGATTTAAGGGTTAAGAGCAGAGAGACATGGGCAGAGGAGGAGAATTAGGAGTGTGAGAGAGAGAGAGAGAGAGGAGGAGGAGGGAGGGAGCACCGAGAGAGATAGAGGCAGAGGTGAGAGATAGAGAGAGGAGAGAGAGAGATACCTAAGAGAGGGAAAGGGGGTAGGAGGGAGAGACCTGAGAAAGAGAGAGAGAGAGAGAGAGAGAGAGAGAGAGAGAGAGAGAGAGAGAGAGAGAGAGAGAGAGAGAGAGAGAGAGAGAGAGAGAGAGAGAGGTAGAGGGTTTAAGGGTTAAGGGTTTAGGGTTATGGGTAGAGGGAGAGAGATAGAGGGATTCAGTGAGAGAGAGAGGGAGGGAGTGGGAAAGAGATATACAGTACATAGAGGGTTAAGGGTAGAGGGTAGAGGGTTTAAGGGTTAAGGGTTTAGGGTTTAGGGTTAAGGGGAGAGAGATAGAGGGAGTGAGTGAGTGAGAGAGAGACCTAAGAGAGGGAGACGGGGTAGGATATTGATGGTTAAGGGTAGAGGGTAGATGGTTTAAGGGTTTAGGGTTAAGGGTGGAGGGGAGAGAGATAGAGGGAGTGAGTGAGTGAGAGAAAGACCTCATTAAGGGAGAAGGGGTATTTTGTATATATTAATAAATAATATATATATGCTAGTAGCATTTGCAGCACAACATGAAAGACAAGATTATAATTACTTTTAGTTATAGAATTAAGGTTAGGGTTAGATATATATTTAGTTAGGGTTGGGGTTAAAAATAGTGTCAGTGTTAGTTTTATGATTAACTTTAGGGTTAGAGTTAGAGTGAGAATTATTGTTGAGATTGAATCATAACCCTAATCTAACCTTAACCTTAAACCTAATTGAACCCTAACCCTATTTTTAATTGAACTTTAACTCTAACCCCAACCCTAACCCTATCATTGAACCCAAGCTTTATCCTAGAACCCCAACTCTAATTAAATGGTAAGCCTAACCTAACCTTAACCCTAATGTTAATCCCAACCCTAATTCTATCTATAATTATAATCCTAACCCTTCTCATTCTAACCTTAATTATAATCTTAATTATAATTCTAACCCTAACCATAATTCTAATGCTATTCATAATCCTTAGTTTAACACTAACCATAGTTCTCATGACAAACTTAACTCTAAATTAATAACCCTAACTTGAGCTTAATTAAATCTTAATTAACTAACTCTATATATGTGAGATAATTATAATTTACCAAAACCCTAACCATAATTGAATCATAACCCTAATTGAAATATAATCCTACCTTTAATTGAACCCTAACCCTAATTGAATCGTAATTTTAACCCTAATCCTAATTGAACCCTATTTTTAACTCTAAGATTAATTAAACACTATTTCTAACCCTAACCCTAAGCCCATCTAAATCCTATCCCTAATTGAACCCTAACCCTTAGTGAGCACTAACCCTAATTAAACCCTAATTTAATACTAACACTAACCCTAATCCTAATATCATATTATTAGGGTTATATTTATTAATGTCTCAATATTAGTTTATAAATTCAACATTAATTATAAATATTTTGGAAGACACGTAAAATATACCAATTGACATTATGCATCTGATCCTGATTACTAACATTGTTTCTTCCTGAATCATCCCTCGGTCTAACAATTTAATCAAATCTCCTTATCTGATTAAATTCATCAACTTTCATCCCTTAATTAAATAAATCATTTTGTCTAATTAAGTCACTCTCTTTTGTTAATTACATCAATTCATCTTATCTAATTATCCCTATTTAATTAAATAATCAATTTATTTGATTAAATCTCTAAAGTCTATCCATTAAATTAAATAAATTAAAACCTTATTTGATTTAATCTAACACCATCTCTTTTAATTAAATAAATCAAAATCCTTATTTAATTAATCTCTTGTCATATTCCTCTCTTATTTGATTTAAAATAAATCCATAAATTTGAGTCAAATAGGTGACATCATCTAACCTCTCTCATTAAATTAATTAACCCTTGATTAATTTAATCTCATCTCATGTCCCATCCTTTAGATAATGCAAGTTGCACATGAAAATAGATTTAATTTATTTATTAAATCTCTATTTTCCTCACAAGGCATATTTTGGAATATTCTCTCAATTTGAATTCAAAAATTCCAAGTCAACATGTACAATAAATTCATTTTACATGTCCTTTTCCTTGAGCCAAGTGGCATTTATTTCATTTTCCCTTCCCTCTTGCAAGTCATTTCAACAAAAGTTGAAATTCAAAATTATGCATTTATTGGCACAAACCCCAAATCTTGCACATCCTTCATCCATTCATAGATTGACAAGTGGCATCATACCATTAGATGAATGTTAGTCCCACATTGCTCAAATTTGGACATTCATCCATCTTGGAACTCTATAAATAAAGAGCTCATATCCTTATTTCATCATCCACAATCTAGGCAAAGTTACCTTTCTCAAATATCTCTTGAATTTCATCCATTATCATTGAGTCATAGCTAGGTTTTTTGCAGATTTTGGCTTGGAGTTCTCATTGTTCACCAACAAAGTCGATCAATAATATTCAACACATCAATCTTGCATCATAGGAATTGGGAAAGGGCCAATTTTCACATCAAATTGGCACCAATTCCCCCATGCGATCATGAGTTTGCACATCTAATTAGGATTCAATCTTTGTCTTATCATTTCCATTGTGTTCTTTGTTATTTTCTTCCTACTTTGAATGTTGTAAATGGATTTCATGGGGAATCCCTATTTTGGCTTGCAATCTCTTGTCTAACTTGTTTATTCTTGTTGTTTTCTAGGTACCATGGTTGGGGTTCACACATTTGGCGCTAGAAGGAGGGCTACATATCATTCTTTCTCATCTTTTCTCAAAAATTCTACGTTTTCACTCACACACAGAAAATTCCAATGTTGGGAGCTTAGCGTCACTGTTCTGGCATTGCTGACTCTTCAGCATCGCTATATAGCACTGCTTGAAACTAAAACTGCGACGTTGGACTCGTCCCGCCAAAATATTTGAATTTCAAACTCCGCTACTGGACTCGTTGACTTGTAGGAATTTTCAAAATTTTAAAAAATTGCCACGCTGGAAGGAAACTGTGACGCTAGATGAAATGTGCGACGCAATTGAGCTCTCTATCCCAACATAGAGTGACGCTGACTGGTAAGTGGCACTGTGAGGGCACCGCTCGGAAATCAAACTGTGATGCAATTGCGAGTTGTGACGCTAGAAGACAGTAAAAAGGGAAATTTTAATTTTAGCACATGTTATTTGATTAATGATTGATTTGTTCTCTGTTTTATGCTTTTTTGTCTCTGTATTTTCAAGAATCTGACTGGTTTTTCTTCCTTGTAGGATGGGAATCAAAATTCAAGAAAGGATAAGCATGAGGAGGATGTTTCATCAAATCAAAGTTTTTTTAAACACTTTAGTGTTTGCTTAACACTTGGTTAAGAAATTGTTAGCACTTCTTCTTTAGGACACTAATTTTCGTTTGGGTTTAAAAAGAACCTTTCAATTTCTTCTTGCAAGGGCTAAAACGAACTTTAGGATCACAACTTACTAAATTTTGTTTCATGGATTAACAATTGAAAAAAGTATCTCTCACTTGTCTTTTGGTGCTTAAAAAAGAACTCACGTATTGCTTTGTGGATTTAAAAAGAACAAGTGTAACTTTGTTTTTTTTGAGGGTTTACTTAAACTAAATCCATTGAAAAAGGACATATGCGCTTCTCTCACGCTTTATAGCGATCTTGAAAATCAAAAGGCATTTTTCATGACTTTAGGGTGAGACAAAGCAATCACCTCCACACTTCAATTTGGGTTTAAAATTGAACAAAATCTTGTGCGAGTGTGAGTGGGGAATTTTTGCGTATATTCTCTCTCCTTGTTGCCAACAAGGATTGATCAAGTTACGAATATTGTTCTTCATTCACTTTTGTTTATCCTAGAGGGCTTGCCTTGGGGAAAAAGTACTCACCCAAGGGAATGACTCAACTGGTAACACTCTAAAGCCAAGAGTATTTCCAACCGGGATATAAATGTGGATATTGGAGGAAATGCCAATATCACACGGTTGATTCTGACAAGATGGATCCAAAAGGGGACTCTTGTCATATGGGTCAATCTCCACGAACGGAAAGTCCTTTTTAAAACCCATGTGCTAGAATTTTCCAAAATCCTTTAATCTATTTGTTGATGCAAGAACGGTCGTTTTGAAGCCACTACACACTTTTACGGTCTTCTAGTAGAAATGGAAAACATGCTATGGGAGTTTCATGGGTGTTGATGCTTGGCTGCCCCATATAAGTGAGTGTCGTGGAGGGGAGCCAGTGGGGTCAAGTATCTAACCATTCGCTAGAGATAAGTGTTGCTAGACTTGTCCAAGTGGGAATCCAACAAATATTGTCTTACACATCCATAGGATTGTACTTATTTTTGGGTTACAAAATGAATTGCTAGATCGAAAACACCATGGAAACAAACACTTGAACCTCATCCAAAATACAAACCCTTTTGAAGACAAATAAAATTGTCTCAATCCATATGTTATTGCTTTCCCTTGGGATTCACATCCTTAGAGGTTTCTAAACATTGGATTATATCTCAATTTGTCTCCTTAAGTAAACAATAGGAAAACCCTTGCCTTAAGTTCATTGAATTTCCACATAACATATCTTGTGGGGTTTGAAGAAATTAAGACATTGGACATCTTAGTTTGAAAACCTAATTGAAGAAAGTGTTTTTGGTAAAATAAAGACATTAAGCAAAACAAACTTTCATATGTGTTGAAGACTCACAACCCCAAAGAAAAAATCATTGGTTGGAAATCCGAAAATGAATGTTCAAATGAAATCATTTCTTGGTTACAAAGGTCTTTAGGAAGCATTTGCATGCTCTTCAATACCTAGGTCAAAGGCAAACAAAGTGTCTTTTTTAGGTTCATCTTAGGATCAAAACCAAGTCAAAATATTTTTCATCCATCCTCCAAAACATCAAAACAATATCATATCATCATCACCTTTTGGAAAATCTTGAAAATCATCCTTAAATACTAGGCTTTGCGGAAAAATCAAAATCATCAAAATAATTGAGAGTAAATCCTTGAAAAACATTATCAAAAACACCTTTGGCTAGGTATGTGTAGATGCATCCTTTTGCATATGCTTAGTCAAAGTTATCAAAATCATCTTGTCTAGCTTAGTATATATAGATGAATCCTTCTTCATATACTTAGTGAAACTATCATCTTGTTTGAATAGGTGTGAGTAGATGCATCCTTCTCCTCGCACATATTCAAATCATCACCCATTGATCAAAGCTATCCCTTAGATCATCATCCAACATCTTAGGTTCCTTTTGTTCAAAATCAAAAGCAAATCAAAATCAAAGTCAAGGACAAAATACCAAATCCAAAAACAAATCAAAAAAATCAAAATTTGCAAGTCCTAAAAGCCTAGTATCTCATTCAAGATTTATCAAAAGCCAAAGAACATCTGTATCATCCATCCCTAACATCATCATCATATCATCACCTTTGATCCTCAAGAAACCCTAAAACTTTCTATTTTGGGCATAAAACAAAGATCGATCCAAAAAATCAAGAGATTCATCCCCCATTTTCTCAAACAGTGATCCTTGTTTTATGGCTCTAACTAGATCTCAATACAAGAAGAGTATGGAAGCCAACAAAGAAACACCCGCTTCAAGCGATCTTAGCCAAACAAACGTAGAAATGAATCCCACCAAATCAAGTAATCCTTTGACCCTCTCATCATCACAAAATCCGCAAGAAGAAAACCAAGGAGAGGACCTTACCTTTGGAATGTCTCGTGAGGAAATGACTGAAATACTCCAAAATCCGGACAACCATAGAATCATCAACATCATGATGAAACTCAACCCTTCGTTATACATGCTTGAGCTAGCAAAAAAAGGGGCCAAGTTACCTTCGAATTTTGGTGTGAGTACTATAGTGGAGACATCTTTTCCTCCAATCTCATCCACCATTCCCATTTCATCTACACCCCCATCTCAAAACATCACGCAAAACATTCCACAAATCACATCTTTTGCTCCAACCCAGTCTAATGTCAACAAGGGAAACACATTCCTCAATGCTATTCAAGCACATCCCCTTGTTAATAATCAAAACTTGGATGCAAACACCACCTTGGAACAAAATATACCCCAAAACCCATTACACAAAAATGTTCCTCTCACCTTCCATCATGATCCATCATCATCATTTTTTCACGCAACACCTCAAACACCTCTTCTCACAAATTTGCAAGAAGAGGGAGATATGTTCGGACCAAGGGGCATATTTGACACCACAACATTCTCGCAACAACTAACACCCCTTACATTTCCACCTCTCCCACCATTACCATCATCATCCACATCACTCCTTGGTTTAGGGCTTCCTCCCCTACCAAGTATCAATCAAACCTATATCCCAACCATCAATCAAATAATTACACCAAACACTCAAAATTTGTCGTTGATATCGCAACAACAGACGACAAATGCACAAGCAATTGCAACATCATCAAACACCCCCTTAACATCACAAAGCATGGTTTCTCAAGGACTAATCACATCAATAGCACCATCCATCATGTAAAACACCAACACCACCTTCACAAACACCATTCCAAATCCACCACCACCTCCACCACCTCCAACTTCCGTCACATCAAGCCAACACAATGCAACATTGCAAGTTGCTTTCTAAAAAGGATACCAACAAGTTCAGAAACAAAAAGCCAAACAACTAGCTGCTCAGCAAGCTACTCAAGCTTACCAAGCAGCCCAAGCCACCTTACAAGTGAAACAAGCTCAAGCGTTATTGCAACAACAACAACAACAAGCATTGCAAGCACAAAGGGCCCCTCAAGCACAACTTCTATTGCAACAAAAAGAAACACAAGCACAAACAACACAAGCGCAAGCTCAATATCAAGCACAACAAGCCCAATATCAAGCACAACTTCATGCACAAAGACAAGCAACACAAATTCAAGCATATCAGCAAGCACTAAAGCAATATCAAGAGCAACAAGAAGCAGCAGAATTGGTAGCTCAACAACAAGCATTGTTGGAACAACAACAAGCACAAATCTTAGCGCAGCAACAGCAAGATCAACAACAAGCATTGTTCATACAAAAGTAGGTAGAATCCTACCTCACTCGGAAAAACATACAGATACCATTGAACAACACACTGACCAATCCACCCATCCAACCCATGATTGGAACAACAAGTGCAACAACAAGCACAAATCTTAGCGCAGCAACAACAAGATCAACAACAAGCGTTGTTCATACAAAAGTAGGTAGAATCCTACCTCACTTGGAAAAACATACAGATACCATTGAACAACACACTGACCAATCCAACCATCCAACCCATGATTGAAACACCCCAAAACACTTTCATCCCACCCCCTGATCCACAAAATGATGTGATGACACAACTCATGTTGCTCTCGCAACAAGTGCTCGACCTTCAATCAGGGCGAACAACCAAAACACCAAACAACTTGTGTCCCTGTCCATTTGATAGGAGCTTAGTAATGAAACCATTCCCCAAGGGATTTGAAATCCCCAAATTTGACAAATATCGAGGGACGGGAAACCCTGAAGATTACATCAGGGAATTTCAGGTTCATTGCATGGAGATCGCATATGACGATACTTATCTGATGCGGCTATTTCCTAGGAGCTTGGCAGGCCATGCTATAGAATGGTTCTCTCGCTTACCTTCAGGAATTAGAACATTCCAAGAAATTAGGGATGCATTCATTAAAAATTATGCATGCAACATTGCAATGGATTTTAGTCTCAAAGAACTCTTAGCTCTAAAACAAGGAAAGGGTGAATCATTCACCTCATTCCTACAACAATGGCGATCCAAGGCCAATCGGAGCAAGAGGACCATGCCAGAAGAACAAAAAGTTTGCACCATCATAGCCAACCTTGAAGGCTACTTGGCATTTCATCTCAAGGTTCAGGGCATCACCACATATGATCAATTGATCTCCAAGGCACTCAGCATCAAAAGAGCCCTCATAACTCAACCTACGAAATCAATGTCATACCACACAACAAAACAACTGCCCACTATCCAATTACAATGATAAACCTTGTACATGGGCAAAAAATAAAAACATTACTAATGATGGTGTCGTCGATGCCAAGGTGGTCATTAGTGGTCCTCGCCAAAATACACCCACACCGAAAATCCAAACACAACACCAAAATACTCATCACACAACACACCAACCCAACAACCATCCAACCATCAATAATCTCAATGACCAAAGGGGACCACCCCAATGCAAAATTTATCCCAAACAAATATACACCACTTTGGGGGAACCATTTGAGGACATAATGAAAAAGTTGATCGACGAAAAACTCAGCAAGCCTCCTACATTTGAGAATTACCAAGAACCCGATGTCAAACCTCCTTGGTATAACGAGAATCAACTTTGCGAATTTCATAAAATCAAAGGCTATACCACAAATAGTTACATGAGACTCAAAAACATCATCCAAGATCTCATCGATAAGAAAATCATAAATGTGGAACAACCTATGGGAAATCAAGATCTTAAGATATATACGAATTTGATGTCAAATCATGGAAACAGAGGGAATAAAAATGACAAAGGGAAGGGAAATGTAAATCATGTGTATGAAACAATTGTTACCTCCCTAAATGAAGACTGCATGGTCATCACCATCAAGGGCGCCCATGTCAAAGATTATGGAGTCACCACAAGAGGCGGCAAAGTAACCATCACAGGATCATCCCAGCCAAACAGAGTCCTTGCATCTAGATCCATTCCTAATGGCTACAATTTCCTAGATCAACTCAAGAGAATGCCAGTGCAAATCTCCATCATGGAGTTGCTAAAAATCTCATCTGCCCATAGAAAGATCCTTGAGGAAGCATTAGCCTCATCCACTGTCCCCGCAGATCTCGATGCGGAGTAATTCCAAGCTATGGTTGGAAATATCATAATTCCTAATCTCCTTAAATTTTCTGACCAATATTTCCCTGCCCAACCTTCTCACAACCGTGCACTTCACTTGGAATCCATTGTACATAAGAGAAAAATCAAAAGGGTCTTGGTGGATGGAGGTGTGGTTTTGAACATCTGTTCCCTAAGCCTCATCAAGCAGTTGAAAATATCAGAAGATTCCATCGACAAAGGAAAGGGCATCACGATAAGAGCATATGATGACCAAGAAAGAGTTTCTCAGGGTACAATCAAACATCCTATTAAAGTAGGGCCTGCCATCATTGAAACCACTTGTCAGGTCTCAGACCTTGACTTGTCGTATAATATTATCTTAGGACGCCCATGGATCCATGCGATGAAAGTCGTAGCATCAACTTTCCACCAATGTGTGAAATTTACACATAATGGAAAAGAAGTTACCATCCATGGAGATCCCAAACCTTTCTCATATTGCAAAAATATTGAAGCAAAGTATTACAAAATTCCCCAAGTGCCAAAAAATGATGAGGGCCCATCCACACCATATATCGACCCTGCCACTCTCACGTCCACTTCTGCGATAGAGACACCCACCACTCCCACCATTCCCACCATTTATGACATCAATCTCATCATCCAGGAGGATGGTTGTGGAAGCTACAAGCTCCCTAACAATTCTTTTGTGATAGGAGAGTTACCACAATCTCCTAGATCGTGGGAACATCCACAAGAAAACCAAGCTTCCACATCACAAATGTCTCTTGAAGAGTATCCCGAATTCACAAGATGGGGAGACCTTGGCCAAGAGGTTATTGAAGTAGATCCATCTCACATGTTATATAAAGATGAAATTCCAACACCTGAATTACCAATGGATGAGACAAGCAAGGGTCTGCAAATGATGCTCGCAATGGGCTACAACAGAAATCGAAGACTCAGAAAAAATGACAATGGCCTCATAATACCTATCATGCCAGAGACGCGACCCATCAAAAATCTTGGCCTTGCATGTAAACCTCTGAGTATAACCATACGTGGCCAAAATCCTTTGGTTAGAATGGTTAATATCTCTCCTCAACTAATAGTAGTAGAAGTACGCTCACCAATATCCATAGGTAGACATACATAACTTTATAACTGAGGCCTATATTAGTAGCGATGATGAGGATACCATGACCAATCTACCTAGGTTATTTGAGGATATTTCCCTTTACAGACCATCAAAATCATGAGATCCACTTAGTATATCCCCAACTCATCGACTACGACCAACGAGGACCACCAGTTCTTAAAACATTCAAAAACAATGAGGCGCTCTTAGAATTCATGGGATTAAGGGACAATATTCTAGAAGGGGATCACAAGGTAGGGTTTATAATAGAGTTGGAAACACATACCTATTATGGGGAAATGATTGAATCCTTCAGTCGCAAAAGTGAGAAACTAAGAATCATAACTAAGTCCTTGAGTGAAAACCACACTGTGGCACTCTCTGACAAGAAAAAAGTAAAAAGAAAGGATGTATCCAATGGTGAAAACCTCTTTGAGGTTCCCGAGGATGAAGGATTCAATCTTCCTTTAAGAGCTATTCATCAGGAAAAGTCAGCAATCTTGGCCGAAAAATGCAATCATGTCAACCTAGGAACAAAGGATACCCTACATATCACATTCTATGCAGAATCGCTATTATTAGAAGAGCAAGAACTCTTAGCAGAATTCCTAAAGGAAAGACAAATAAACTTCCCATGGAGTTATGCTGAAATTCCAAGACTTGATCCAAAGACTGTAGTTCATCACTTAGCAGTGTATCCAGAAGCAAAACCGGTCAAACAAAAGCTTCAAAAAATGCATCCTCAAATCGCATTATTGGTCAAAATGGAGCTCAAAAAGTTGTTAGATGCAGGATTCCGACCAATGGATTATCCAGAATAGGTGTCAAATTTGGTACTTGTCTCAAAGCCTGACAGAGCCATTAGAATTTGCACAAACTTCAGAGATTTGAACAAGGCATGTCCAAAGGATGATTTCCCACTTCCTAACATCGACATGATAGTAGACATGATAGCAGGACATGAGATGCTATCACTAATGGATGGATTTTTAGGATACAACCAGATCATGATAGCAAAAGAAGATCAACATAAGACAACTTTCACTTGTCCATGGGGGACTTACTGCTAGAACTTGATTCCATTCGGCCTAAAGAACACAGGAGCAACATATCAACGGGCCATGACATTGATATTCCATGACATGATCCATAAAATGGTTGAAGACTATGTGGACGATATTCTAGCTAAATCCAGAAAAAGACAAGATCATATAGCAACCCTAAGTGCTATCTTTGACAGACTAGAGGAATACAAAGTCAGACTAAATCCCAAGAAGTGCATCTTTGGCATAAAATTAGGTAAATTGCTAGGGTATATAGTGTTAATGAGGGGTATCGAGGTGGATCCAGCAAAAGTAAAAGAAATCCTCAAAATGGAAGCACCAAAGACATTAAAGCAACTGAGATGTCTCCAAGGTAGACTCCAATCCATCTGACGATTCATAGCACAACTGGCGGACAAGCAAAATCCATATTCTCACTTACTCCACAAAGGGGTAGTGTACAAATGGGATACAAAATGTGAAGAGGCATTAAACAAAATCAAGGAATACCTACTAACACTGCCAATCTTAATGCCACCCATCCCAAGAAATCCATTGATCTTATACGTGTCAGCAACAGTAGCATCCCTTGGAGCTCTCTTAGCTCAGCATGACGAAAATGGAACAGAAAGGGCTATCTACTATATCAATAGAAAAATGTTCGGTCATGAGCTAAACTACTCATTCATTGAGAAAGCATGCCTCGCAGTAGTGTTTGCATCACAAAAATTCAGACATTACATGTTGGCACACAAGATAAAGCTCATTGCCAAAATTGATCCCCTCAAGTATCTACTATCAAAGGCAATGCTCACAGGAAGAATGGAAAAATGGGTGATGATATTGTCAGAGTATGACATTGAGTATGTAGAGTGGAAATCAATTAAGGGACAAGTCATTGTAGATCAACTAGCAGAAGCACCTATTTATTCTAAGAATCCTCTTGTCTCATAGTTTCCAGATGAATCCATTTTTAGCATCAATGTAGCAGACCACTGGAAACTATACTTCAATGGCTCACACACACGGCACAGATCAGGAGCTGGTGTCTTCTTCATCACCCCACAAGGGGATTGCATACCAAGGTCATACAAACTAGCATTTCCTTGCACCAACAACATCGCAAAATATGAGGCTTTGACTATAGATCTTAGGATAGCAGTGCAATGGAACATCATAGCTCTCAAAGTGTACGGAGACTCTAAGTTGATCATAAATCAAGTCAATAATGAATATCAGACCAAGGATGATAAGCTCACTCCATACAAGAAATTGGTGGAGACTCTCAAAGAATCTTTCATTGAAATAACATTTGAGAAGATTCCTTGAACCAACAATAGAGCAGCAGATGCCATGGCAACAATTGGATCTCTATTGGACATCCCTCACAACATTCCAAAATATGAATTCTTGATTGAGCAACTTCTCGTTCCTGCATTCAAGGTACCAAATTAGAATTCGTGTGTGAAATCGTTGGTCCCGGTGATCCTTGGTATCATGAGATCTACACATATCTTTGAATAGGAGTCATACCCACTGACCTACCATCAAACCTAAAATGAACCTTTGTTAAAAAGGCATCCATATTTGTCATCCTAGGTGATACCCTATACCGTAGAAGCATAGAAGGTACCCTAATACGTTGTTTAAATGCTGAGGAGGCATTAACTGCTCTAACCAAAGTACATAACAGTATCTGTGGTTCGCACTCGAGTGGAATGACCATAGCCAAGAAACTGCTGAGGATGGGGTATTATTGGCCTACAATGGAAAGAGAAGCACATGATCATGCTAGAAGGTGTCTACAATGTCAGTAGCATAGGGACCTCATCCATGCTCCAGCTCAAGAGCTTCATCCTATCATCACACCATGGCCCTTTTCGCAGTGGGGACTTGATCTTATTGGGAAAATCAAGCCCACCTCATCTAACAGCCACAAATTCATCATAACTGCAACTGAGTACTTTACTAAGTGGGTAGAAGCCATACCCATGACGTACATAATAGGGAAGCAGATTTCTAAGTTCATCCTGAACTATCTCATATGTCGCTATGGTGTTCCACAAGCCATTATCTCAGATAATGGGACACCATTCAAGAATCAGGATGTCCATGACTTGTGCGAGAAATTTAAAATCCAACATTGCTTCTCCACCCTATACTATCCCCAGGGAAATGGCCAAGCAGAAGCTACAAATAAAACTATTCTAAAAATTCTCAAGAAAATAGTCAATGGCGTAGGTCATGATTGGAATTTATAGTTTAATCCTGCCCTCTAGGCCTATCGAACCAGCATCCGCACACCCACCAGCGTCACCCCCTTCTCCTTGGTCTATGGATCAGAAGTAGTACTCCCCATTGATATCGAGCTCCCATACCTCAGAATATCACTACTAAAACTCATCATTGATGAAGACTACCAAGTGTCAAGATTGAATGAGTTGGAGCTACTGGATGAGTGAGGTATTGATGCTTTGAATCATTTACAAGTCTATCAGAATAGACTCAAATGGAGCTACAATAAGAAAATCAGAAGTAGGACTTTCCAAGTCGGAGAACTGGTCTTAAAAGAAAATCAAAAAAATGTCCCAAACCCAAGCAACAAAGGCAAGTTCGAATCTAATTGGTTAGGACCGTTCATAATAACATCAAGTTACAAATTAGGGGCATGTCAATTATCAACACCCGAAGGGGAACCTCTATAGGAGCCCATGAATAGCTCCCATCTCAAAAAGTTTTATACCTAAATATTTCAAGGTATAAAACCAAAAAATCCAAAAAATTAGAAAATGTCCTGAAAAAATGGTTACTTCGATGAAAACTTGGCAAATAGGCATCTTGGTAACAACAAAAAAAAAATCAAAAAATCAAAAATGTAAAAATTCCAAAAAAATCAGAAAAAGGATCAAAAAATCATCCTCTAGTGAAAACCAATTCGATGGCACTTTGGGCAAGTACCTTGGTGAAAACCTGGAAAAAAGGCGTCTTGCGTAAATAAGCACTTTCCATCCACCAGGATCTTTATGACTTGTTCGGCATCATTCCTCCATTTCGCTTCCATCATCCATCGAACTCATGTCTTCATCCATCACTCATCCACTCGCATCGGCACCATAGCTTGGTCCTGTGTTCGTATCATGATCCCTCCTAGTAGTACTCGACCCATCCTTAAGGTCAGTTTGTCCTGCCTTTATCGGAGTAGTCTATTGCATCACGTTGGGGGCACGTTCTCATCGGATTAGATTCGTGTATATTCGTAAAAGGTCCTCAAATCAGAAAATCCAAAAACATTCAAAACATATCAAAATCCAAAAAAATGTCAAAAAGTCATTCAAAAAAACAAAAAAACAAAGTCATCTTGTCGAACTACGTCGTCTCTTAGCTTGAACATAGGCAAGGTTGATTTTTGATCATCCCCTGAGACATTTAGGTCAGTCCTTTAGGAGTCTGTCATAATAAACTAACATCTCATCATGTATATCATCATTTGTAAATCGGTCAAGTTGTCAGTCGAACTACGTGCTCTCTACGTGTATAACGTAGGCAAGGCTAATCTGTTTATCAGCTCTCGAGACCCCTAGGATAGGTCTTTAGGTTAGTCTTTTTGTCAAAATCTTAGAAATCCCAAAAAAATTGGAAAATCAAAAAATCAAAACATTGGAAAAATCTCAAAAAATACCAAAAATAGCCACAAAACATTGCAAAACATCAAAAACATCCAAATATTGGAAAAAATCCATTGGTCTCATATCGCTTACACCTGCAATAATCAATCATTCATAATAAATTGATCTTCATCATCAACCTTTGGTGAGAACAGTTGGAAACAAGTCTAGCAGATTAAAAGTAAAACTCCAAATGTCAAATCTTAAGTCTAAGTCAGCGCATA
Source organism: Sequoia sempervirens (assembly GCA_007258455.2). Taxonomy (NCBI): domain Eukaryota; kingdom Viridiplantae; phylum Streptophyta; class Pinopsida; order Cupressales; family Cupressaceae; genus Sequoia; species Sequoia sempervirens. Next base: position 460,449,805 of record VDFB02193867.1, read on the forward strand.
AGCAAGTTGGTCATCTCTTTGTATTGGTAACTCATCATCCAATCAAACCCATATCAATCATCCCTTAGAACACTTTGGATAAACGAAATGACGTGCCACCATCCACTAACATGTCCTAGGATGAATCCTTCCTACAATGGGCATTATCTTTTGGCAATAAGTTTCGGTTATCGTCCTTAGAAAACACATCCTCTTTTCGTTAGCGGTATTGAAGAGCATTAGTTTGTTTGTTTACTTGGTCTTTATCTTTTGACTTATCTTATTTTGCGCTCATTCCAAGGACATCTCGATGATATACCAAAATAGAGGATTTAGAGAAATAAGGAATGGGGCAACAATCATTATCTTTTGTTTGCTATGCTTGTTGGGCGTTCTTTTAATATAACCTCGGCAAATATTTTCTTTGTTAGGTATGTATGGAAGAGGTCTAGGGAAACTTGTTGACTATCTCATGGATAGGTTTACCTTTTTGGGTTTTGGTCTGAGGTGTCTGAAACTTCTGAAGTGCATCCTAGCAAGGTTTCTGTATGTTAGGTGTGAACAAGAATACTCCTATCTACTTGTCAAGTCAAAGTTCATCTCACTGGGTACAACACCATCTTGGTTTTCTATATCTTGATGCACCATACCACATAAGAAAAATTGGCCCTTTGGAACTCCCAATTCCTTGGTAGGTAATCATCATCATCATCATTTTCATTTGCATCATCTTGTGTCTTGTTGAAATGACTTCTTCTTTTCTTACTAACCGCACTAACAAGGTACTATGACAGTTGATCATCATCACCATCATCGTCATCGATCCTACATCCACAAATCATTAGCATATCACATAAACATATCATATAGGAAACATACACATTGCATAAACATATCATATAGGAAACATACGCATTGCATTTTTATCATCATATAAACAGGTTATCATAAACATTCTTCATAGATAGGTGCATCCATGTCATTGCATTTCACCCATTACACTGCATCGCATGGCATTATGTCAATCATTGCATAAAAACTCATTTGCATCTCATAACCATTTCATATTACCATCTATCATATAAATCATCACATAGCATCTACGAAAGCATTTCATAATCATTTTTGCATAATCATAAACAATAGGTATATAAGCATTTAAATCATTAGGCATACATACTTGCATAACATTAATGACATCATCTCACCATTTTATGTTCACATTACATTACGCATTAACATATCATTGCATCACATACATCATCATTTATTACGTTTAGGATAATAACATTTGTTATTCTAAGCATCTCATAAAACCATCTCATTATGCATTAACACCATTTCATTTGCAGCATATTATGACCATCGCATTTCATATTTCATTATCCATATCATCTCATAAATAACATCATAAAACATCCATTGCATAAATCATTCCACATAGGCATAGACACATAAAATTCATTACAAACAATTCATATATGCATCCATTCATTAACATTTCATAAGCAAAATTTACATATCATTTTGCATGTTCACCATCGATCATATCATTTCACATATCAGACCATCGCATTTGCATTATTATAAATAGATCATCACACTTGCATATCATACGTTAACATAATATAGATCTATTAGTCATAATCATAGCGCATGCATCATCAGAAATAAATGCATCTATAAAGACATCATTGCAAAGCATATAGAAATAAACCATCCATGCATAAAAGAGAACATAGTACATTGCATTAAAATCATCATTGACTCATATATATATCATCAATAATGTCACTGTCATAGTACAAAGAATAAATCAGATCACTATACATATATGTCAATCAGTACAAAATTCCCATCGGGCTATCAAAAATGAGCCCATAAGGCACAAAAATTATATATCATCTCGATCAAGCTCGATCCCTATGAATGCTGCCCTCGCCCCTATCACCGTGACCCTCTGTTGGTCTGTGGCTGGCTCACTCTGAATACTCTGGGACCCACTCTGCTTTGGGTACGGCCTCATGATAAGACCGTCGGTAGTACTCTGCCTCTCGGATGGCATCCCTATAGGATCGAACTAACACTGTACCCTAGGAGGAGGAGGCTGTCATGCTCTCTATCTATTGTCTGCGGCCTAGTTCAGTGGCTGCCTGTAACTCTGCAAGTTGTCTATGTTGTATAGCCCGATCTCTCTCAGCACTAAGCTGCTCTCTCTTAGCCCTCGCTTGATCTCTCTCGGTGGTCACGGCCTGGATCTGAGCCTATAACTACACAATCAGCGCATCTCGAGCATCCACCTGTCCCTATGGCTGCACCTGTGGCTGCACCCGAGGTTGATCCTTGTCTCATGGTGGCTCCTGCTACTGGTCCTGCATGTGTATGTCTCCATGCCCTAGCTGGACTGGGGGCATGACCGGTGGATCTCATCGAACCTCGGATCTCCATCCTTGGCCTCCCCCTCTACCTCTAACTCTCCGCACATCTGGGTCCTCACCTGGAATAGTCAGCCGAGGTGGAGGTCAAAACCAGTCCTTGTAGGCCTAAGTGGTTCTTGGATCTACTAAACCCTGATCATAAGCCCATGGTCAGGCTACCAACTGCTAGAAAATGTTGACTGCCTCTGAGGCAGGAATGTACTGTCCCCATGATACTTGTGTCATGCTACGAGCGAAGACGGCTACGTAGTCATCATCAGGCCGATCCTGCGGCTCTTTGAACTGATGTTGCACATGCTCGGGTAGGTACCTCTCAATCATAGTATGCTCCTGACCCTGCATGTACCAGTCCTAGTGGCAATAAAATAGCTGATCGGCATCGTCAGCCCATCTGGGCCGACCAAACTATGGTCACCAAGTGAAAACCAGCATCTCGTCTAAGACCCACCTCCAGTAGGGGATCCCGTGCTCACCAGTGTGTGTAAAGGAAACACCGCCTCTGTATTGTGCCACGAGGGCATCGTCTTCCCCCATCGAAACTGGAACAACACGTGGACGTAGCATAAAAATGTGCTCCCACGCCCTGACATGAAGTAAAGACACCCCAGCCCCTAGCGCTCTGTCGTCCATGTAGACGTACTCATGGAGGTCCCTGTAAAGTGAAGCAAGAAGAATAGGCCCCCATGCGAAATGAACAGGCCTATCTCGGACCATCCGCTCCCAGCAATACCCCCAGCCAGGACTGAAGTATCGCCCTCGTCTATCTAGGGAAACAAGACCCGAAATGATAGCTGCAATCACCCAGCGGTAGGGAGGTGCTATGACCCGGTATCGCTCTACCTCTATCTGTCCCTCACAGAAGATGATGTCCCATGTGGCAAGGACTCTACAGTAGGCCTCGCGCCCCTCGTCCATATTGAAAATCATCCGTCAACCATGAATTAGCAATCTTAGAATACGCCAAACGTCCTCCAGAGTGACGGTAGCCTCACCAATGGGGAGATGAAATGAGGACATCTCGATGTGCCACCTCTCAGCCAGTGCTGACAACATCCCTAGGTGAGTGTGCATGGGCGATGCGTACGTAATGTGCCACAACCCCACAACCTCGAGTCGATCCTAGTCCCTGTCGCTTAAGTCTCGCAAGACGCTAGCTAAATCTCGTGACCGGTGCTCCCAAGAGTAGAGCTCCCTCACCGCATCCTCCATCAAGGAATGTCAACGTGTTAAAAATTTTGAAAATTTTTATGGTTGAACGCTCTAAAAACTTCCCCAGCGGCGCAGTTTGTGATGGCGTCACAGTTTGATTTTACTCAAACTCTGACTCTAGAGCCCAAAAAGTGTAAAATGGCACCGCCGTGGTGCACTTTCCCTTCTAGTGTCACAGTTTGGGTGAATTCGGCGATGCCGCGTCATACTTTTTCAAATCAGCCCGCCGATCCCAAGCTCAGCGTCAGAGTTTTTAAACTTCGAACTGCACCGCTGCGGCACAAAACAGCACTACGCGACGCAGTTTGAATGTCAAGTGGCGCTATATAGCACCACTGCAGGTGAGCCGCCCCTTTAAAGCATTAATTAAAACATTAAATGAAAAGACGAAGCTTGGGTAAGGGTCACATACCGGTGCCCCAATGCCAGGTGGCTGTTGGTACGTCTGTACTCAATCAGTGATGTGTAGAGGAAGCTGTCGTTGTGCCATATCGCTAGAGAATCAGAGCTTAAATCTCAAGGTGGCTAGCGGAGGTGTGTGAAAATGACTTGAAAGTGACCCCTCGGGCCCCTTTTAAGCCTAAAAATTAGGGTTTTTTCACCCTGTTTGGCTATCCTACTAGGGTTTTGGACCCTCGAACCTATTTTTGTCTAGTTGAGGCTTTTTTTTCATTGTTTTATTACGTTTAGACACGTTTTTAGCCTCCTAGAGCCCTTTTGGACCTTTTGAGTACTTTGTCACCTTTTTTTGCGAGATCACCCAAAAAATTAAAATTTTCATCCAATCTCTCGAGGGGGCATTATAATGGCATGCAACAATGGGGAAAGTTTTTGAATATAATTTTTTTTGGCTTTGATCGATATCGTTTATTCTTTGAACCAACGCAACGAGTGCATTGTTTCAAAGAGGGAAAAAATGTAGACACATAAAATATACCAATTGACATTGTGCATCTGATCCTGATTACTAACATCGTTTCTTCCTGAATCCTCCCTTGGTCTAACCATTTAATCAAATCTCCTTATCTAATTAAATTCATCAACTTTCATCCCTTAATTAAATAAATCATTTTGTCTAATTAAGTCACTTTTGTTAATTACATCAATTCATCTTATCTAATTATCCCTATTTAATTAAATAAACAATTTATTTGATTAAATCTCTAAAGTCTATCCATTAAATTAAATAAATTAAAACCTTATTTGATTTAATCTAACACCATCTCTTTTAATTAAATAAATCAAAATCCTTATTTAATTAATCTCTTGTCATATTCCTCTCTTATTTGATTTAAAATAAATCCATAAATTTGAGTCAAATAGGTGACATCATCTAACCTCTCTCATTAAATTAATTAACCCTTGATTAATTTAATCTCATCTCATGTCCCATCCTTTAGATAATGCAAGTTGCACATGAAAATAGATTTAATTCATTTATTAAATCTCTATTTTCCTCACAAGGCATATTTTGGAATATTCTCTCAATTTGAATTCAAAAATTCTAAGTCAACATGTACATCCAACAAGGCAATAAATTCATCTTACATGTCCTTTTCCTTGAGCCAAGTGGCATTTATTTCATTTTCCCTTCCCTCTTGCATGTCATTTCAACAAATTTGAAATTCAAAATTATGCATTTATTGGCACAAACCCCAAATCTTGCACATCCTTCATCCATTCATAAATTGACAAGTGGCATCATACCATTGGATGAATTTTAGTCCCACATTGCTCAAATTTGGACATTCATCCATCTTGAAACTCTATAAATAAAGAGCTCATATCCTCATTTCATCATCCACAATCTAGGCAAAGTTACCTTGCTCAAATATCTCTTGAATTTCATCCATTATCATTGAGTCATAGCTAGGTTTTTTGCAGATTTTGGCTTGGAGTTCTCATTCTTCACCAACAAAGTGGATCAATCATCTTCAACACATCAATATTGCATCATAGGAATTGGGAAAGGGCCAATTTTCACATCAAATTGGCACCAATTCCCCCATGGGATCATGAGTTTGCACATCTAATTAGGATTCAATCTTTGTCTTATCATTTCCATTGTGTTCTTTGTTATTTTCTTCCTACTTTGAATGTTGTAAATGGATTTCATGGGGAATCCTTGTTTTGGCTTGCAATCTCTTGTCTAACTTATTTATTCTTGTTGTTTTGTAGGTACCAAGGTTGGGGTTCACACAATTTTAAAATAAATTAAGTATTTCAATCTAAAATTTTAATATTTGACATTACAAATAAAATTAAACTAAATTCTAATTTTTAAAATCCATAAAATATTTATTATCTATTTAGTTTTACTAATTATCTAATACAATTAAATTAAATTAAATTAAATATTCATTTTAAATTAATTAAACAATTATTAATTAGAATTTTAGAATAAATTTAGAAATAAGATCTATATAAAATCAACTTTTCTATTTTTTTTCTTTGTGTCCAAATCATTTCATTTTCTAAAATTATACTAAATTCTAGATATCATAATTAAACACAAAACCTTATTCTATTCTAATCCTAACCCTAGTTAAACCCTAACCCTATTTGGACTCTAACCCTTACCCTAATTGAACACTAAATCTAATTGTAATTGACCACTAAGCATAATTGAATTCTATCCCTAACCCTAACCCTAACCCTAACACTAAGTAAACCCTAAACCTAACTCTAATAAAACCCTAACCCAAACCTACTTGATAAATAATCCCAAGCCTAACCCAAACCCTAATTGAACTTTAAAACTAACCTTAATTAAGTATTAACCCTAATTGAACATTTATTGAATAGTAGTCCTAATTGTACCATAACCCTAACTTTGAACTACAGTTGAACTCTAATCCTAACCCTAACACTAATTCTTATCCTAATTGAACCTTAACCCCAACCCTAACCTTAACCTTGACCCTATTTGAACTCTTATTGAATTCATAACCTTAATTAAACCCCAACCTCATCCTCAATCCTAACCCAAATTGAACATTAATTGAACCCTAAACCTAACCCTAAGTGAACACTAATCCTAATTGAACTCTAACTTTTTAGTTGAAAATATTAAAGTGCCTTAGATTTTCCCATTCATCGCCATTTATCATTCAATTCCTAATAGAACTCCAAAAATTTATACTTTTATAATGTTTTAATACACACCTAATATTAAGGGTTTAGAGTTTAAGGCTCTTTTAAGGTTTAGGGTTTTAGGTTATGGGTAGAGAGAGGAGAGAGTGAGTGAGTGAGTGAGAGATAGACCTGAGAGAGGGAGAGGGGGTAGGAGGAGAGACTGAGAGAGAGAGAGAGAGAGAGAGGGTAGAGGGTAGAGGGTAGAGGGTGAGGATAGAGGGTAGAGGGTTTAAGGGTTTGGGGTTTAAGGGTTAAGGGCTTAGGGTTATGGGTAGAGGGGAGAGAGATAGATGGATTCAGTGAGAGAGAGGGAGGGAGTGGGAGAGAGATAGAGATTAGAGGGTTAAGGCTAGAGGGTAGAAGGTAGAGGGTTAATGGTAGATGGGAGGGAGATAAGAGTGAGAGAGAGAGAGAGAGACCTAAGAGAGGGAGGGGTAGGAGGGTGAGACTTGAGAGAGACAGGGAAAGAGGGAGGGAGTGGGAGAGAGATAAGGGGTAGAGGGTTTAAGGTTTAGAGTTTAAGTGTTAAGGGTTTAGGGTTTAGGGGTTTAATGGTAGTGGGGAGACACATAGAGAGAGTGAGTGAGAGAGAGAGAGACCTAAGAGATAGAGGGGTAGAGGAGAGACTTGAGAGAGAGAGAGAGAGAGGGTAGAGAGTAGAGGGTTTAAATATGGTTTAGGTTTGTGTCAGGGGAGGAGAGACAGAGGGTGAGGGAGGAGATGGAGGGTGGAGGGTGGAGGAGGGGAAGGAAAGATAGGAGGAGGAGAGAGAGAGAGACCCCGAGAGAAGAAGAGGTGGAGGGTGGAGACCGATGGGGAGTAGAGGGGGAAGCCATGGATGGCCATGGCCTAGGTAAGGGTAGAGGGAGAGAGATAGAGAGAGTGAGGAGAGAGAGAGATAACCCAAGAGGGAGAGGGGGCAGGGAGGGAGAGACCTGAGAAGAGAGAGGTAGAGGGTAGAGGGTAGAGGGTTTAAGGGTTATGGCTTTAAGGTTATGGGTAGAGGGGAGGAATGAGTGAGAGAAAGACCCAAGAGAGGAGAGAAGGGGTAGGAGGGAGAGACTTGAGATAGAGTGGAGGGAGAGAGAGAGAGAGACCCGTAGGAGGGAGGGTGCTAGAGGGAGAGACTTGAGAGAGAGAGAGAGATAAAATGAAGGGAGGTTAAGGGGTAGAGGGGTAGAGGGTTTAAGGGTCTAGGGTTTAGGGGTTTAGGGTTAAGGGAGAGAGATAGAGGGAGGAGTGAGTGACCCATTTACATATTATTCTTTTATTCTTCGTCAGTTAAATATTTAGTTACCCATTTACCATTAGTAGAAATGACCCAAGAATTTAATAGAATGGACTACTCATATAATACTTGCATTATGGAGCTCAATTCTCTGATATATTATTGCTTATCAAATCCTTTGTAAATAATTGTAAACTTATGACTCCATTTAAGCATTTAATTGATTTTCTTGAATCAAAGCAAAAACATACACACAATTGAACAAATTCTCAAAAGAAGAATGACAACATCATTAACATTTCATTAAAAATTCACTCAAATCCACATGAGGAGAGAAAATATATTAGAATTATACATTTATTCATGCTTATAAGTCATATCTACATACAATTTAAGATAATTTGCATATATTCATCCAAAACTCAAAATAGGCTATCTATTCTATTCCTATCTTTCTACCCATATATTCAACTCAAAACCTAGCTAGAGATTTCATCAGTTCTCTCCCTACAAATGAGCCTTGAATTCCCTTTTATATGACAAGGTAGCAACAAGCTTCGGGCTCAAATGTAATTTCACCAAAAAATTTCATTTGAACAAAATCTCCATTGCATTTGACTTTCATTTCAAAACTTCCCACACGTTGAATTTGCAAAACATAGTGCAACTGAGGAAAGCTAAAGTTGCAAATACCATCAGAAAAGGGAACACAAATTGTCATCAAAATCCCCTTTGTCGCTATCCATGCAAAAAAACTAGGCAACCAAATTTCCACAAAGGCACACAATTGACATCAAAATGTGCCACACACGCAAAACCAACACCACCAACAACAACAACATCATCAACACAAAATTTTACATCCCACACAAAAACTTCTTATTTACCCACCACCATGCCCTTACCAACACTCAGACCCCGGTATACACGCCTACTTCTAGTTGTTACTAGAGGAGGAGAGGAAACCTCAGCCTCCTCTTCTTTCTTGTCCTTTCCCAATACGGTTCTAGTCTGTCTACTTGGGGTTTTAACCGCCAATGGCACCACAGATATCACTTCCTCATCAGAGGGCAGACTATGATTGAAGCGAGGTAAATACCAATAGTAGTTAGAGTCAGTCTCGGTTACACCACTAGAAGTGTTGCTCTTAAGGTCAATGGGCGAGTGTTGGCATCCAAAGGAGCCATGCCCATACCTTATATTCCTACCGACACTAGTAATAGAGCACACCGACTACTTGCCTTTCTCATCTACCAGTGGAGCAGCAACGTCTTGGAATTGCAACCTTTTACTGCATCTAGTGGGAACAAGCCTAGGATTGTCAACCAAAGCACCTTCCTGAATAGCAGGACCAAGATTTTGTGAGCTCAAACGAATAGACCTCCTTACTGACTTACTCATTTTCTCTTGTCAGAAAAGCACTCAAACTTGATTAGATTTAGCCTAGAAAGTGCTATAACTGCTACAAGAATGACACAATTAGCATTCAATTCCTCTTGTATCTATTGTGCGAGGTAATTGCAACCTTCATCAATGCTTAGTAAAAATGCATGTGCAAACATGGCAATTTGGCGACGTATGTACTGTCACCATTTAACTTGAGTTGCATGAGAATCCATAGATCACCCTTCATGATTTCCAACAATAACATCTTCACATAGATTGAGATTGACGTGACTACACAAGCAAGGAATAATTCATTAATGCTTAACTAGTTGTACGATAAAATGACCACCATGTGTCATTTTCCAACTTTGAATACTGCATGTTCATCTCCTGAAGAGTTGGTAGATCAAACAATTTATCTCGGACTAACTCGGTTTGACATCCAACGAAGCATTGTTGACCTTCCTCATGACCAATAACATTAATCCATCTCGGAAACCAACTACCATGTCAGCAGGTCCTATGCACTTTGAAAACTAAACGGCTGGAGCTTACGCGTCGCAATCTCATTGACCTCCCAGCTTTTAACCAACCTTCATCTTCCTCCTGTGAGCTAGCGGGGAATGACAGAGATTTACATTAGCTTTTGATCTTGGTTGTCAATCTAAAACCATAGGTTATGATATCAATAGTGGAGATTGGGCCCCACATTCCATACATGACACACATCTATCTTTTTCTGACCTCGCGCCAAATAACAGGGTGACACCTTAGGTCTGTGAGTTGGCGGGGTACGATCGAGATCTTCTCCCATATCTTCAAATATGAAAAACCTACACATTGCATGGTTAGTATTTAATGAAAAGGTTTGGCTAAACCGTTGGTGACATGACCACTGGGGTTAATGGATTAGGCTTATGTCACCGGATTAAAATTAAAACCCAACTTTAGGAGAAGACATAATGCGATGGGAAAACGATGACTAGTTCTTCAGGCTAATGGGGCTGGTGAACTGACATGCCAAATGGCTCAAGAGGTGACTTAAGGGGTCTATGACTGACCAAGCAGGTCAACCTAAAATTATAACATTTGTGTGCTCTAGGGAATAAAACCCTACTAATTCATGGGGACAAGGGTTTCAAAATGGAGACCCAGGTCAAGTGGCAGAGAGAAAATTCCTCAAAATTTTAGACTTGAGATAGAGTGATGAGTGAGTGAGATAGAGAGAGAGTGACTTGAGAGAGGGAGTGGTGCTAGGAGGGAGAGACTTCATAGAGAGAGAGGGAGGGAGTGGGAGAGAGATAGAGGGAGACAGGGTTAAGGGTAGAGGGTAGAGGGTTTAAGGGTGTAGGGTTAAGGTTTTAGGGTTATGGGTAGAGGGGAGAGAGATAGAGGGATTCAATGAGAGAGAGAGGGAGGGAGGGAGAGAGAGAGAGGGAGAGATAAGAGTGAGAGAGAGAAGAAGAGAAGAGAGAGAGAGATATGGGGTGAGGGTGGAGGGTTTAAGGGGGTTATGAGAGACTTGAGAGAGAGAGAGAGGGTAGAGAGGGTTTAAGGGTTTGGAGTTTAAGGGTTAAGGTTTAGGGTTTAGGGTAGGGTAGAGGGGAGAGATAGAGGGATTCAATCAAAGACAAAACCCCAACCTTAGGATTTTCCCAATACCATAAAAGACTAGTAACATAAGATAGGACAGGAAAGGAACATAAGATAGGATAGGAAAGGACAGATTCAAAAGATGCAACATATTGTGTTGATATGTCCTTCAATCTTCTTAAGAAGATCCATGATCTGTTTATAAAGGAAGTGACTTCATAGATGCATCAAGTTCAATTATGCATCTTTTAAACAATGAGGAAGCATTTCAAGTTGTTGTCAAGTCCCTCTCACCATAACCCTATTGGACAGTCACACATCACATAGGAAGGTGAGTTGTTAGGTCACCCACATATGTGACAAGTGGCTGTCCAATAAAGATAAAATGAGGAGACTATGTGTATTTATTACACATAACAAAAGAATATCAATGGTTGAATCAAGGTCATGATACAAGTACAAGTACAACACCTTTGCAAGAGCTACAAGAGGCAAAGGGGATTGATATTATTCATTCATGGGTGTACTAGTGAAAGTGAATGCAATAGGTAAAGGTCATTTTCATTTATAAGGACAACCAACAATGCATGCTACAATGGTCTCATGAAGGACAACAACAAAAACAAAATCTAAAGTTGCACAAGGCTCTATTCAAGGCCTTCACAATCAAACATTAGGTGAACAAGTTTCCAAATAACATTCAATGCATGATGTTTTAAGGAAAGGAATAAAAGGAAAAGACATTCAAGAAACATCAACTCTAGTTGACACATATAATATGCCTATTGAAAACATGTCATTACAAGAGGTTTATGACAACAATGGAACCCTCATATCATGTGATAAGGATACAATTTCTATGCTCATAACCTTTCATGTATGGGTTTTGGTCATCATGATTGATCCAACATGGATCATGATTGCATACAAGAAACAAAAAGTTACAAATGACAATTAAGCAGTTATGATTCAGGAGAGGTCTCATTTTGGAAACCAAGGCCATAGTACAAGTGTATATGAACAACAACTATGAGGTTATGCTACAAGACAACCATGCAGGTTCATGTAGGACATCAAGCATTACAATGGTACAAGTTCATATGAACAACAATCAACAATCAGCAACAAGTAGTGAAGTAAGCAAATCACAGTTGTATTTTTACCTTTTCATACCATTGATCATCCATTCCAGCAATAGGCTGTAATAGCGAAGGAATATACTTGCACAGGGGTGTTTTAATGAAGATATTCAACATAAAAACCATCATAAATCGTGGTGCTTCAAGGGAACAGAGCATAGTCCTGAATAAGAGCAGTACCATTAAAGGCTACAGGTTCGTCTTCATGTTATCTATGAATTTGAAAAAATAAATCTACACTAGGTGACAACATGACTATAGCCATGAAATGGACTGCAATGAGATAAATAATATAAATGGTTGTTGCCACTATCTCATTTTCTCTTTGGATAGTCTTTACTAATTCCTAACAAGTGAATAGAAAAGGGATAGGTGTCAATAATATACCTTCATTTGACAAGTACTAGACTTTTGGTGATCTCATTGACCTAATAAGGCATTGCTTAGAAATCATTTCGTATCTTTTTGACAAAATCAAAAGGAGGCCTGATGTATCCAACTGTAAGAAGAGAACAATGTCCGAGGGAGGGGTAGTACCATCATCTTAGGTACCACTATTCCAAGATGATAAATGACAATCCTTGTGTTTGTATGCATGGAGGTCCTAAAGCATACTTTGGGTAAGGTTTATTCATGGCATCTTTTGGTGAAAGGTTTCCCAAGCATGAGCAAAGATCCAGTGTTCCATCAGGCTCTGTTGGAACAATTATACACTAATCCCTCCCCTAGGGTGTTTCCTCGCATCAAACCAATCCCTTCTTCCTATCATTTGTTGACAAGGGCAATTAATTAAAATGCTTAAATGGGATTACAGGCGGATATATTATGTATAAGTATTTGATAAGTAGTATTGGGTTAGAATACATATTGATGAGATTGCAATGCAATGTTATCAGGGATCGTATATGTTATGTGTTAAATTTGACATAAACCCTTGAATACTTATGAATTTAACTCCCACAATGGATATATGGCACTGATCTAAGTTGTATGATTCAATATTTGTTCGTCTTTACCTAGAGCTTGCTAAAAATTGCAAATCAATGACCTATTTTATCTTGGGATTGTGTTGTAGTTATCTCATGATCCAAATAGTTGATAATGTCGATGAATAGCCAATTCTATTCGATATTATCCTATTATGTTGAGCTATTAAATGAGATTATCTGTTATTGTTAATGTTGTTTATGATATTGGTGCAGAGGTTGTAAACATATTAACGGATCTGATGAGCAACATATTGACTAGATTTGGATGTCCATAAAGGATTGTGTCAAATAATGCAATGTGTTTTAGATCTAAGGAATACATATAGTTTTGTGAGAAGCATGGCATCCAAATTTCTTATTCATCACCATACCACCCACAGGGAAATGGACAAGTAGATTCAAGCAATAAAAGCTTGATGAAGATTATTAAAAGAATCCTGGATTAGAATAAAAGGGCTTGGGATTCTAAGATGAGATTAGCAATTTGGGCAGATAGGGTAATTATGAAGAAGGCAATAGGTTGTGCCCCATTTGACTTGGTTTATGGGATAAATTCCAAGTTTCCCCAAAATAACTTAATGGAAATGTATAAGTTTGTCCAGATGTATGATAATGAAATTGATGATGAGATGCATTTGAGAGTGGAAGCTCTTATAGAATTAAATGAAACTAGGAGGGAAGCCCAAAAGAGAAATGCAAAGTTGCAGTTGCAAGTAAAGAATATGTATGACAAGAGGGCAACTGCAAGGAGTTTCAAAGATGGAGATTTGGTTTTAATGTGGAATGCCAGACTGGAAGATAAAGGGAAACATGGGAAATTTGATGCAATCTGGTTGGGTTCATTTTTTATTAATGGTAAGTGGAGCGAAGATTCGTACTTCCTCCAAGATATGACAGGAGATCTTCTGGAACTGCCAGTTCATGGACAGTTCTTGAAGTTATACTTCACTTGAAGTATTCTTTTCCATGAACAGTAGTTTAGGTTTGTATATTTTGTATATATTTTGTACATAGTTGGGGTTGTTCTGTCTGAACAGTCGCTTTTTGGTCGTCTGCATCTTGGTCTGCTCTACTTGAGATTCTAGATTTTTGCTTCATTCCAGTGGAATGAACGTCTCCAACTGGAGCCACTGATGAAACTTCAGTATTTTTCTCCTTTTTTTTCACTCATGCCTTGCCTTATGTCTCTGGTCTTTCATGGTGTTCGAGTTTTCTAAGGGTTGGGATTTTAGCTTTGTCTTCATGTAAAACCCTAATGTTTATTTCATGCTTTGGCTGGGTTCTATTTTGCTATTGATTTTGATGGGGTTTTAAAACCTCTTATGTCATATTGGTTCAACTAGGCTGAGTCCCTTTGATTTTAATACTTTATTTCCTCCGTAGGGTTTTATTTCCTAAGTCCCAGTTGGCTCCGTGTTTCATCTTTTAAAAAACAACTTATGTCATTGTTTACCATTGGCCTAGTGATGTCCCCTCATCCTTTTTAATAAAATTTTTATTTTGCAAAAGGGATCGAATTCATGCTACCGTTGATCAAATTTCCTTCAGATATCAACAGTTGCATGCCATCGCATGATCGGAAGCTGCAAGATTTTTATCAATTGTGGTATCACGGGCGGGTGCCACGTGTCCTTCTGGGGGATGAAATTGTGTGACCGCTAATCAACTACCATTTGATCTCAGTCGTTCCTCGCCATCTCGTGATGGCCCCACCATAGTGCTTTGGTCGATTGTGATATCACGGGCGGTTGCCACGTGTCTCGTCTGATGAAGCCATAAGAATAAAGGAAATATCGTGGAACATTAATCCGGCCTTAAATACATTAAAAGGTGGATTACTAAAGTGCTCTTAAGATGCACATGATTGAAATCGACAGATGTATTATAATCTTGATGGAAATGCTACTTGAGGGTTAATGATAGGGTCGATGACTGTGTTGAAGGAACAAGATCATTGATGCTCAAGATCTACAGTTGCCCACCATCGTGTGATTCGAAGTTGCAGGATTTTTACCAATTGTGATATTGTGGACAACCGCCACATGGAATTCCTTCGCAGTGTATGGTATGGTGGGCCCCTTATGGCCATGTTGGTGATTGTGTCAGCCTATTTTGAAGGTAGACGTCGATGATTTGATCAAAATGAAGGATCGAAGGCTCGAATTTAAATTTGCATGCATGACTACATGAATATCCCCTTTTCATATTCCAAATATAAATGAGTAAAACAAGTACACTATTATTGGGTTGATCAAGTCCAATAATAAAGTACTTGTGAAGTTATTTAAAAAATAGACTTTCTATGTGAAGTAACATGTGGAGATGCACTTAAATCAATAACCCATTAAAAAGGTTTAGAAACATTAAAACTACATGTAAAAGCCACGTCTAGATTGATTACCATTGTTATGAAACTATTGATTATTTTGATTCATAGGCTTTTTCTCATTTTGCTTTTTAAAACAAGTATTTTGCCAATGGCCATCCTTATTACAATAAGTGCAATGAGGTTTCTTAGAAGAAGTGTTCTTCCTAGGATCATTGTCATTATTATAATGAGGTTTATTATTATAAAGTTGTTTAGAGTTAGACTTAAAAAATTTCTTATGATTAGACAAAAAAGCATGTTCATTAGACTTAAGGTTACCAAACTGAATTAACTTAGCCTCTTCTTGTCTTAATAAATCATGAAAAATATCATAAGTTAATTGAGTAGCTAAAAAAGGAATAGCTAATTGAGCATGAATATTAGTAATGAACTACTGAAATTGTCTAGGAAGACACTTTTTAAGAATAAGATGAATTAATCTAAGATTATTTAATTTAACTCCTAAACCATCCAATTGACTATTTAAAGCATCAAATTTTAATAAAAAATCATCCATAGATTTAAAATCAAAATACCTCAAATCTTCAAGTTGATCTTTAATTTGAATTTTTCATGATTCATTTGTACTATCATAAATTGTTTTGAGTTTGTCTCATGCTTCATAGGTAGTTGTACATGTCCCAATGTGAACATAAAGTTCAGGTGGCATGGAGATACCTATGAGGCCAAGGGCTTCTTCATTTTTGAGATTCCATTTTTTGATTTCATCTTTGGATGTAGACGGACCTAGTTTAGATTTAGGAACTGTAGCTACATCTAAAAGATGTTTAAACTGGAAAATAAAGCATATATGAGTTTTTCAAGAATGATAGTTAGAAGAATTCAACTTAATTTCAGGAATTAAAGTAGACATGATTGTAATAAAAAAATCACAACTTTATTATAAAAATAATGACTACTTTAAATATTTGCTTAAAAAAAACTCTTGATTGAATTAAATCTTCAAAAAACTCTTTAAAAAAACAAATAACTCCTTTAGATTAAGATATTAAAAAAATTGACGGAATTAAATTGTTTAAATTTAGAAAAAATAAGTCCCTTTGATTAGAGAAAAAACTACCTAAATTATCAAATAATATTTATAATATTATTTTTGAAAAATTAATCAAGAATATTAAATTAATATTCTAGTAAATTTTAATATGATTAATAAATATATTAATTAAACTTAAAGTTAGTATTAAAAAAAATTAATAAAAGCCTTTTTAACCTTTATTAAAAAGTTAATATATAAAAACTTTATAAAAACACTTAAAAATATACGAATCTTTAAAAAACCTTGCATATCTTTTTTTTAAATATAAAACTTTGCATATGAAAATGAATAAACGAAAAAAAGTAAAAGCTTGAAGTTAATTTATTATATGATATGAAACAACTTTTTAAAAAATAAATTGAATGTAAATTATTTTAAAGAAAATGTGAGTGGGAAAAGCGAAATGGGCGGGTAAAAGTTAGGATATTAAAATTTAGATTTTAGTAAAAAAGTGAATAAACTTAGAAACAAACACTGGCGAGATTAAAATGTCTTAAAAGAAGCCGGTGAAAAAAAGAAAGGGCAGGCGAAACTTCGAAACTTTTTTTTTTTAAATTAGGTTTTAAAATGAAAGATATATTTCTCACCGGCGGGCAGAAACGCATGGAGCTACAAGGAAGACCAGGAGGGACGAGCCTGCATAAGCCGACCACAGAAGGGAGCGAACATGAGGATGGCAATGAACTTGCAACCACTAAAAGGGTGAATTTATAAATGATGAAAAAGAAGTGAATGTATTATTATTCTTATTAAAAGGATTGAAATGTATGCGGGGCTGAAAATAAGAATAGGGTTTAATAACATGTAGAAATAAAAAGAAGAGGAATAATTTATTTGATTTTTTTTAATTAAATTAGAGTTTTTATTATATTTATTTTATTTTTGAAAAGATTTGACACGGCCAAGCCCTAATTAAGATCAGAAAAATTAAAAAAATAAGATTATATTTATCTATGAAGATTAAAATTTTAGATTTAAAAAAATAGAAAGATTGCACATATGATATATATATATATATATATTTTAACAAAGATTGAAATTTTAAAATCAAGTTAGATCCCACAAAAAAAAAATTTATTTTTAAGAAATTTGAACATGCAAATATAAGGGGTTGGGGCCCTAACTCGGTTGGCTAAATCTTTCTTGTTGCAGGAGGTTGGTCACAAGGTCTAGTCTCCCCCACCCCCGTGGTACCGGAGGGCGTGTCGGCCGTCACGTTAAAAGTTTGCATTGCAGTTTATATGGGGTTACGATTCTGCAATCTAAAAAATATATATATATATAGAGAATTTTTTTTACAAATTTGCAAAAAAGTAGATTATCCTTTTTTCTAAAAAGAATTTTTGACCTAGGGTTAGATCCCTAAAAAAATGATTTTTTACAAAATGTAAAATATAGTGTTTTTTTTTTAGAGATTTAGCCTAATATTCCAAAAAGATTACAGAACTAATGAGTTGTTCTAATTTTTTTGAAAAATAACCCTTTATTAGAGGGTTTTTTTTTTTAAATTATGCAAAAATAAAACATGCATGCAAATTATATTGCACAAATTTGAAATTTGAAAAACTAGAAAATACTTAGATAAGAAATCCTGCACAAGGGTTAGAAAATATATCAAATAAAAAGCAAGATTAGACTTTTGGCTCTTCTCCTTTTCTCTTAGAATGCCTCCAATAGTGTGCTTAAAAATCTGTTAAACCTTCAACAATGTAGCTCACAAAATATTAGTAATACCAAGCTCTGATACCATGAAAGGAAATAGAAAACAGCAATGGAAAGTACTAATAAAGAGCAATTGTTTGAAGGAAAGAGATTACCAAATAAATTGTAGTCAAAGCAAGAGAGACACAAGAATTTGTTAAAGGGAAAAAACAAGAAAAAACCCCAATATTATGAATAGAGGCAAAATGCCTAAAGAATAATACAAAGAGAGAGAGAGAGCTTTAGCCTTAGCTTGCTTGCTTGCTTGAATCTTAAAGAATGAGAGGAGAAGCACGTCAATAAGTAGAGGAGAGAAAGAGGAGTTAGAATGTAACTCCCAACTCAATGAATGTCACCATTCATCTATGTGTGTGCAAAGTGTCACCTCTTAAGGAGGTGGTTACAAATATTCCTTAATAAAGGAATTAAAAATAAGCCATCCTCACATATGTGTGAGATGACAAAAAAGACAAAAGACTTGTAGGGATTCCTTTAGAATATTCCTACAAGCTAATAAATAATTACAATTAAAGAATAACCTTTACCAAGTAAAGATTAATCTTCTAACAAATATTATTTATTCTTTGTTCTCAATTCTCCCTTTTTACCTAAAGGCCCTTCAATATCCTCTTCCTCTGATCTTGTTTTGAAAAAAATTAACTTTATTCCTTTATTTTCCAACCAAACATTAGTGTTATCAAGAATATGTTGGAACCTTTCCCTTATGGAAATATCTCCTTTTGTGACCATCAAATTGGTGGAAGAGGAGAGTCAACAATCTTATTTTCCTCATATGTAGGATCTACAATATCATCTTCCTCCTACATGTCCTCAGGAATATCAACAAGTTCAAGGTTTATAATTTGTTCCAAGGTAAGCTAACTGAAGTCTAACTTCCTTACATCTTCATCATTCCTACACTTAGCCCATATATCCTCAATCATGTGAACATGAGGGTAGCTTATTTTAAGCTTATCCTTCATTCCTTGATAATCAAAGTCATTCCTTCTCTTATACTTCTTCATGGTTACCCATTGCATTTCAATTTTCATGTTTTAGTCTCATGGAGTTGTAGTTATTGAATACCTGCCAATGGTAAGTAGAAAATTGCAACCAAATTTATGATATTTTTCCTACTTGCTATGCACAACCATTATTTTCCTACATAACTCCATCAATATAATTTTATCACTTGGATACCTTGGTAGCATGTATGGATATCCATCAAAACAACCAACCCTGATGTAGGTGAAATTAGGAAATTGCAAAAACATACAACCAAACTTTCTCACTAATTCCCAAGCTTCATCTAAAACAATTTTCTTTTCAAGTTCTTTGTCAAACGTGCAGATGTAATAATCGAAAAAGGCATCATTTACTCTTATGAAATGATTGATGCTTTGTTTCAAAGTTATCTATGAATAGTATTCGTGTACCAAAATATTTCTTCTATCACCTTTTGTATATAGGCCAAGAAAATGCCTCGTGGAGGCAACAACATATACTAGATATGAAGTCATATAAAATCTCAAAGAGGTTGACACTTTGGAGAGCTATTCACAAATAGACTCACTAGTTTTCTTTCCCCAGAAGATATTTTGATTCCTTTCCTTATGACATATATATTGATACATCCATTCCTAAAAAGTACTAGATGTTGGAAGTCCTTTTACTCTACTGAGAAGAGTTATCAAATCACCCACTTCTTCAATGAACTCACTTCAAAAGATGTTCTTTGGCCACCTTGCAATTGTAGGCCTGGAAGTTTTGAGCCATCATGTGTTGATTATTTTCTTGTACTTATCTGAATTGTTGCCATAATAATCTTGTGTTGCATCCATGGTGATATCGACATAGTCATCAATGTCAAGGAATATGAAAATATTATCAAAGAATTATTCATCTAACCTTATTACCACCTTTTTGTCAGCTTATATTATGTTCTTACTATCCTTATTGAAATGGGAAGTTGTTGCTAACACAAACTCTAGATTTTGAGCTAATACAAGAAAGGATGAAACCAAATGAATGTTACTATTAAGGACACACTACATGCTTGAAGAAACAAGCTACTTGTTTACTCTTTCCAAGAATTCTGATATGTCCACATGTCCAATCTCTGTGTCTTTGATGTTTTCCACAATGGACTTCATAGAAGTCATTGGGATCACTCCTTTGTATGTGTACTTCATATTCTTCTTCTTAGGATATGGGTCAGTCATTTAGCAAAATATTACAAAAATGAGTTTCAAAATCCTCCAGTATTAGAAAAATTTCAAGGGAAATGCAGTTGTGGAAAAAAATTGCACTTCTAAATTTTTGAAGTGTTTTGGTGTGTAGTTCAGAGAAAATTCTCTGAACTATATGGGAATTTCATTTTGGATGAAAGTGTGGAAAAATTCTCCACTTTTGCATGAGGGTATGGAAAAAGATGTAGTTCAATGAAAATTCTCCAAAATACATTTTGGTAGGTCAACAAAATAAGTGCAAGCCGAATAATTTTCTCCAATATTCATGTGTTAGGGGTAAATCAACTTGATGTAGGTCGAGGAAAATTCTTTAACCTACACTTGTGTGTTTAAAAGGTATAGACTTCAGAGAAAATTCTATGACATACATGAGGTACATCAACTTGATGTACTTTGAATAATTTTCCCCAAAGTACATGGGAACTCCATATAGAGCTAACAAGTGTTGTGTGGAGAATTTTCTCTGCACAACATGTGAGTTGTAAGTGATGATGTTGTGTAGGAAAAATTCCTTGAGAAACACTAAGGCAAGGTCAAGGTGAGAGTGTTGTGTGGGAATTTTCTCCACACAACACAAAGATGTTTTTAGGATGATGTTGTCTCGAGAAAAATCTCTGAACATCATGTTAGGTGGGTGTAAAAAGGATGTTCGAGTAGGGTTGGCGAATATTTGGAAATTTGGATAGATAGTGAAAATACTCAAATCAAGGTGTTGAATTTCTCAGAGTTTGTTCATATTTTGACCTCTGAACAACACTAGCCACGATGGAAAGTAGGTAAACCATAACCTAAACCTAACTTAAAACCTAAACAATATAATATAAACAACAAATACACATAAACCAAAACATTGCAAAAGATAAAACAAAGTGCATTTGAAAAGAAACTAAAGAAACATACCTATAAACCCTAAAAATGATGAAACCCTGATCAAATTTTCATAGGAGGTAAGCACGATCATGACAAGGAGTGAATAGGAAGTAGGAGACATGTGGGTGGAAAAAAAAAGTGAACAATGAAAAATGAAAATAAAATATTTTAACACCTAATAAATTGTCATTAAACCTACATTAATGACCAATATCTGTGGGTGCAGGAGTGTAGTTGTAGAGAATTTCTCTACAACTACGTCTTGGGATGAAAATGACCAAAATATGTAGTTGCATTGAAATTAAACGATGTTGCATGTGAAAGAAAAATGACTAAGTCAGAAATCCAACTTTTGCAAATTTTCAAAAACGTGAAAAGATGACCGGATCAAAATAAATTTTTGAGGGGTCGAACTATGGATGAGACAGATCAAAATATATCCTGGTATATGTGCTTAGAGGATGTGGGCTATGGAACAAACAATTTTCATAGGGGTTATTGCATGAATTGAGCAAGTAAAATTTAAGGATAACAACTTGATCTAATTGGGGAGCATCCTTTGATCATCCTTTGAAATGATCAAAGGGAGAAGAATCCTAGAACTCTAAGTTCCTTCATCCATCCATTGGGCTATAGAGTAAGGTGACAAAAATAAGATGAAAAAATGAAAAAACACAAAACTATACAAACTTATCTATCTTTGTCTCTTCACTGAGTGAACAACTTTAGATGTTGTCCTATATGGGGTAGTAGAAAAGGTTTTCCATCTTGATATTATAGAAGAAAACTATTTTCACCACAAAGTTAGTGAATCGTGAAAGGGACTCTCCGCAAAGAATCAAATTTTCCATGCATCCCTTCCAGATCTCTTCTCTTATCCCATAACAAAACTTGATCTCCAATTTAGAAATCTCATGATTTTTCTTTTTTTCAAAGAGCTTCTTGACTTGAATTTGGTTTCTAGCAATGTGATATACCACCTTTATGTGTTGTTCCTTGAGTTCAGCAAGAAACATAACATGCTTTTCAATGGAACTATTAAAAGTCTCATCCTCAATTTCCTTAGCCAACCTTAGATTAGGCAACTCCAATGTGATAGGTATCTTAGCATTGAGACCATATAAGATATGAAATGGACACATGCCAAATTCCCATTTAGGAGTGATACGATCTTCCCAAAATGCATCATACAATGCCTTATGCCAGGATCTCTGATTCTTATTGACCAATTTTTTTACTATGGTGACCATATTCTTGTTGCTTGACTCGACTTGACCATTCCCTTGAGGGTAATAGTCAGAAGAGTGACTAAGAGTGATTCCATACTCAAAACAAAATTTTGTTATCTCATTGGATGAGAAACAAGTAGCATTGTCTCCTACTATCTTGTTAGGAACACCAAACCTTGAGATAATGTTTTCCTTGAAGAAGTTACAAACCACTTCTGAAGTAGCATGCTTTACAAGAATGGATTCCACCCATTGGGTGAAATAACCAGTAGCTATGAGAGCATAACTATGTCCTACACTTTATTGTGGATTCACTATGCCAATGAAATCAATACCCCGCTACTAAAAGCGTTTTCAATCACCACTAACTTGAGGGGTAGAGCTGCTAACTTGGGTTTCCCAACAAACTGTTGGCATAATTCACACTTACACACCTAGTTGTATGCATCCTGCAAAACGTGGGCCAGTAGTACTTTTCTCTCAAAATTTTATGAGTTGTAACTAGAGATGATAAATGTCCCCTACATGCTAAAATATGAAAATATTCCAACATATTTCCTTGTGCTTTTTCCACACATCGTAGAATTTTTTTGTCAATGCTCCTCTTGTACAAATCATTGTACTAAAGAACAAATTTTTCATCTTTGAGCTTGATTGTCCTTTTCTCTTTATATGAAAAGTACTCATGACACTCTCCATATGTGAGGAAGTGTGCAATGTTAGAATACCACTCATTTGTCATACTTATGAACAAGATATTGGTTCTCAGTTGTGATCTAATGGTTTGTCCTTGATGACAAAATCACTTTCAGTTGGTTCTACTTGTTGACTATTTCAAATTGGATTTTTATGCTTTATCATGGTACAAAATTGATTATGTGGCTTATTTGTCTTGGCATTCAGTGGACAGTTTACATTCAGAATTTTAATATCTATGGTACTGATCAAATTGAGCTTCATACAGATACAGGTTATCTTATTGGTTTTGGTAATTAGATTGAGGTATTGGTTTTTCCAGTTTCAGGGCTTTTGTCAATTTCAGAATTATGATCTTGATCTTCACTCTATCAGGTATAAGATTTCATGGTTTACTCAGTTGTCTTTGAATTGGTATTTCAGTTGTTGTTCATGGCACATGTGGTTCAATACTTCAATACTCTGCATCACTTCAGACGGTTTTTTTATTACTTCAATGCCTTCATATTCAATTAACTTGGCATAAGTTTCATACTTCTCTTCATTGAGATATTACCATTCGCAGCCTTCACTTGGTTTGGTTAAGTATTTTGAATATTCATTTTACATTAAATATGATTTTGTAGAAGTCATATTTATGGAAATTCTTTTAATGATAAGTTTTGAACATAATTTGGTCGATATACCATTGGTAAATGATTTTATTTAAAGTCATATTTTATGTGCATTCTTTAAAGGTCATTTAAAAATGACATGGCTTTCTCATGATGTGAATTTTGTTGGAAGCTCCACTTGTTGGTTACATAATGGTCAACATTTTGGAATGACTTCAAGTCAGCAAGGTCTTGGTCGAATTCTTTGTATATAACTAAGGCATTTCACCTTGGCTCAGCTCAATTAATATTTACCATGTGTTGATAGCATCATTAAAAAATGATTTGGTCGGCCTCCCTTTGGACAATGAACTTATCACATTTGATTTGATTATTATTATGTTTCTATTTTGACTTTGAGTGGATTTCAAATGATCATTCAATCCAACAAAGTCATCGATGCAAAGGGAAGAAGGTTAGGGCAGATGCATTTTTCTTTTTGTTGTCACTTTGGTTGGGTATGGAACCCTAGCCGCCACCATGAATGGAGTTGAACTAATATTTATTCATTAGATTCTTTTTAACCATTGTTGCTCATTAATCTTGTTGGCTGTAATGGCATTGTCAGGGTGAAATTCGTTTTGTTTCAGCAATGAATGGTATGGCTGCTAAAGTTTTGTGCACCCCACTAGTTGCAAGCTCATCACTGGTGAAAGGAGGCTATGGGTCTTACAAATCTATTTGGTATTTATTTATTTTCCATGCTGAACAAATAGGTATATTCTTCATCATTTAGTGTCTATATTTATCAAATGGTTGTCACTATTTCTCTTGCTCGAATCTGAAAAGGATAAGTATTTTTTTTTGGGTTAGAAGTTAATATAATTCAGTTATTGAGGAAATAATTGATTCCCAGATGGTATACCATTTCTATTGAGGGTTTATGACTTCTGGTTGCTGGGTAGTCATGCTTTTTTTAAAAAATCTATCAGTTACAATTTGAAATCACTCTATTCCTTTCAAAAATAATGATTTATCTTATGGGCTGATAAAATAATGGGGATTTATGTATTTCATTTGGTGGGTAGTCGTGCTTTTGAAAAAATTATGTCAGTTACACTCCATTCATTTCAAAGCTTCATTATTTCAACATAATGATCTTGTAAACATAGTTCAAATGGCTATTTTTATTTTTATAAACGGCAATTGCAGATTTAAAAGGGGACTTTGATTTATGCTTGTCAGTTTATTGACAGCCTATTGCATAGGCGTTACTCTTGCAGAAATTTATTATCTAGCATCCTTTTCTTGAAAATAGAAAGCAGGTTTCTGCTCTCCTTTGACCTCGAATTACTTTGAAGATTCTTCTAACATACATACTTGAAATGTATATAAAAACAGTGTTGTAAAATCTGTGATTCTTCTGGTTGTAATTCTGAGACATAGTTATTTGGCTATATCAAGAGATGTGTTGAAAAACTCTATAATACAAAATCTAGAAAACATGATGCAGAACACTATTGTAATTCTTCTCTATGTAACATTTTAAGGATTCAACTTTTTGGATTCTTAGGGTATTAGGTAGATGAGAAAACTAAGTTTTATGAGCTTACTTGAAAACAGAGAGATCCTCTGATATTGTTATTGTTCAAAAAATAATTTGAGGGGTTGGTACTCCTTGAGATTGATATCTCTAAATGAGGGGTGGGTGCTCCTTGAGTAGGTGCTCAAAAATCAGCCTATAAGGCATTGTGAACAGTTGATTAAAAGATTAAGCCTGCAAGGCATTTTGGGAGTGGTTTTTATACCCTAGGAGGGTTTTCCACTCAGCAAAATCTTGTGTCTCTTTGTTCTTTTGTGGTCTCACTGCTTTACTGAGTTGTTGTTGTTGTTTCTGTTCAATGTTTAGTTATTACTTTTCTCAATTATGTTTATGAATGATTACATTCAACTTGTGAGTGCATTAATCATAGTAATATTGAGATCAAATCTAAGCTATGGTTTAAATTTTTGAAAATTGGTCAAATCTGTTAAGACACTGATTCACCCCCCTCTTAGTGTCATTTTCACTCCAACAATTGGTATCAGAGCGTAGGGTCCTCTGATAGGTCTTACCACCTAGGATTGATCTTGGTCTTGGAGTCTTTTTTGATGGCACAATCTCAAGAAGGATCCTCTATAACTAGAGCTCCATTATTTGATGGAACGGATTATGTGTTCTGGAAAACCAGAATGGAAGCATTTCTGGTTTCATTTGATGTTGATGTTTGGAGCATTGTGTTAAATGGGTACAATGTACCAGCCACAATACCCATAGATGTTGTTGAGAAAAAGAGGTATGAAACTAATGCCAGAGCTAAGCATGCAATCTTGTGTGGCTTAACTAAAGATGTGTTTATTAAAGTCATGCATTGCAAGTCTGCTCAAGAAATCTGGGAAAAACTTGAAACCATATATCAATGAAATGAAAAAGTCAAACTGTCAAAATCATTACTCTCAAACATCAGTTTGAGGAAATGAGAATGAAGGATGATGAAAAGGTAGTTGAATACTTCCTAAGAATAGATGAAGTTTTCAATGCTATGAAAGGATTAGGAGAAGAAGTAAAAGAGTTTGATGTGGTTACAAAGGTCATTAGAACCTTACCGACTAAATTTGATTATAAGGTATCAGCCCTTGAAGAAAAGAAACATTTTGATAAGCTTACCCTAGATAGTCTGCAGGGAATCCTTACTACTTATGAAATGAGAACTAGCAAAAACAACTCAATTGGAAAAGAAACTGCCTTTAACACTGAAAAGAAAGAAAAAGATGAAGTTAGTGAGTCAGAGTTGTCTGATTCTAAAGAATCCCATTTTGTTAGAAAACTTAAAAAGGGATCGGGAAAATATAAGGGAAAACTTCCCTTTAAATGATTTAACTATGGTAAAATAGGTCACTTTGCTGCAAAGTGCCCCTATGATGATCAAATCAGTGACAATGAGAAATATGGAAAATAGCCTAAGAAGAAGGCCTTTAAACCTAAACAAAATTTCAACTTCAAAAAGAAGAAGAGTTTGTTTAGTAAAGATGAAACTGTCATTGAGTCTGAAGATTCATCAGCAGAAGAAGATGAAACCTTGTTCATGGCTGAAATTACTCATCAAGAAGATTCAAACACCATTTATGTTGAAGAAGGTGAAGTAGATCTTGAAAGTGAATTGAAATGTGCTTTAAAAGAGGTCAGAAAACTCAGAAAACAAGTTCTTGCTCAAGAACATAAACCTAATAAAGAAATTGTCTCTCTGAAAACTCAGCTTGAAGAAGCTAAAAGAGTTGAGTACTTTCTTCGAGTGACTGTAAGCTACAAAGATCAAGAAATTCAAAAATTGGAACAAGAAGTTGTCTGTCTTAGAAAGGAAATTGAGAAATATGAAAGCACTTTAAAACTTAATGAGATGCTCAGCAAGCAAAAGTTGTATAATGATAAAACTGGTGTTGGTTTTGAAAAGGGTGAATGCTCAATTGATAATGCAAAACAAAACCCCTCTTCTAAAATCAAGGGTTTAGGTCCAAATCACTTTGAATCTGGTAAGAATCATGATCAGTCCTTGAAAGGTAATAGATCATCTTACATATTCAATCCCTTCTTCTATGGTTACTATTTTTTCTGCAACAAATTTTTCCATAAAGTGAGTTATTGCAAGCTTATGAATCCTAGAGTATCTAGGTTTGGTCTTAGGAAATACTATGGTTTTGTTAAAAAGATCAGATGTTTTAAATGCAATGCTTTGGGGAACTCTATCAAACAGTGCAAAGCTGATCTACAATCTAAATAGCAGAAAACTAAAAAGGTCTGGAAGCCTAAGAATGTTAACAACATCAAGCAAACTATGTTAGTCCAAACTAATTTTCATTCCAAGAAAAAGGACTTATGGGTCATGGACAGTGGATGTTCCAACAACATGAATGTCAACAAAGATAAGTTCATAAATCTTGAAGATTATGTAGGTGGTTATGTTAAGTTTGGTAATAATTTTGGTATACAGATTAAATCTAGAGGTTCACTTCTTCTGAATGAAGACACCCCTATCTATAATGTGTACTATGTGGAAGGTCTTAAGCACAATCTTCTAAGTGTTATTCAAATATGTGACAGTGTTTATCATGTATTGTTCACTTCGCAGGGATGTGAGATCAAAAACAAGCTTGGAAAGGTTGTTGTAGCTGGAAGAAGGACTAAAGGAAATGTTTACAATCTTCTTGACACATCAAACAATGGCAATAATCAAGGTATGTGTCTAATGGGCCAAATTGAAGAGAGATGGTTATGGCATAAAAGATGAGGAGACATAAACTTTGAAAATCTAGTTAGAATCAGTAAAAATCAGAATGTTAGAGGTTTACCAATCCCTAACAAGCCAGAAAATTTTGTGTGCAAAGAATGTTTAAGTGGAAAACAAACTAAAATCAGCTTCAAAACAAAAGAACATTCTTCATCAAAACCTCTATAGCTAGTACATACAAATTTGTGTGGACCAACTAGAACAAGGTCTATTAATGGTGAAAAATATTTTATGCTATTTGTGGATGATTATACTAGAATGGTTTGGGTCACATTTCTTAAGCACAAATCAAAAGCCTTTGAAAGGTTAAAAATATTTTGCAAAATGGTTGAAAAGGAATCAGATATGAAACTCAAATGTCTATGATCTGACAAAAGAGGTGAGTTCACCTCTCAATAGTTTATTGATTACTGTGACAGCACGGTATTAAAAGCCAGTATATTGCAACTAAAACACCTCCACAAAATGGGGTAGTTGAATGTAAAAATAGAACCGTAAAAGAAATGGCTAGAACAATGCTAGATGAAGCTAAGTTGCCCGATATGTACTGGAAAGAAGTTGTTCATACAAATGTATACATTTTTAATAGAGTGCAACTTAGGGTGAAATCTAAACACACTCCTTATGAACTATGGTATGGAAAACAACTTCTGTGAAGCATTTTAAAATTTTTGGAAGCAAGTGTTTTATCAAGAAAGATGATGATAACCTTGGCATTTTTCAATCCAAGAGTGATGAGGGTATCTTTTTGGGATACTCAACTCACATCAAAGCTTATAAATGTCTTAACAAAAGGATTAACAATATTGTTGAAGTTGTTAATGTAAAATTTGATGAAAGACCACATTTAAATGTTGAATCTTTGCAGGATAATGAGGAAGAAGAACTTGAACTTGAAATAATTTCAGAAGGAGCTAAAACAACAAAGCCTAATGCTGATTTAGAAAGCCCTAAAATTGAAGAAGCAAGTCCTGAAAAAGGTGCATCAAAGGCTCCTTTGAAAACTCTAGCCAAATATCATCCCAAAGTTCAGATTATTGGGGATAAAAATGTAGAAGTTCAAACTAGAAGAAAGGCTGCAGATTCTGATGAAAAGGATCAAATAGATTTTTGTTTAGTTACTCAGTTTGAACCAAAATTTTTTAATGAAGCTCTCACAGATTCATGTTGGGTTAATGCTATGCAGGAAGAAATTGATCAGATTGAGAAAAATCAGACTTGGGAGTTAGTCCCAAGACTAGATGACAAGAATGTCATTGGAGGCGAATGGATATACAGAAACAAGCTTGATGAAAATGGCAATGTTGTTCGCAACAAAGCAAGGTTTGTCTGCAAAGACTATGCTCAACAAGAAGGCATTGATTTTGGTGAAACCTTTGCACCTGTTGCTAGACTAGAATCAATTAGAATATTCTTGGCTTATTCTATATATAAAAACTTCACTGTCTATCAAATGGATGTCAAAACTGCCTTTTTAAATGGCTACTTAGATGAAGAGGTCTATGTTGAACAGCCTAAAGGATTTATTTGCAAAGAGAAGCCTAATCATGTTTACAAATTGAAAAAGGCCCTCTATGGCTTAAAACAAGTACCTAGAGCTTGGTACTCTAGGCTGGACAGTCATTTGATTCCTAATGACTTTGTTAGAGGAGGTGTAGACAGCAATCTTTATGTTAAAACTGAAGGTTCTGATATTTTGGTTGTTGAAATTTACGTTTATGACACTATCTTTGGCTGCAATAATGTTACTTTGAGTAAAAAATTCTCTCAGCTAATGGAATTTGAATTTGAAATGTCAATGTTGGGAGAATTAAATTTCTTCTTGGGTCTTCAAATCTCTCAACATGAAAATGGAATATTTCTTTCTCAAACCAAGTATGATAGAGAGATGCTTAAGAAATTTCAGTTGGATGAATACCATCTAGTTAGCACTCCAATGGTTACTGGATGCAAACTTACTAAGGCTGATGATTCTCCTGATACAAATCAAACTGAATATAGATCAATGATTGGTAGTCTGTTATAGTTAACTGCTTCTAGACCTGACATAATGCAGGCAGTTTGCACAGTTGCATGGTTTCAGGCATCACCTAAAGAATCCCATGTCATTGTTATTAAAAGGATTTTTAAATATATTCAGGGCAATCTTGATTATGGTCTTTGGTATCCTAGAAGCAATGATTTTTCTTTAATTGCTTATATTGATGTTGACTGGGTTGGTTCTTTGGATGATAGGAAAATCACCAATGGTGATGCATTCTTTCTTGGTGACCGTTAGTGGCATGGCACAACAAGAAACAATAATTTGTTTCTCTCTCTACTGCTGAAGCAGAATACATTGCTGCCACTTCGTGCTGTACTCAAGTACTATGGATGGGTCAAACTCTTTCCGATATGGGTATTGAAGTTTCTAAAGCTGTTTCCATTCTATGTGATAACACTAGTGCGATAAATATATCAAAAAATCTTGTTATGCACTCTCGCACTAAACATATCGCTATCAAGTTTCACTTTCTTTGAGAAAAGGTACTGGCTAATGAAGTCTACTTATAGTTTGTTGGTTCACAAGATCAAGTGGCTGATATTTTTACTAAGCCCTTAGCTAAAGAGTTATTTGAAAGGATGAGACTTTGGTTGGGAGTTATCTCTCAATCATTACTTCTCTAATTCACTAATCTTCAGCTTAGGGGGAGCATGTTATATGTTTTGATTCACTTACAGCTCTCCTACAATCTTGATTGTTGCACTGTTACTCCTTTTGCAACTGTTTTTCATGATATTTTGGTTGGCTTCTCAGTTGTGTTTCATGGAAATGCACATTCTTCTCTTCTATCGTTTGTCATTGAGGCAAAAAAGGGGAGAGTCATTTGTGTTTTTCCATCAAGGACAAAGGGGGATTTTGTTGGTTCTCAGTTGTGATCTAATGGTTTTTCCTTGATGACAAAATCACTTTCAGTTGGTTCTACTTGTTGACTATTTCAAATTGGATTTTTACGCTTTATCATGTTACAGATTTGATTATGTGGCTTATTTGTCTTGGCATTCAGTGGATAGTTTACATTCAGAATTTTAATATCTATGGTACTAATTAGCTTGAGCTTCATGTAGATACAGGTTATCTTATTGGTTTTGGTAATTGGATTGAGGTATTGGTTCTTTCAGTTTCAGGGCTTTTGTCAGTTTCAGACTTATGATCTTGATCTTCACTCTATCAAGTATAAGATTTCATGGTTTACTCAGTTGTCTTTGAATTGGTATTTCAGTTGTTTTTCATGGCACATGTGGTTCAATACTTTGATACTCTGCATCACTTCAGACAGTTTGTTTATTACTTCAATGCCTTCATATTCAATTAACTTGGCATAAGTTTCATACTTCTCTTCATTGAGATATTATCATTCACAGCCTTCACTTGGTTTGCTTAAGTATTTTGAAGATTCGTTTTACATTAAATATGATTTTGTAGAAGTCATATTTATGGCAATTCTTTTAATGATAAGTTTTGGGCATAATTTGGTCGATATACCATTGGTAAATGATTTTATTTAAAGTCATATTTTATGTATATTCTTTAAAGGTTATTTAAAAATGACATGGCTTTGTCATGATGTGAATTTTGTTGGAAGCTCCACTTGGTGGTTACATAATGGTCAACATTTTGGAATGACTTCAAGTCAGCAAGGTCTTGGTCGAATTCTTTGCATATAACTAAGGCATTTCACCTTGGCTCAGCTCAGTTAATATTTACCATGTGTTGATAGCATCATTAAAAAATGATTTCATCGACCTCCCTTTGGACAGAAAACTTATCACATTTGATTTGATTATTATTATGTTTCTATTTTGACTTTGAGTGGATTTCAAATGATCATTCAATCCAGCAAAGTCATCGATGCAAAGGGAAGAAGGTTAGGGCAGATGCGTTTTTCTTTTTGTTGTCACTTTGGCTGGGTATGGAACCCTAGCCACCGCCATGAATGGAGTTGAACTACTATTTATTCATTAGATTCTTTGTAACTATTGTTGCTCATTATTATTGTTGGTTGTAACGGCATTGTCATGGTGAAATTCATTTTGTTTTAGCAATGAATGGTATGGCTACTAAATTTTTGTGCGCCCCACTAGTTGCAAGCTCATCACTGGTGAAAGGAGGCTATGGGTCTTACAAATCTATTTGGTATTTGTTTGTTTTCCATGTTGAACGAGCAGGTATCTTCTTCATCATTTGGTGTCTATATTTAGCAAATGGCTTTCACAGTTTCTCTTGCTTGAATCTGAAAAGGATAAGCATTTTTTTTTTGGGTTAGAAGTTAATATAATTCAGTTATTGAGGAAATAATTGATGCCCAGATGGTATACCATTTCTATTGAGGGTTTATGACTTCTGGTTGCTGGGTAGTCGTGCTTTTTTTTTAAATCTATTAGTTACAATTTGAAATCACTCTATTCCTTTCAAAAATAATGATTCAGCTTATGGGCTGATA
Source organism: Sequoia sempervirens (assembly GCA_007258455.2). Taxonomy (NCBI): domain Eukaryota; kingdom Viridiplantae; phylum Streptophyta; class Pinopsida; order Cupressales; family Cupressaceae; genus Sequoia; species Sequoia sempervirens. The sequence continues at coordinate 460,482,473 of VDFB02193867.1, forward strand.
AAATAATGGGGATTTATGTATTTCATTTGGTGGGTAGTCATGCTTTTGAAAAAATTATGTCAGTTACACTCCATTCATTTCAAAGCTTCATTATTTCAACATAATGATCTTGTAAACATAGTTCAAATGGCTATTTTTATTTTTATAAGCTTCTGGGTTTTGTAAAAGGCAATTGCAGATTTAAAAGGGGACTTTGATTTATGCTTGTCAGTTTATTGACAGCCTATTGCATAGGTGTTACTCTTGCAGAAATTTATTATCTAGCATCCTTTTCCTAAAAATAGAAAGGAGGTTTCTGCTCTCCTTTGACCTCGAATTACTTTGAAGATTCTTCTAACATACATACTTGAAATGTATATAAAAATAGTGTTGTAAAATCTGTGATTCTTCTGGTTGTAATTTTGAGACATAGTTATTTGGCTGTAACAAGAGATGTGTTGAAAAACTCTATAATACAAAATCTAGAAAACATGATGCAGAACAATATTGTAATTCTTCTCTATGTAATATTTTAAGGATTCAACTTTTTGGATTCTTAGGGTATTAGGTAGATGAGAAAACTGAGTTTTATGAGCTTACTTGAAAATAGAGAGATCCTCTGATATTGTTATTGTTCAAAAAATAATTTGAGGGGTTGGTACTCCTTGAGATTGATATCTCTAAATGAGGGGTGGGTGCTCCTTGAGTAGGTGCTCAAAAATCAGCCTATAAGGCATTGTGAATAGTTGATTAAAAGATTAAGCCTGCAAGGCATTTTGGGAGTGGTTTTTATACCCTAGGAGGGTTTTCCACTCAGCAAAATCTTGTGTCTCTTTGTTCTTTTGTGGTCTCACTGCTTTACTGAGTTGGTGTTGTTTCTGTTCACTATTTGGTTATTACTTTTCTCAATTTTGTTTATGAATGATTACATTCAACTCATGAGTGCATTAATCAGAGTAATATTGAGATACAATCTGAGCTATGGTTTAAATTTTTGACAATTGGTCAAATCTGTTAAGACACTGATTCACCCCCCCTCTTAGTGTCATTTTCACTCCAACACAAGACTATGGGAAGTTCATCGATGTTCGTTTCCTCATCATCACATATCTCTTTTGGTTTGTTGTTAGCAATCAACTGACATAAACACTTCCAAAAAACTAACCTGGTGGGCTTAATATCCATATCATACTCTTGGATCTTAGCAATCCAATTACCTCTCTTCCAAATTATTGTTGAATCAAGATAGACTTGACTATTACATCAGGAACTAGTGCAATAATATGGGAGTTGAGAATGTAATACTTGAAGTGCTTAACTAATTTTACCACAGTGTAATCATGATTCTCCATCGACGAGTATTTGAGTTCGTGAGTATCCATAGGAAAACTCATGAAATGTATTGAAGATTCAATCCCTTCTCTATTTTGCTACACCAATATGACAAATAGAGTGTGCTCTAAGGCATAGTTATACATGATGAAGTATTTAGTATAGTCTAGAGAGACTAAGACTAGAGCATGAGAAATTACCTCTTTTATGTCATGGAAATCAACTTTCCCTTTCACACTCCAAAAAAAGATTGATTTTTCTTTCATCATATCCACAATATGACAAGTCTTCTCTACAAAATATGGAGCAAATATTTGCAAGAAGTTTACCTTCCCAAAAAAGGAATGTACTGTTGTCGTAATTGAAGGTAGGGTAAGATTCTGAATGGATTTGACCTACTCAAGATCAATCTTGATCCCTTCCTTAGAGATTATGTTCCCAAGAAGCTTACCTTAGTAACCCCAAAAATGAATTTCTTGGGATTAAGTGAGATGCCATGCTAGTAGTACTGTTCAAGCATTTGCTATAAATGATGATAATGATTATGACGATCTTCAGAGAATATAGTCAAATAATCAAGTAAACTACAATAAACTTACCCATTACATCACAGAAATCCAAGTCCATCACCCTTCGAAAAGTGGCATTGACATTGATCAATCCAAAGGGAATTCTATGATATGCAAAAGTGACCCATGGAATAGTGAAGGTGGTCTTGTACTGATCTTCTTCACTTACTTCCACTTGGTTGTATCTTGAGAAACCATCTAACATAGAAAACGTTTCTAAACTTGTCACTATTTGTATAACTTGATCCATTATCGAAAGTGGGTAATTATATTTTAATGATGATTAGATTACGAAAATCCACACAAATGTGGATTTATCCATTCTTCTTTCTTACCAGAAAAATATTAGCTATCCATGTTTAATGATGGATAGGAAAAATAATTCTAGCATTTAGCATTTTTTGGATCTCAGCAAGAATGGTACTTGAGATTTTTGGGTTGTACTGCCTTTTTTTCTTCCTATGAGGCATAGAACCTGACTTGAGAGGAATATCATGTTGAACTTCTTTTGGATGAAATCTTTATATGAATAGACCATCATGTCAATGTACTACTGCAAAAGTGTTACAAACTTTTTACTTTCCCCCAATGAGCAACATTTCCCAATATTCACCATTTTGGGATCACCTTTTGTTCCCAAATTGATTTGCTCAACCTCTGTTGATGATTTTGATCTAGATTGTTGTTGTCATTTGATATATTGATCATGCTTATCAAAAAAATTCTCTAGGGAGACTGACCTTTTTAGAATTTCATTCCCTTTCAATTGTAAGATCTCCTCACCAATATCCTAATCAAGTTCAATGATTGATTCTTAAGGAGTAGATTCGCTCCCTTCAAAATATAAATCACTAAAACTTTCTGTATTTTCCAAAAACATGATAATTTGATTACCATTGTTGAAGATTTTCTAATGGTTGGTATTGTCAGGAACACTGCATTGAAATATCAACTCAATGGTATACTTAGTTCCTTGGAAATTTTTATAAGGAATCATTAGAGTAGTTGATATAGCAGAAGAATCTTCCCTATCATTATATTCCCTTAGAACCATGGATATTTCAGAAGCATCAAAATATTATATGCAATCCCAAACACAATTGTGGTAATACCTTAGCATTTCATTCTTTATCTGGTAGAAATTTCTCACCTGACAAACAATGAAATCAACAGCACCTTGCCCATGAAGATTCTTTATTCCTTTCTTTTGTGAAACATCTATTCCTAACAAAAAGGCCTCATATTCAATAGTATTATTAGTGTTTTCAAATGTCAACTTGAAATAAAAGTAGATCTTTCCTTTTGGGGATATGAGAACTATCATTTGAACCTCCTATGTTGACAGTTTCAAAATATGGAATCTCTTCACTTGAAGAGGATGAGTCATTAGTTACTTGACCTTCACTTGGATCATCATCCAATGACTTAGGAAATTCATTGGTTGTTAAGAAATAGGTGCCCATTATAGAGGACTCAAAAAGAATCTGAGCTTTTGAATCCTTGGATTTTGTCACAGTGTACTTAACTTCCCTTTCTAGAAGAATTTTCTACATAACACCTTTGGCAGGTGTTTTGGATTCAAACTAATCCATGTTGATCTCAACAATAACATCCTTGCAAAAAAAAATTCCAAACAATATCCCATATGAAGTTGGGACATTAGCTACAAGAATCGTCATCTTTATCTTCTTATTAGGAAAATCAGCAAATGTAAACTGAGCATATTTGATTTACCCTATGAGGGGCACTTGCTTGGTTTCCATAGAAAAGAACTGGCCAAAATTCTTCATCAAATTTAATCCCAAAGAATTAGCTACTTTGGTTGGCATCACATTATCAGAAGCACCCAAATTAATGGTGTAATTACTAATTTTATGACCATTGACTAGTAAGGCAGTATAGAAAGGTTCTATTTTCCCAAGAACAGATGAAGGAGTCACAATGAGGTTACTTTTTGTAGGCCTTGGTCTAGGAGAAATAGGTGCATTTTGGGAAGATTCTTGACCAAAACAAGCTCCTTTGTTTTTGAAAAACTTGGCAAGTCTCTCAAATTGGTTGGGGTTAGCTTGAAGACACTCAACCTAAAACATTTGGATTTTAGTCTTCTTAGCATGATCAATAATATCAAAATATTGGAAAGTATTCACCAAAGAAGATGAAGGATTTTTACTTTGGGGTTTTGGATTTGGTACACTATTTCTAGATATAGAGGAAGAAGCAAGAGGATTTGGTGTATGTACTTGTTTGTTTCCTGCTATGTCCTTTGGTTGAACTGGTAAAGGGGCTCCACTCTTAGAAATCATGATTTCTGGACATGAGTAATCCTTTGACTTAGTTTCATCAACCTCCTATTAATGATTTAGATTTTGAGAGTAGGTGAAAATAGCATAAGGCTCACCATAAGTCTCTTCTTATTTAGCCTCTTCTTCATATTTCAAAAACCTAATGTTAGATTTTCTAGATATCTCTATTTCCTCCTTTGTGAAGAGATTAACACCATCTTCTAAGACATATTTTTATTGTGAAAGATCATCTTGTTCAAATTCATAAAAACCCACTACTACATTCACAGGTGGTGCCTCTAATGTGAGCCTTCCTTGTGATGGGGGAAGTCTATTCTAGTTTTGAGTCCTTGCAGTATTTTTTTGGATAGTTAGAATTATTTGGGTATGTCCTCCTTGGAATTTCCTTGTAGGAGGGAATAGACAAACTTTGAGACATTTGCTTCTTGAGATCCAACAATTTATTAGCTATCTTTTACACCATAGGATCCGTAGTGTTAGTAGAGGGTGAGGCTAAAGAGTAATATCCTTTAGACCTATTTGGATCTTTCCTTATTTTTCCTACAAGGATTAGATCATCCTCTACCACGGTAGCCAAACTTTGAGCAACTGCAAGATCATTTGGGTTTGTTCTTCGTAGAAGAAAACTTACCTCATGAAAGTGAGTGTTGATAAAGAAACACTTCAAGTTTTCATTTGTGTGATGAGCAATAGTTGGGATTCTATTTTTCAACTTATTGAACTTGGCATCGAATTCACACATGGGATTCATGTGGTTCATTTTTCATTTGAGTGAGCTGGGCCAACAATGCATGATCATCTTCTGTTAGTTTAAACCTCTCTTCAAATTTGGTTTGAACTGTAACCCAACTTGTCATACTTCCAATTAAGAGATGATAAAACCAATCAATAGCCACTCCTTGAAGTGTTTTGACAAATAACCTAAAAGACACATCTTCATGTTCTACTCCAATAACTCCATATGTAATGCAAAAGGTGGCAATGTGCTCAGGGGATCACCTGTTGGTGTAACGATGAGAGTTTTTCCTGTTTACGGTGCAACCAAGGTTCAAATCCTCACCTGGACTACTAGAAGAAATACCACTACTAGTCCCACATTGTGCTCGGAGGAATTGTGGTGGCTGATCTTGGAGGACATACAGGTGATCTTGGCAAACGTGGTGACTAAGCGTGCTTGTTCCTGTAGGTGTGTGTTGCTCATGGATCTAGTTTCCTGATGGTGTGTGTTGCTTATGGACTGCTGTTAGACCCACACGAGTCTTTCATTCCTAGTGGTGTGTGCTACTCGTGGATTGTTGTTGGACCCACACGATTTTCTCATGCCTGTCAGTTCTAGGTTGGACCCTCATGAGTCTTTCATGCCTGGAGGTTCTGTGTTGTTGGTCTTGGAGTGATAAGTTTAAGATGGCTCAAGGTGTAAGGGTGTTGTGTGCCATATATTTCTAAGGATGAGGCCCCTCAACAATGTGGTCTCACTAGTTCATAGCTCCAGTCAAAAGCATTCAGGGTGTTGCCCCTTAGCAATGTTTACCAATCAAAAAAATGTGGCAATGTGCTCATATAGATGTTGTTTTCCATCTTCATAGAACTTGGGAAAATTCTTTCAAGAGCCACAAGGAATTTCATGTGATGGTGGCACCAAATTCAATGGCCAAAAAGCATTTCCCCAAAGACCTTTAGCAACCATTCTTCCTGGGTTAAATGGTGGAATAACAAACCTTTGAAGTGGTATGATATATAGATCCCTATGAGCACTTAAAACTTCACTTGGTATAGGAGATCTTGTGTCGGTAGGAGGAAAAACCCTTGTACATTGAAGAGGTGATCGCATTTGTGCAGGAAAAAGATCAAAGATATGTTTTTACAACAATTCAAATATAGGATCAATGAGTCCTTGAGCCCTTCTACCACATGCATAAATTTTTTATGCTAGAATGCAAAGTTGACAAGAAATGTAGATAAGCAACAACAAAAACAAAATTTACAAATAATGTGTTGGTATACTTCAACCAAATGCATGAGGCTCTTGGTTGTGTGTTCATATCCCCAGTAGAGTCACCGATAAACTATTGAATGAGTATTTTGTTATCAACTAACTAATGAAAAAATGGTTATATCAGCCATAGTATGATGAGATAAAACATCTCCTCTTAGAACAGGGAGGCTCCCTTCTTATTGCTAACTATAATCAACCAGTAATTAACTAAGCTTATTTACACAAAAACTATCCATGTGGTGTTTTCATATCATCTAATTCTCTTATTTTAGAATAGATGTTCTCTCACAAACTTATAATAACAATCTTGTGATGCTTACAGTATGTAATGAACCATAAACTACTAATTAGAGCAATAATACATTATATCCAATTTAGTTAAACAAAAGAGTAACTAGAATGATACCAACAAGCGTTAACAACAAAAAAAACCACAAAAGCACAAAGTCTTTTATTATTTCTTATGTCAATTTGAAAGGAAAATGTATGGAATATGATGCAGCACAAAGTCTTCATTGTATTCCAAAATAAGATCACACAATCGTAGATAATAACTTGCAGCCCAAAGTTTTCAAGTCACTTTGCAAAGATTCCAAATATGATATCGCAACTCAAAGACTACAAAATCGGACTTAGAGTACCTTCTAGAACACTTGATTCTATGCCACAATTCAATCATACACAAGAGAATGCAATAGAAAAGAATTAATAATGATCCCAATGCACCACGAGCTTGATTCAAGACAAAGATTGAATGCCAACTTGCTTTCTTTATATTGATTGAATTTGATTTACACTTTCAACACAAAGTTTCAATGCACTCCTCAATTTGGCAGCATTTCACTTCAATGGCTAAAAGATAAAAATTACAAAAGAACCCCCTCTTATTTATAGAGAGAAGCTATGAGAAAAAATAGGAAATCTACAACTACTTTGACTTATTCACAAATAAAGTCCAATTTGATTTGGGACTATGTTATTTTTACATGTAATTTCATATTACAAAAAGACATGTAAAATATCATTTACAAACTACAAACTACATAATGGAAAAATTAAAAAATAAACTAAGTGTCTCCAAGCACATTCTCTTCTTCTTCTACATTCTTCTCAAAAAAATCTTCATATCCCTTCACTTCCGCCTGAACTAAACTTCAACATCATTTGGCCCTAGTGTGTGACTAGAGATGGCTAGAACTTGTGTGATAGAGTCCTCTATGCAGACACATGATTTTTTTTTCTTGTCCAATATTGTCTTCAAATCATCCATAATTACATGGAAATCCACTCATTTATGAATGGAAGATAATGATAAATCTTTTGATTCAATCTCAATATGAATTAGTAAAGTAAATTCATGGACAACTACATCAATGGGAAGAGTTTTCTGGTTATCATCCAATATCTGGCATGGAAGCTCCCCTATCTCAATGGTGATTTCTAACCCCTTATTAATGGTTATCTCTTGGGCCTCTTGTAGATCTCTTATCAATACATTGAGAACCTCTCTCTTATGTTTCATTACTTCATGATACTCAACGTACATTTTCCTTGTGGGGGTCACCCCATTTTCAACCAACACTTCTAACTTGAAATATTTCAACTTCATCCAAGCATAAAGATCCTTCTCCACTAGATGCAAATTTTGAGACAACATGTCAAGCATTTGATTCAACTCTGACTTGACGTCATCCATACTATTAATCAATGTAATATAAGACTTCAAAAGTTGAGTGCCTTGTACCACTAGTCTATCTATCCATGCACTAACATCTCAGCCTTGTGCACTAATCCTTTCAAGTATTATCATTAACACTTGTAGTAATAGGTTCAATGGATTTAGAAGAATGACTTATTTTCAACAACAAATGAGTAAGATGTTCCACCTTGAGCTTGAGTTGATCTTTTATAACTTTATCCTTGTCATATCTCTCAATCAACGAAGCCATTGATTATTGTAGGTCCTCCTTGGTACTTTCACATGTCTTCTTTCCAAGTTTGATCCTTATAATTACATATTCAAAACCGTGAACTTCTTCAGTAGTTTTATTTGATGGCGGTTGCACCACTGTTTCATACTTATTTATTGATTTGTCAACCAACACCCTTAAAAGAGATTTGGCCTTCTTAGAAGCCTTAGGATTAATTGAAACAAGCTGACCAAAGTCAAATTCATCTAGGGAGATGGCTTATTTCTTCCTCTTTGGTGCATATTACATTAGCCAAGCAGGATGGAAGAACCTTCTATTTTTGTAACCAAAGTTTGTGAGGACGGGGTTGGCCTAATGATAGTGGTGGTAAAAATTGGTGGAGTTTAGGTTAACACTATACTAGGAATTTCCACACTTGACACTTGAGGTGCAAATGTAGACATGAACTTACCATTTTTCATTTCGGTGAAAGTGTCAAGAATTTGCAAGGATACATCAAATAAACTGGGCAAGGAGGAAAGAGAGCCAAAACCATTCTCTATATTGTCGCGATGAATTTCAAATATTGACCCACTAGTGGGTGATGAATGAATAGAATGCACAGAAAAAATAGGTGTAACAGGAATAGTAGGAATAGTAGGAAAAGACTATACACTTGAAACAATACGATAAATAGGAGTTTGCACTATACAAGCTATAGGAGAAGAGTTCTTCCAAAATTGACTCTGGCTAAGAAGTGACAAGAGATTCTTGTGATTCTTTAGATGTATGTTGGAATCTTTACGTTATGGAAATCATCTCCTTTTGTGGCCATTGAATTTGTGGAAGAGGGGAGTCAACAATCTTATTTTTCTCATATGCAAGATCTACAATATCATCTTCCTCTTGCATGTCCTCAAGAATATCAGCTAGTTCAAGGTTTATAATTTGTTCCAAGGTAAGCCGATTAAAGTCTAACTTCCTTACATCTTCATCATTCCTACACTTAGCCTATATATCCTCAATACTGTGAACATGAGGGTAGCTTCTTTTAAGCTTATCCTTCATTCCTCGGTAATCAAAGTCATTCCTTCTCTTATACTTCTTCATGGTTACCGATTTCATTTCAATTTCCATGGATTTGGCTCTTGATGTTGTATTTATTGAATACCTGCCAATGGTAAGTGGAAACTTGAAACCAACTTTATGAGATTCTGCACACTTGCCATCCATAACCATTATTTTCCTACATAACTCCATTAGTACAATTTTATCACTTGGATACCTCAGTAGCATGTATGGATATCCATCAAAACAACCAACCCTGATATAGGTGAAATTAGGAAATTGTAGAAACATACAACCAAACTTCTCACTAATTCCCAAGATTCATCTGAAACCTTTTTCTCTTCAACTTCTTTTTCAAACATGTAGATGTAAGAATAGAAGAAGGCATCATTTACTCTTCTGAAATTCTTGATGCTTTGTTTCAAATTTATCTATGAATAGTATTCATATATCAAAATCTTTCTTCTATCGCCTTCTGTAGACAAGCCAAGAAAATGCCTCATGGAGGCATTAGCATATACCAGATATGAAGTTATATAAAATATCAAAGAGGTTGACACTTTGGAGAGCTATTCACAAATCGAGACACTAATTTTCTTTCCACAAAAGATCTTCTGATTTCCTTTCCTTATGAAATATATATATATATATATATATTGATACATCCGTTCCTAAAAAGTATTGGATGTTGGAGGTCCTTTTACTCTATTGAGAAGAGTTATCAAATTGCCCAATTCTTCAACAAACTCACTTTGGAAGATGTTATTTTCCCACCTTGTAATTGTAGGCCTAGAATTTTTGAGCCATCACGTGTTGATATTTTTCTTGCACTTATCTAAATTTTTGTCATTATAATCTTGTGTTTCCTCCATGGTGATTTCAGCATAGTCATCAATGTCAGGGTACATGAAAATGTTTTCAAAGAATTCTTAATCTAACCTTATTACCACCTTTTCGTCAAAATTTATTACATTCTTACTATCCTTATTGAAATGGGTAGCTACTTCTAACACAAAATATAGATTCTAAGATGATTCAAGAAATGATGAAACCAAATGAATGTTGTTGTTAAGGACACATTGCATGCTTGATGAAATTGGATGCTTGTTTACTCTTTCCAAGAATTATGACATGTCCACATGTCCAATCTCCATATCTCTAATGTTGTCCACATTGGACTCCATAGAATTCATTGGGATCACTCCTTGGTACTTGTACTTCATATTATTCTTCTTAGGAGATGGATTTGTCATTTGGAAAGAGACTACAAAAGTGAGTCTCAAAATGCACTAGTGTTAGAAAAATTCCAAGTGACGTGCAGTTGTTGGAAAAATTGCACTTCTACATTTCTGAAGTGTTTTGGTGTGTAGTTTAGAGAAAAATATTTGAACTACGTGGGAATTTCATTCTAGATGCAAGGGTGGAAAAATTCTCCACCTTTGCATGAGGGTATGGAAAAATATGTAGTTCAGAGAAAATTCTCTAAACTACATTTTGGTAGGTCAACAAAACAAGTGCAATCCGGTGAATTTTCTATGATTTGCGTCTGTTAGGGGTAAAAAAAATTGATGCAGGTCAAGAAAAATTCTCTTACCTTCACTTGTGTGTGCAAAAAGTATGCACTTTGAAGAAAATTCTCCAAAGTACATGAGGTAGATCAACTTGATGTACATTAGAGAATTTTCCCTAAAGTACATGGGAATTCCATGCAAAGCTAACAACTATTGTGTAGAGAATTTTCTCCACAGAACATCTGTGTTGCAAGTGATGATGATGTGAAGGAAAAATTCCTCGAGTAACATGAAGGCAAGGTCAGGGTGACAATGATGTGTGAGAATTTTCTTTGCACAACATGAAGATGTGTTCAGGATGATGTTGTCCAAAGAAAGTCTCTGAACAACATCATGTTAGGTGGGTGTAAAAAGGATGTTCGAGTAGGGTTGGAAAATGTTTGTGTTGCAAAGATGGTTGTTGTTGCACCAAAAGATCGACCTATTAATGCTCGATACAGCTGTTGGATTTATACAAGATCAAGATCCACAGGAGGCGGTTAAACCATGTCACAAAGCCCAAGCGCCACCCTAAACTATACCTACCACAAGAAGAGGAGACCAAGGGTCACACCTTGCAACAATCCCCCCAGTGCAAGCGCGGGGTTTGAACCCATGACCTCGGTTCTGATACCAATTTTTGCAAAGACAGTTGTTGTTGCACCAAAAGATCAACCTATTAATGCTCGATACAACCGCTGGATTTATACAAGATCAAGATCCACAAGAGGTGGTTAAACCATGTCATGAAGCCCAAATTTCGCGCTAGACTATGCCTACCATAGGAAGAGGAGACCAAGGGTCACACCTTGCAATAGTTTGGAAATGTGGATAGATGGTGAAAATACTTAAATCAATGTGTTGAATTGCTCAGAGTTTGTTTGTATTTTGGCCCCTAAACAAAATTGGTCATGATGGAAAGTAGGTAAACCATAACCTAAACCTAACTTAAAACCTAAACAATATAACATAAGCAAAAAATAAACATAAACCAAAACATCGTAAAAACTAAAACAAAGTGTGTTTGAAAAGAAACTAAAGAAACATACATATAAACCCTAAAATCAAAAAAACCTTGATTATATTTTCACGAGAGGTAAGCACGATCACAATGAGGAGAAAATAGGAATGAAGAGACATGCGAGTGGAAAAGAAAATAAGGAAGTGAAAAATGAAAAATGGAAATAAAATAATTTGACACCATAATAAACCATCATTAAACCTGCATTAATGACCAATACATGCAGGTGTAGGAGTGTAGTGGCAAAGAATTTCTTTGAAACTACATCTTGGAATGTAAATGAAAAAAATATGCAGTTACATTGAAATTCAATGACACTCCATGTGAAAGGAAAATGACTAAGTTAGAAATCTAACTTTTTCAAATTTTCAAAAAGGTGAAAAGATGACCCAATCGCAATAAATTTTGAGGGGTTGGCCTACACTTGAGATGGATCAAAATATGTATCTATCTCGATATGTGTGCTTAGAGGATGTGGGCTATGAAATAGACAAGTTTTGTAGGGATTATCCAATGAATTGAGTAAGAAAAATTCAAGGATAACAACTTGACCTTTTAGTCAAGAGTGTGCTTACCCAACATGATATTGGTTGTAACTAGAGAGGGAGATGGATAGCCAAAGTGAAAGAGTACGATATGGATATCAAACCCACTAAGATAGTCAAGGGAAAAGGTTTGTGTAAATTGATAGAAAAATACCAACCAAAAGAAGCAAAGGATCTTCCTATGGTATTATTTGTTAGTCTTTAAGATGAATGGTTTTCTAATCTTTCTTACTATCTCACATACAAAGAGTTTCCAAGCCATTTACCCTCAAAGGAAAGGAGAAATGTCAAACTAAAAGCAGCAAAATATGTTATATTAATACATTGTTATTACTATTCTAGGATGTTTAAATATGCATACTATTGGGTGTCAAAATGTGAGAAATGCAAACAATTTGTTGCAAGGCCTCAATTAGCAAAACTTAATTTGAGACCAGTGGTGATAGAAGAACCGTTCCAACAATGGGGTCTAGATTTCATAGAACCTATAAGTCCCCACTCTAGGCATTATGGAGTCCTGGATCTTGAGCCTGATTTCTTCTGCGATTTTCTCTATTGTCAATACTCCTCTATCTAGTGAGAATAAGGCAAGTAATCCAGAGTGGACCAAAACTTTGAATTTTTCTTTTATCTTTCCAACCTTCTTATTCAACACCATCTAACAAGATTTTCTTTACAATGTAGCCTCATGGTAGATGATAAATTTGTTTTCCCTCCTTGCAACTACTCTTCAGTTAGGGATCCTGACATCTTTTAAAGTTTCCCCAATCACTTTACATAGTCTTGTGATCAAGAATCCTGATTCTTTAGCTCGAGGAGAAATTGTGTACAGAATTTGGTTGATCACCGGGTTGACCTTTGCATTTAACTCTTGTGCATCTATTAGAAAGCATAGAACTCACTTTAGAACTGCTACTTCAACTATGATCCTCTCCCAATGAGAAGCTAGTAATTTTTTAAGCACCGGGAGAAGCCTGGAACCCTGCACTGTGGTCAACTCCTATTGGAATTGGGATTCCCTAACTCTCATGTTTTACTCCAATTGGCTCTTCTCCCAAAGATCATTTGAAAGCTCAGAGACTAGCTTCTCTATCTCCTCATTGCGAGTCTGTAGACTAGACTCGACATCTTGCTTCTCCTATTTTTTGTTCTCCATTTTTTCTTGGGCCTTTTAAAGAGATCATCAGAGGCTTGAGAGCAGGCGTTAGCCAATTCCTCCTGTATATCTACCTTTTCCCTATCCATCTCCTGCAGATTCTTTTGTAGCTTGGCATATATATTGTTTTTTCTTGCTACTACATCCTCAAGCTCCTTTTGTCTTTGTCGATGCTCCATAGTTGTTTCACACTCGATCACGATCTCACATCTCAATCTTTCCACCTTGATATGAAGTCAATATTTTTCACTCTAGGCTTCTCCAAGCAACTTGGTCGCTTCACCCTATTGACCCTATACTTTCCTTAAGTGGGCCATCTCTAAATCCTTTCCTTTGATCTTTGCTTTCAGTCTATCTATTGTGGCTTTTACGTTTACCAACTCTGCCTCATGCTTTTTCAATTTCTTATCTAGCTTCTCATAGTCAGTATAAACCACCTTTTGGATTTCCTTAGCCAAGATCACCTTGTCGTGCAAACAAGTCTCGCTTAAATTTAGGCCCACAACCTAGATGTCATAGTCTTTGAACTGCATCTCTCCTTTCAGCTTAGATATTCGTGCTTTCATAGCCAAGATCAATAGAGTCTTCCACTCTTCATCGAAACAAGCCTCGAGCTTGTTGGTAGTTGGATTCTCTGTAGCTTTTCCTCACAACTTCTACTTTCTTTCTTTTCAAGCCAACCCTGTTACTTCCATATGAATCTAGAGGCTCTGTGGAGACTCAATACTTTATGCAGCAAGTGAAACACTGATGGGGAGACCACAGAGGGTGACAAAAGGGGTACTCTCAGTCGAATGAGTTTGTAGAAAGGAAAAAGGAAGTGTTATCATTGAGAATGGTGGTATGCCATGTATAAACTGAGAAGGAGGGGAACCTATCAAAGTAAAAGGGGAAGTAGGTGGAAAAAGAGGCATATTCCTAGAAGTAGGTAGGGGTGTATCAGTGTTTATAATTGGTGTCTTTGACAAGGAAATTAAAGATTAAATGGCAGAAAAAGTGGAAGATGTGCATTCGGTGCATGGGGTTTCTTCACAGGGCTCATTATCAAATACAACTAGGGTTACATAAAGGAAAAGGAAATCAGAGCCTATAGATGGAGGGTTTCTTTCTACAGATGAGGGGGTAGTAACAACTAAAGATGGAGTAGAAGGAAGGATGGTGGATGCAAGACTTACCTGGGCTGTCGAGGCTGAAAATCCTAGTGGAATGGATTTCACCTCTTCTTCTCCTTTATCTGATGCACCTGGTCCACCTAAGTTTTGAACTCTTCTTCTCTTTGTATGGACTACACTGGTTGATTCAAAATCTCTGGTGACTAATCCCAATGAACCCTAGGTCCTTGTAGATGTGGCAAATATTTTTGAAGATCATCGAGTCCTCTTACCCCTTGGTAGGGTGTTGGCAAAGGATGAGATTTGTGATTCCTTGTGTTTTTATCATATTCCCTTTCTTTTCCCTACATCAGGCACCTAAGGTAGGTCGATAATTGGTGCATGCTCATGTTCAATCTCTCAATCTGATTTAGGATTACTATTATCAAATCTAGCCTCATCATCATCATCGATCATGTCAAAATGCTTATCAACCAATTTAATCTCTATATAGGGTGTTTAGGCATTTGGTTTCATGTTGGTACCTCTATAAGTCAACCTTCTTCCTTTCCTAAAATCCCAAATTCTTTAGCTTTTTTTTGAGGGAGTGGCCCATTTGGGCACTTTGTTAGAACTCTGCTACCCTTGCATAGAAGTCGAGCCATGGGGTAGATTCAAATGGTATAAAGGCTAGGTCAATGTAGACCTCTACCCTCTCTTTAGACAGGTTCTTCCTCAAATCCCAATATTCTTGCTCTTCATGCTTGATAGTTGGAAGACACCCAATAGGATTGTACTTTTGTTTATCACAAATAAGGACTAGGCCAAGGTAGGCCAACTTGCTAGTTAGCACAACTTACTCTTCCCACTTCATGAGTGTTACTTGAATTTTGGCGATGGTAAGGGGAAGAGTATAAAGCACCTTCTTGTTCCTTCCTATGCCATAAACATTTTTGGCAATGGTTGTTTGATGACATGCCTCCAATGTGAGGGTCTTGTCTATTTCAAATTGTGGAAGCCTAAAAGGATCCTCATTAAAACCATGACATCTGATGAAAGAAAAATCTGCTCCCATCAAATAATCCACTAGGGTTTGATGATTTTTCATCCAATTGAAAGCCTCAAGGGAAAACCTTCCTAGAGGATGTGGAGACAAGTCTATGAGTACCAGTTGTAGAAAATAATCAACAAATGAATAATAATCCCATGTCCTAGAAAGCACATGGGTCCAAGCTAAAACTGACCTGTATAACCCTGTCGCATCAAACTTACTAAGCGGAAAATGACCATTGAAAACTTAGGGTTCTAATGTAAAATCAAGTGTACTAGAAAAGAGGAATACCTGAATTCAAAAGAACTATTAAAATATATTAATTGTGTCAACATTCCCTCAATGATTTCCTCAGCGAAATCAAACTGCTTTTGGGTCTTTTCTTTCTTGAGCATGAAAGCCAAGCCCATCTAGAACTCATGGACCTCAACATCACTTTCATGGCCATAAAAAAAATTCAACATTGAGAAAATAGCCTGGAAATCTGAATGAAACTTTATGTGTGATAGAGGGAAGACAATTTTACTATTCTCTGGTTCCTCATCTGTTTCATCTTTATAGAATTTTCACTTTTTGTCCCAGGTTTCCTAGAAATCTTCCATCCTCCTACATCAAAATCTCTTAGCTTTCCAATTTGAAGGGATGCACAACATGTCTCAGATTGTAGCCGCATTGATGGTAACCTTCAACCTATTGCCACTATAACCCTAGTTTCCTCATCCAGATTTTTTGTGCATGCATCAACTAGTTCCGTACATGGATACATGGCAGGCAATATGGATTGTGGCACACCACAATTCCAAAGTCGTGTTGCAAATTCGTCTGCCAACCCATGGGTGAGCATTCTCTGCAGTGCTCCCTCTCTTAGGCTATTAGGGCTTACATGCAGCTTCAAGTCGTAGATATTGTCTACAAAATCCTTAACCACCTCATCCTTAACAGGGTTGCCTAGCTGTATGGTTTTGGTATGTGCAAAGGTTCGATTCTACAACATTGGGGCATTAGCATACGAAATTTCCCCAAAGATGTTGGTGTAGCCTGACCTTGTGAATGAGACTCCAGCATGTCGACCAAAAGATGATGCTTCCACCATTGTTGTGTTCTTGGATGGATTTGTAGAAACCTCTTTTAGAGAAACAGTTGCTTGAAAGCTTCAACACTTCATGAATTTTTTTTCTTTTTGGGAGCATTCAATTTTCACACGTACATAAACTATTTTTTTTTCCATTACCGATAGCTCACTAAGTTCTGCCAGTGAGGTGATACATGTAGAGTGGGGTTTGTACTCCTCAAAAATTTCATCCCTGCTATGAGAATGAATTTAGTACATTCCTTATGCCACCCTTTGGATAGATAATCTTGAGCGATTGGAAGCATGCTTTCTTGAAAAGACATCTTCATTAATTAAGAAGGGTTTTAGCTTTTTTAAAACATCCTTTCACCTAGGCAAGTAGGTTGGCATTGATTGACAAGTTGTCATAAGGTCCTAACACTTTAGTTAAAAATATATCAGTTATGTCGATTGAGTAGTGTCCAAAGGTTGTATGCAATAGGGGATATTTTGGCCATCTCTTTTAGTAAGATTTTCTAAATTTTTGAAATGTATAAAAAATAGAAAGCACAAAATTATTTAAGCTAGAAAGCATTACAATTTCTATTCTAGAAAGCATGGAAAATTTCCTAAGAATTAATAATTGCAATTAAACTATGAAATTTAAATGAAGGAAACTAACAGCTAATGACTAACTACTAACAAAAAGTACTCTTAATGACTTATAACTAACAACAAGAGTGGGTGCTCCAAAATTTCCAAATGAACAGAACTAGAACTTAAAATATTGTAAACTTAAAACTACGACTTGCAAGATCACATGACAGAGCTCAACACAAAATAACATTCATCTAAATTTAACATGTACATGATGAAGGTAACAGTATTAACAATAAGGATACTTATCTACCCTATGAGATCCCTCAAGTGGCCAACTCTTGGGAATTCCTACGATTAACTCAGATCATATGTAGAACTTCAGCAACTTCAAAGTAATCCATTCATAGTACTTCCATTACTCGAAACTATTGACTTAGAATAAGGCTGGCAATAGTTATTTATTCATATCATAAAAGTGTAACATAGAGAACATAACTGAGTAGTATTCAAAGCATATCATAACAACATCCATCATTTCTTTGATAATTACATACATTTATACTGTACTATAACAAAATCCTAATTTTTAGATGGCGGGAGAATACCATTGAAAAATTCTTAAACAAAATTACAACCAACCAACTAACTAACGTTTGTGACATAAAACATAATAAAGGCTTTGAGTGTAGCCATAAAGTGTTAACAAAAAGTTTAACAAAAATATTTAAAGGAAATCATGTTGCACTATGCAAGCCTAAATTTCTTACACCTAAACGTCTAGCGCTCTAACTTCAACCACTTGAAGTATGCTTAAAGTCCACTCCATTATTTGGTCATGCATAAGTCTTGTATAATGACTTAAAGTCTATACCATTATATCAACATTAGTTAGCTAATTTCAATCAAATTTAGAAATAAATTTTTATACATCATTTTATAAAAAGTAGACAATTATTGCTCCTAAAAATAAACAATTTGCATAGCTAGAGTGATTGATAAGAACAAAGAAGGGTATTTAGCTTATTATAATCATGAGGCTATTTATAACTCATCATTGATGATGATGACAAACACATGATGGAAGATTGTATACGCGAGCTTTAACTCCTAGCGCCCCAATTAATTTATCAAAGCTTGGTTAGAAATCCCTCGTATGATTCTCCTTTCACTTCTTACCACCTTAATACGTTTTCCATTGTCGCTTGATGGGGAATGAATTTCCCATTTGTCGGCCTCCCCAGTGCACATTTTACTATAAATAGTGATGTCCGCCTTGTGAAAATACTCATTGAATTGGAAGTTGAGTTGGAGAGTCAATTCTACTTGCTTCTTCCCTTCACTAGTCTGTAAATTTCCTTGCCACCATTATGACTAGTCTTGGTACCCCAATTCGGCTCTTGAGATGAAAGCAATAGATAACCTTTGTAGGGGAGGTTAGAATTAAGAGGATCAAATGCCTGATAGGAATGAAAGATCGCCTTGTGATCATGGCATTTAAGTGGGTGCTCGGGAAAGATTATGTGAAAGATGAGAACCAACCGTACTATAATTTGAATGTCGTCTCCCGGTTCATGGATTTATTGCTAGACTTGGACATTGCCAAGCCATGGATCCTCGAGCTTTGTCATGCTATGTTTGAGTCTGCATACTTAGATGGCCTAGACAAAGTCGTTCAAGTGGCCATTCCTGGTGTTGTTACCCCAAGTGCCATGAACATTTAGAGGCACGTCGATAATGAAAAAGCAGTACCCTAGTTTCCTTTCCTTATAGACTTCCAGACCATGGATTTGGAGTGACATAGGCTATTGTCCTAACCTGCAACCTCCTTTCTTCTGAGGACGTACGACGTGGAGGGCTACCCTGGGGTAAAGTGGAAAACCCACTTTGAGTTCTTGGTCTATAGTCTTGGCACCAAGGATTGAGGTATGTGCCATACCTGTGTTCCCCATGTGTTGATAACCTTATTACTGCCTTGTTGGAGAACCTCATATAACACAACATGTTGACTGTTGCGACTGATGGAGGCTAAATTTCTTCTTCCATTTTAGTGCCACCTACTTTTTTTTTTGGAGATGTAACCTTTTGGGTTTTGAATGAGAAGGTTGTCAAGCTTCTCTCGAAGCCCCAGGCTCAAAATAAAGTACTATATTGTAAATATTTTTCAATGAATATAATATATAGCATCTTTCCATTATTTTTATGTTCACTCTCATGGCTTTATTCATCAAAATGTATTTTACAATAAATTACATGTGGTACATAACTGTAAATTATAATGAACTTATGCGTACTTTAATTGAATAATTTTAATGAATATCGCTTATCGGTATATCCATAACGTCACCATTCATATCATCTAGTTCATATGAATTTCTTTCTTTGCATGTATGGATGTGGAAGGGACCCTTCCATAGTGAATCAAACTTTGCATGTTGCCTTAGTTTTACCACTCGTTCATCATACTTTAGCACAAGAATCCCCTCCCTAAAATATAGGTTGGAGGCCTTCTTATCAAACCATTGTTTGACTATTTGTTGGTGTTCGATCATGGCGTCAAATTCCTTTTCCATTTTTTCCTTGAGGCTTAAGAGCTCTGCCAATCTCACCTCCATTTCGTTTTCCTCAACTTCCAAAGCTTTTAACATTTGTAGTGTCAGAATTTCTATGGAAATGGGTAGGACTACCTCCTTTCTATATGCTAATTTGTAAGGGGAGGTTTCTAGGGTTTGATTGGGCATAATTCTATCAGTCCACAAGGCTTCTCATAGATGCTTGTGCCATTCCTTCTAGTGTTCCAACCTGATACGCTTTATCAACCTAATCAGGTTTTTTGAGTTGACTCTACTAACCCGTTTCCTTGCGGGTAGTAATTGGATGAATTCTTGAGATAGACCCCATACTCAAGAGAAAATATTGACATCCCAAATCCTACGAAGGCTCGTGCATTGTCAAAAATGATGGTTTTGGGTGAACCAAACCTTGCTACCAATTCTTCAAGAAAATTGACCATTTCTACTTTTGTAATATTCTTTAGGGGGATGGTCTCTATCCATCTTGTGAAATAGTCAGTCACTGTAAGTATCCACTTATACCCAATGCTAGAGATAGCATTAATCATACTAATGAAATCCAAACCCCATTGTGCAAAGGGCTCCTCAGTCATGATCGGGCTCAATGGCATGGTAGAGTTCTACTTGCCAACGGTATATTGACACTGAGTACATTTTAGCACTAGATGATGGGCCTCAAAGAACATTGCAAGCTAGTAATATCTCGCCCACATTATTTTGAAGACAGTGGTTTTGGTAGAAAAGTGTCTTCCCTTAGGACTAATTTTCATTTCATTTAGAATCCTTTTAGCATGTGGCTTGTCCACGCAACAAAGAAGGACTCCATCATAGTTTCTTTTAAAAAGAATACCCTCTATCAGTACATATTTGATGCCTTGCATTCAGTAGTAGCATCGCTTGTGAGGCAGGATGTCAGTCAAGTATTGAAAATTCTACATAAATCACATCCGACTAGCCACCCATGACTCATTAGACTCAAACTAGTTCACATGGACCTAATCGGTCTCTTTTTCTACTCGAGGGCTTAATTCTTATGCGAGGTATTCAAAAATACCTCTTCCTCAGACTAGCTTGGTTGGTCAAATATCCGCATCATATTCTAGGATCTTGGTGATCTAGTTGGCCCTTTTTTAGTTATCTCACCCTCAGTGATGTATTCTCTAATGTTGGGATGAGCAACGAGAATGGTAATTCTGCTAGCCAATACCAGATGTTGGAATTTCTTTAGGATTTTGATAATATCAAAGGCCTAATTTTCAAAAAAATTATACTTGGTCTCATACCCTTGAGAGTTCTGGAATGAAACATGATGGGATGTTCTCTACTTCCCTCCTTATCCTTTTGAGTGAGCACTGAAGCTATACTATGTTGGCCGCTATAAACATAAAGTAGGAAATCTTTGGAGAAATCTGAGTTAGCTAACATCGAAGCTATAGAGATGGTTTCCTTAACCTATTCAAAATAAATCTTACCTTCAAGAGTCCACTTGAACTTTAAGCCCTCCTTTAACATCAACGTGTTGGGTCTCGCAATGCCTATGAAATCTGAAATAAACTGGATGACAAAGTTAATCTTTCCTAGAAAAAATTGTAACCCCTTTTGGTTGATAGGTAGAGATAGTTCCATTATAGCCTTAACCCTTTTGAGATCTATGGATATTCCTTCCTTTGATACCACAAATCCAAGAAGCTTTCCTTGTGGTACACCAAAAACACATTTTTAAGGATTTAAGGAAATCTCAAACTGTTGACACTTCTGGAAGAGCATTTCTAGATGATCAAAATGATCATCTTTTTATTTGGAGAGAATGGTTAGGTCATCCAAATATATTAGAATGATCTCATTGATCAATCCTTTGAAGGT
The DNA here is from genome assembly GCA_007258455.2 of Sequoia sempervirens. NCBI lineage: Eukaryota > Viridiplantae > Streptophyta > Pinopsida > Cupressales > Cupressaceae > Sequoia > Sequoia sempervirens. The sequence continues at coordinate 460,504,128 of VDFB02193867.1, forward strand.
GATATGCATCGCTCATTGAAAAGTGACACCTGCATTGGAGAGTCTGAAGGGAATCTTTGCATATATGAATGTTCCCCACTTAGTGGTGAATGTTATTTTGTGTTGGTCATCTTCCTTTACATAAACCTGGTTATACCCCAAAAAACCATCAAGTAGTGAGAACATCTTTGATTTGGCCATGATCTATAGAATTTTCTCCATTGATGGCAAAGGGTTGTGATCTTTTAATGAGGATTTATTTAAGTCCTAAAAGTCCACATAGAACCGTATGTCACCATTCTTCTTTCAAATTGGAACTAGATTGGATACCTAGGTGCAATGCTTGATCAATTATATGATCCTTGACTCGACTAGCTTAGTAAGCTACCACACCATTAATGCTTCTACTTTCATATTAACCAGCCTTTATTTCTATCTTATAGGTTTTGAGCCTTTGGCTAGGTCAATAGTATGCTAGAAGATGCCTAGATTGTATCCCTTGAGATCATCATAGGTCCAGGCCACGACCCCATTGTATTTAGCACATAAGCCTTTTAACCTTTCCTTGTATGCCTGCAGAATGCTCCTCCCGCCTTTCAACTTTTTGTCTCCTCTAACATTGAGGTCTTCATAGTCCCCTTCATTGGCGGTGAATCTTCACTTACTATTTTTTGCATCCTAGCAATCAAAGAGATTCTCAAGAGAAATCAAGCCTTGTGGGAGCTTATTAACTTTTAATTGAATTACCTATTCTTCAACCATCCTTTTGGTTTCAAACCATGAATGATCAAAAGGTTTTCTCTACTTTTGTAGAAAGGTGGTGATCTGAGCATCATCTTTAAAGACCTACTAATTCTGGTCATTGTTGGATATAAATGGTCAAATGATTGTGTGCATTGCATGTTGATTTCTGGTTGATTTGGGAGTGGGACCGAATTGTGAGCCAATCGAAGCCATTCGATCTGCGACCGAATTCTAAGTCCGCTAGATAACTTGTATGTTAAAAGCTTCAAAACCTTCAATCAAGTCCTATATTCTATGTTGGTAAGATCTCATTCTTACATTTTTTGTGGCCACCTGTCCATGAACTTGGCTTACAACCATCTCCAAATCTCTGAACACTTGTATTCTCTTCATGCCCATTCGCTCCATGAGAACCAAACCATGGAACAAAGCCTCATATTTCATATCATTATTTGAGCATGGGAACTAGAAGTGGAAAGCTTTGAGGGTCTCCAACCCCATTAGAGATACTAGTCGAACGCCAAATCTAGAACCAATTTTGCATTTGGAACCAACAAAGTATAGTGTCCATAAACTATTGTTCCTTTACCAATTTGGGAGGACATAGTCATCGTCAAAAATCACATAGGTTCCTAATCTAGTAGCATGGAAATTCTCGAATGGATCGAAATCAATGAACTAATTGAGCAGGACCTCTTCCTCAAGGGTCCAATCACTTATGACCTCTTTGTCTTCCAACATCTTTATGCAATACATCTCCCTTTTTTAGAAGAAAGTATGTGCTGCTTCAAAGCTCAGTACCATGTCTTTTGCTATATGTTTGGGGTGCAAAGGCTCTAACATGATCTTCATCTTGGCCCCATGCTTCATCTATAATATCAGGTGAGTCCAATGAAGTGCCAAGTATCCGCCAAGGTTTTTTGTGAAGTCTCTTGAAAGACACAATCTGAAAATGGGGGGAATTTCAATTATGACTACTTCTTGTGTGATGGTTTGGCTTGGACATGAGAATAGAGTCAAAGAAAGATCCTTGATGTGGCCAACAGTTGGGACTTTCTTCCTGTCTAGTTGCATGATCCCTTTCTCAAGAGGCTCATACTTAAGATTCAAGGCATTGACCACTTGTTTGGGTATGACTATGGTACTAGCTCCTGAATCAATCATATTATTATATAAAAGCTTGTCTCCACAATAATCATTAAAAAGAAAGGGGTAGGCTTTGGTTTGCTTACCTTTTTGCATTTGTATTATCTATGGAATTCATGTATGCCATAGCTCCCGAGGGTTGGGGTTTTGAAGCAGACCCCTTTCCTCTATCTTGATTGTGTGGTGGGATCATATCATCCCACGGTGATTGCTCTTCTTTTTTTAATGCATCCTAGAGTAGTGTATTCTTCTATAGTATTGATATAATGTCCCACAAAGATACATTAGTGGGCGCCTTCTTTAATTGCTCCACCAAATTAAGTGTTTCAACTGGCATGACCTTAGGCCTGAATGGTGGTTTTTTTTTTTCTTAGGAAAAGGTTGGTCTGACGTAGATGGGATCAAGGCCTTGTTCATATCCTTCTAGGGAAATCATGGAGCTTGTGATTTCTAGGTGGGTCACAATTGTAAAGTCTGCTATACTTGTGGTTGAGATTATTGTGGTTGTGGCCACTATGGCTATGATTGTTGTGGATTTTGTTGCATGTACTCTCCAATGAGTCTTCTCTTGGATCATGTATTATAATCTGATTGTACTTGTGGAGCGCTGGTTGTCAGAACATCACTTGCAAATACCGCATTTTCCTCCTCCATCCAAGAAAAAAGGTGCTTTGTTTGGTGAGATATCTAGCTCTTGCTCTAAGGACATCCCTTATTTCTGCACTATGAGGTGGGAATTCTCCATTTTGGTAGATTGATAATCTTTTGTGTTTGAAAACACACCCTGGCCTGTTTGTTTCATTATCTTCTATTGTAGACTTCCTCTCGAACCATTTCAAGGCATATGACTATCGTTACATGGGAAGCACCACACGTTCTCATCTTTGACTAGGTTGTTTTGACTTGGGAAAAAATCCTTGTTCAGGCTATTCTTGATAGTCTAAAGCGGCATGGTGATTGGGACTATCTGGTTTGTAGATGCTTGTTGTTGATTACCCCCTTTTGGAGCTCCTTGGTAAAAAAAATTCTGATAAGGTGACCTTCCTCCTTGATAAGTTTGTGTGGGAGGCTTCGAAGATATTGCATGTTGATGTTGGATAAGGACTGCCTCATTTGGAAAGGACCGCATGAGGTTCTTCATATCATTGACATCCATTGCTAGTGAAGAGGAGCTTGATGTGCTAGGTTGTGCACTTGGGTACACATACATGAATGGTAGCAAGACAACCTGATGTACTAGGGAGTGGAGTGGAGGTACTAGGATTTCCTTCCTCTTAGGCTCCACTAGAGATTTTTATGAACATGGGTATCGGTGGCCATGGTGGAAGATTCCCTACGTCGATTAGACTATTTTTTGCATGCATAGCTAGATTGTATGCATCAGGAAAGGTATCTTCTCCCATTGACTGTACTATGACTGTGATGTCTAAGTTGAAAACTTTCAAATAGAACATGAATGTCATAGCTGTAGGAGACCTAGCTATAACGGGAATCCTTTGCCAAGTTTTGTGAAACCTAGTGTTGAAGTTGATAATGGCCTCTTGCGGGGCTCTCTTGATCATGATCAATTACTGTAGTAAAGAGGAGTGATATCCTTTCTCTAAGAAACACTCGAACGGTTTCTCTCCAAGTTGATCCCAAGAGCGGATAGAGCTAGAGGTCAAGGATATATACCAATCCTAATCCTTCCCTTTGAAAGACGCGGCTAATAATTTGAGGGCTACATTTTCTTCCTTAATGTTATGGACTCTACAAACCTTCGCTATGTCTTGGAGATGTTCGAAAGGGGTTTTAAAATCCTCCCCAATAAACCTCAAAATTTCTTTGAGAGCATTGGCAGGTATGGGTGGCCACACATTTGGGGGCGTAGGTGGACGTAGTGGGCTGCCACTATCCCAAGTTATGAAATTTTTAGGAGCAAAAGCACCTATGTGAGCCATTGAGAATAGATTCCTAAGGATGGGGTAGATAGGTATTCTAATTTGGAAGGTTTTTCCTCCTAAGGGAGTGGATAAAGCTCTAGATGGTGGGCTAACACTTCTCACTCTATTGCTCCTAATAGGAGATACAAAACGTGTAACTCGTCCTCTCCTAAGGACCGAAACGGGTAGTTGGGAGTACTAGAAATTTCCTCTAAAAGATGCTCTTGTTTGAACTTTGGTCATGAGATTACCAACCTCTCTAGTTAGTCTGATCTATAAAATACTCCTAAAAATTTATAATCAAATGTTTGTGAAGAACTCGGGTCCCACCGAGCATGCTAGAAAAAGAATTGTTGATCATAAAAGCTTACGCCTCTCTGAATAGCCTTATGGGAAATTCAATGAGTGGGGGACCAAATTGTGCCTCACTGAATAACCTCTGACATTATCAAAGAATCTAGCTCTTCTGTTATGTTTGGGAAAAGGGGAAAAGAGAAATGCAAGAAAAAACATAAATATGGTAGTGTGCCAAAGATTTCACAATATTTCAAATTTTAATAGTTCCTTACCCTTGATGAAATAGACGCAAAATGCCACAAACCCTTCATTGTTGGGAAGAGAATGAATGAATAAGACTAGAGAAAGCACAAAGAAGTCATTCAAATCTCCCTATGGGAAGCATCCATTAAGATCTAACAGGAACAAGAAACCCCAAAGATTAATAGGAATATTTAGACATTCACAAAACTGCCCTTGCTCTTATAGCATAATATGAAATACAACATAATATTTATAGAATTGGGAAGAGTATAATGAACATGATCTAATTTTTGAAAGGTAGCATTCAAACATAAAAGCTAATGGTGTATGAAATAATTATCCAAACTATCTATGTAAGCCTTGACACAGAGCATTCAACATAAATAATATAAATGAATTCATGATAAAGGTCATAAAAGGCACAATCTCATAGATTTCTTCTTAATAATATCTATTTTTGCAATGGATTAACTGAAAGCAAAGGTTAGATGCCAATTCGATTAATAGTCTTGACAAATAAAACATTCTATAGAGTATCAACAATGCTATGTAAAAATCCTCTTACTCTTACAAATTATATCTCCTTTTTTCAAATTAATATCTATCTAACCCTCTACTACAAACCCCTTTTTATATCTAGAAGAAAGAGCCACCACCACAACCAAATAGAGATGAACAACTTTCAGGTGTCTACATCTAGTAGACCGCAATCCGACCCAGGGTATGATTAGATCATAGCAATATTCACTCATAAAGTTTGAGATGCCTCATTTATGACTCAATAATTTGTAGAAACTCTGTGAAGATACGCTGTTAGAAGACAATCAGATCCTAGCACAGCTTGTTAAAGCATGATCCGACTAGCTACGAATAATGATGATGCCACCCTAGAAGTCCAATCTCGAAAGTAATAACTTTGTTGTGCTATCTGAAAAAATCTTCCCAAAAGAAGAACATCTGTGGAAGACACAACTCGCTTGACGAAATGGCTGATGTGGCGAGCTGGCGGGAAATTTCAGATTTTGTGAGAATAGTTGCAAGGAAATCCCTTCCAGGAAGACACGTGTCTTATTTTGGGCCCAAAATGAAGATGAGAACAAAAATTTGCACAATCACTATGTGACGCATTGTGTTCCTTTATGCAAGAGTAACCTTGGGTCTTCGGGGCGCGATGCCATCCTAACACAAAAAAATAAGTAAAGGTCGAAAGAGAAGTTGCAAGTTTTGAAAACATTCAAAGGAAAAAAAATGCTCCACATAAATCAAGGTCACAAAGCTTGTAAGAGGTAGAGGTCTATGTGAGCAACAAGCTAGTGATATGGGAAATGATGAGAAAGAGGTTGCAGAGGTTGTCTTAGTTATCCAAGAGAAACCCCAAACAGTTGCACGTACTCTTCGCTAAATTTAGGTACGTGATATGGTCCATTTTCTCCAAAAAGGTGAGTTCCCACAAGGAATGGATGGGGCTAAGAGGAGGTAATTTATGCTGCAATCCATCCCATATGTCCTCCTAAATGGTATACTTTTCAAAGGGGATGTTGAAATGGTGTGTTGCTTAAATGCATTGATGTTGATCAAGTTGAAAAAGTGCTTGAGGAGTTCCATGATGGAGTGGTTGGTGGAGATTTTGCACCCAAAAATACAGCTCTAAAGATAATGAGGGAAAGCTATTATTGTCCTAGTTTATTCAAAGATACCCATGATTGGGTAAGAAGGTGTAAGAAGTGTTCCTTTTTCTCAGGAAAAGAAAGGTTGGTTGCTCTTTCTTTGTAGCCCATCCAAGTTGAGCAACCCTTCATGAAATGGGGTATTGAATTTATTGGGGCCGTCAACCCACATTCTAGTGTAGGGTATAAATGGCTTCTCACTACCATCGATTATTTTACCAAGTGGACCAAAGTTGTAGCATTGAAGGAGGCTAATGAAAGTGGTGTCCTAAGATTTTATGAAGATCTGATGACTAGGTTCAAAGTGCTTAATTCTATTATTTTTTATAATGCTTTGGATTTTTTGGGTACACAACTAAGTAAATGGTTTGTTAAAACTAGCATCTACTTGAGTACCTAATCAAACCACTACCCTCAAGGGAATGGCTTGGCTGAGTCAATAAACAAGAAATTTACAAGGATCATCAAGAGGATCATGGAGGATAATCAGAGAACTTGGAATATCGAGTTAAAGTCTACCCTATATGGTGGATAAAATCACTCCCAAGAGATCCAATGGTGACTCCCCATACATGTTGGTATATAGGAAATAAGCAAGGTTACCCTTATCAATTGAGCTACCAGCTCTTGAGTCGGCTAACTAGTTGGAGATGTTAGAGGGAGAGGGCCCAATGGCGATCAAGTATTCCCAACTAATGGAGCTGGAAGAAATAAGAGATAAAGCAATGAAGACAATGGAGGTGCATCAAAATCATGTGAAGAGTTATTTTGACAAAAGGGAAGCTCCTAGAGTCTTCAAGGAAGGAGATGTAGTCCTCAAATGGGATGAACTTAAGAGCAGAACTGGAAGGCACATAAAATTTGATGCCATGTGGAGTGGATCATACATCATTTCTAAGTGCAAACAACATAATTCCTTCCAACTATAAAAATGTATAGAGAGGAAGTACCAATCCCAATCAATGGGATCCACCTCAAACATTTTTTTTGAGATATCATCAGCCTTTTGTACATATTAGTTTTGTTAAAAGGTGCAGGACAACTAAGAGGCGGGGTGAATCAGTTGTCACGAAATTCAAACACAAAACTTCACACACTTATCAACTTCACAACCACACTATTTTTTTATTAAGTATGAACTTGAAATGTAGATTAAAAAAATAAAAATCAACACAATGAACACCAGATGTTACGTGGAAAACCCAATAAGGGAAAAACCATGGTGAGGATTAACTCACAATATAAAGTAATAGCAAACCGAATATAAGAGGCTCACTTCCAAGGGCTCACTGCCCATATACAAAGGCTTACTGCCTACAAATAGGACTCATTGTCCAAAAGGAGGCTCACTTCTTATAGATACAAAAGATAACAAAAATATCCACCACAACAATTTACACACATCCGCAACCTTCATTAGAAGATTATAGAAACCTTCAACTCACTACTTTCGGGAATCTAACACAATAAAGTTTGCTGCCTCAACTCACTTTTGAACAAATCTACTTTGCACTTTTCGCTTACTTCATTACTTTGTATGATATAATCCTTCACATCTCGACTTGAATTTATACCATCTTCAACCTTAGAAACTTTCTCCAAGGTCGGATACATATGCTTCATTTCATAAATTCAAATTAGGTCGATAACTCAACATTCTCGCGGTGGAAATGAATCAGAGTGGACCACACCAATACTTAACTACAACCCAAAACAATGTCTTGGGTCAAACACATGCTTCCTTAATTAAATTTTAATCCTCCATATGAAGTGTAAACACTAGGTCGACCAAACCTAATGAAAACACAAATGAACATTGAAGTACACACTTCCCCACAAGAAGATAGCATGCATATGATGTAACACACTTCAATATGCATGAGAACACATCTCAAATACCTTTAGATACATCCACATCATTTTCAACAACCTTCAAACACATAACACCTTCCAACAGTCCATCCAAACTATACAAATAGACACAAAAACTCTAAAACTCAACTTTCAAAGCACCAGACCACAAACATCTCTTCCAAAACCAAGAGAACACCATCACAAGACATATTCCAAATCCACAAGACCTAAAAAAAATTAGTGGAGGACTACGGAGTAGAAACATTTCTCCTAGTCCATAGACAAACAACTCTGCCAAACTAGTTCACACATCGGTGAACACAACTTTCACACTCTATCAAACTAGAAGCTACAAATTAGAAGATGTCACCAACAGATCCCCAACAAAAACCCTTTAGATTTTCACAAGCATAGGATCAACACAGAAGAAATACGGAGCACATACCATATCACATTCTGAACACATACATAAATCTGACTTCACTCTTTATTAATTTTCTCAAAAGCACTTGGTAACCCATCATTTTAGCACATCAACAACATCATAAGGATAACTCCATGTACTCACAACATCTCAACTATACATGCACAATCTACAACATTCTGTATTGTTTTGACATCAATGACAACATTAATGACAACACCACCAAACTTGCTCATACTTGCAACAAATTTAGGATTTTTCTTTCCAAGAAGTACTTTTCACACCCTGCATTCTCCTTAAGGGAATGTATGCTTTTAGTTTCCTACTTTCCTCCAAGTGTAGCTTGCACAAGTTTTTTTTTTTCCCTCAAGTGTGAACCCAGTTGCTACAAGTTTTTCCCATGACTCTATGTCCAATGGTCTATTGAGGCTACTAGATTCCATGATTAGCAGACATTCGTCCCACAAAGTCACCAAGAATTTTGTCATTGCATGCCATCTTGATGACCCATCATTGAAAAATGATCCGAGAGATCTCACATGGATCATACTACATGAGCCTCCCTTGAAAATAATTCTAAAACTGGTTGTCTAAGTGTTTTGGGTTTTCAAGCTATCACTTGCCTCCTTCCTAGCTACATGCTTCCCCCATTGCCCCTGATCTTCCATCTCTTCCACCTTCTTCCTCTCTTTTCCCCTTGAGAGTTTTGAGCTTCAGACTTTTTCCTTCCCCTTTGATATTTATGACTTCTCTTCACAAGTCTTAAGCCTCTCAATCAACCCCCAAAGTCTGACTAAGTCCTTTAAATTTTTCCCTAAGTATAAGATTTTCGGGCTTTAGAGGTCGAGCATCCCTCTTATCACTTATCTTTCTTTCTTCTTTTCACTCACTGCCTTCTACTAAGCTCTGATTCTCAATGTATGTTTCTATTGGCAGATGGTCAGTTCTCCCCATAGGATTCGTGACATGGACTAACTGCCTCTTGTGGATCCATTAACTCTGGTAGTTGTATTGGGCATTAACAGGTCAATCTTTTGGTGCAACAACAACTGTGGGCCAAAAATTGGTATCAGATCCAAAGGCATCGAGTTTGAATCCCCTCGGGTAATGCTAAGGGGGAGTTTGTTGGTAGATGGTCAACACTCCCCTCAAGATTCGTGACATGGACTAACTACCTCCTGTGGATCTGTTAACTCTAGCAGTTGTATCGAGCATTAATAGATAGATCTTTTGGTGCAACAACAACTGTGGGCCAAAATTTTCAGGCATCAGGAATTAGGATTTCTCCTTACCTCTTACCATTCCTTGATAAGATGTAACTTCTCCCCTTGACCCCTGATCCCCAAACTCACATTTTGGTGGTTGGAGGTTGGGCTTCTCACTTCCACCTTCCCTTCACTCTCTCGTCTCCCTCCTTTCTCCCTAACTCCTTCCATCAAAATCTAGCTAAGAGTTAGATTTTAGGAGTTATGTGGTTAGGGTTTCACCTTACCTCTTACCATCCAACGGTATGAGGTAAGTTGATAGGTCGACCCCCAACCCACAACCAGTTCCATTCTTCACAACTGCGACGTTCTTTCTCCTAGTTTTTAATGTGCATCTTCAAAAAGAGGCAAGCGGTACTCCCGATGCCCAAGGTTTGATGTTTGATGCCATGTAGCAAGCGGTATGCAGTAGGCCCAATGCTCAACCTCCAATAGGAACACTTCTTTGGGGTTCCTAGCCATTTAATTCCAAATCTAGCAAGGGTTTCCTTTGGGGCCCGATGCCTTGACATTCTGTGTTTTGGCATGTTTTTTGAGGTGGTTTCATTAATGTCTGAGTGAACTTCTCACCTACTTGTTCAACTTTTGGAGCTTGAGGACAACACTTATTACATTTGTTGATGGTTGTGGTTATTTTCATGCACACGCTTGCCCATTTATTGTTGGTTATTGTCCTTCCTTTCTTGCTCCATTCTCGGATCGCTAAATTCACGTGGGCATTTTTAGAGGGATTTTGGACAAAATTTATTGCAGAGGTATAGCATGTAGGTCTTGGTGTGTCCTAGACTCATCTTTCAACATGGATTTCTTGATTTGGTCACCTCATCTCTCATTGGGATAGAATTCTTCTAGTTGCTAACCCTAGGTAGGGTTAGGGTTTAGCTAGAGTTGACTAGGTTATGCCTAAACTATAAAGGAAACACTAGAAATATTTTTAGGGGGTTCTTCCTTGGATTTTCTCTAGCATACTTATGCTATTTTTATGCATTTTGCAACTATAAAATTGGTTTCCATGTCTCTATGTTAACACAATCACTATTTTACCTCTTCTCAATGCTTGTATCTTGTGTAACATTTGATACCTCTTTGCATGCATGAGCTTTCATAATTTTTACTAGTTATATGAGTTTGCTAATCTATTGTGAGTGTTAATTGTGGGTAATCTACACCCCTTTTAGTATCTTTCAAAGCCTAACCTTCACATTTCCTTTATAAAATTAGTGAAATAGAGAGTTTTGAGAGCCCTTTTAGTGGTTTTGTTGATGCTTTACACAAATACAGGTAGGAAGAAACATAATAAATTTGGTGCATCACCATTTCCTTTATTTTATGTTTTTCTCCTTCTCCCCTTTTCCTCCTACATTTCATAGTTAGATCTTTCTAGCATTGGGTTGATCCAAGAATTGTTGCACCTCGTTTAGAAAGGAAGTTGAGCTTCTCCAGAGATCTAACTTCATCTACAAGGTTTGACACCTTGAGGTTAGTGTTATCATGAGGGATTACACTCGAATGCAAAGTTGTAAAGCTTAGCAATCTCGTGTAACATGGAAACACTTTCAAGCCTGTGGATTGCTCATGATGAAAGTGAATATCCATATTGTGGGTCGGTTCCCTTTCGATCTCCTATAATTTACTGACTTATATGGGAAAAGGGAGAAAGAAACCGAAGGGGAAAACCTTGAATGGTAAACTACTTCTAGGAGGTGATGCACCGAATAATACTTTTATGTAGACCTTTTTCACAACTAATATTCTTAGAAATTTGTAAACACAACTCAACTTGGGAACCTTGATCACATTAATGTTTCACTAAAGGCCTATGTTTGATCTTTCCTTACTAAGGAAAACTAGGTTTTCACAAATTAAGAGAAGAGATAAACTTTAAAAGCACAATTAATGACCTATGACAAATTACTGTTGTGTACATGCATCAGTAAACGAGACAAAAATTTAAAGGTTTCTAATTTTGAAACTCATCAAACTTGCATCAAATCATTTAAGAGATGCAAAACACCAAAAAATTCAAAGGTAAACTCTGTTTCAATTAAATATCATGAAGGAGAATCTACAAAAACTATAAACAAAATGCTAAAAATAACTATATTGTTGTATTAAAACTGTAAATAATTAAAGTTGAGTTACAAGTCTTTCCAATCTCTCTGCTATGTTAAAGAGAAATGGAAGCAAGAACTCTCCAAAAAGACTTAGTATTTTCCAATATATACAATTTATGATAACTCCAAGGTGCCAAGAGGTGGAAGAAATAGTCAATTGAAAGTATAAAATATCTTTGAAACCCTTCTCACAAGCAAAGAAGAAAAGTCTTGAAAAGAGGGCCCACAACTAAAGCAAACTAAACTCCAAATGTTGCAAACTCCTCCCCTCAATTTGCATGATAAAAAAAATCCTGAGAACTGATGTAGAACTAAGGTTATGTCTAAAAATTTCCACCATTTGCTCCATTGTGTCTTTGCGTGATTAGATCCTTAGTTCACTTCACTTATTTTTCTTGCATGATTTTGGAAAACGTAACTGTATGATTAAATATTAATGATAATCAATGCGATTATTTTAATATTTAATATGTGATTGTTCCTCCTTTTACACATTACATGCTAAATATTAAGGTAATAAAATATTACCTTTAATATTTAATTACATAGTTTGTTTTCTTAAAATAATGTGAAATAAAAATGTAAGTGAAATGCTTTTTCATTTCAAACACAAATGATAGTGAAGCTTGACTTCATAGTTTTATCTCCAAACTCACAGGCTCCCTAACATCATTAGGTTGATTGACTTCAATTCAAGACCATAGCATTATTCAAATGAAATGATTTTTATTTTGTAAAACATATTCAAAATGCTCATCATTCAAATTGGGGCATGAGTAAAGCTATCGAACCCTAAAACATACTTTCATTCTTCATTTTGCATTGAAGAAACTTGCTATGCCACCATGATGATAGGCTTTGAGCTTGAAGTACTCATTTTATGCCAATTCTTCATCATTCTCCTACTATTTCTGGTGATTTTATTGAAGAAATCCTACAGGGAATGAGTGGTAAGTGCTTCTCTACCAGAAATCTAAAAACTAAACTCCATTTTTGAAAGCTTTTCAAGCCTACATGGTCACTGCCATGAGTAATTTCCTGATGTATTTTGTTTCTCCTTCCATTTTGTTGATACTTCTCTTGCCTTGGCCGCCATGGACATGTTAACTTTGAGCTCTTTAGAGGGACTACACATGGGTTGTGGAGAACATTCCTTTGTACAATAAATCTGGGTAACTTACTCCATTTAAGCATTGTATTCTCCCTTAATTTTTGCACAAAATATGCTCAACCTAAGCCCTAAATGGTTGCAAAATAATGAAAACATGTGTATTTCTTCATTCTAAGTGTGTGCTCCTATACGATGAGTTTTTGATTTCCCTTATTCATGAAATCTTTTTTGCTCCTATGGTCGCACCCTATTGAGTTTGTGGGTCCCTCAAAAACCTGTAAAATCTCAAAATATTCTTCATTCTTTGCTTTTTTTATATACTAAAGGGTTTTAAATCCCCAAGTTGTGGCCTGAGAGCTAAAACTTTTGGGTCACTACTTTGAATGTACCAAAAAATGATTTTTCCTAAATGAATGGCCGCCATAATCAGCTAGGTATTTGATTTTCTGGGTATTCAATTTTCTCACTGTATAGAACATAATATGTAATATTGTCCTCAGTTAATTGCTTCACAAGAAAATGTTGCTTCATGAAGAAAATGGTTTGTAAAATAATTCAATACCATTGCACTGTACGGGTATAAGTAAAAATTACACACATTAAATTCCATTCCTTCATGAACATTAGCCTTTTCATTTTCTTTGTATTCATTTTCATTTGAAAAAAAACTATGAATCTTTCATTTTTGTTGTAAGATACCATGATGTATATGCATATGATGCATCTTCCATGTTGGAATTTCATGAAAAAAACAACATAACAAGCAGCCCATTCCTTGTTGTCTTATCAAATGTGAACGCTTTGAATAGCACAATTGGCATAAATAAAACATGACATGGCATCAATAAGCACTTAAACTTGACAGCAATAGAAATCTTTCAATATGAAAATGATGCATTCTATTTTGTTCTACGCTTAATCTAAGCATTAAAATGAGCTCTTGTCCACTCATAATTTTCAATTCATTGCACTTCGAATTGATTTTTATGAATGGTCAATGATCTTGAAGTTCTTGTAGTTGTTTTATGATTTACCCCTTCAGTGAATGTTTCCTTTTGAGAAATTATGAATGTGTTTCTTTCTCAAACCCCTTTTGAATGATAAGGGGTAGCATGTTGGGCTCAAACCTTGTGGGAGCCACATTTTACACCACATGCTAAAATTTTGAACATGATGAACTAGCAATGAAACATGTACCTGTACCTACATAGTGAACAAACAAGTTAGATAAAAAATAGTGAAATTCAATGTTCTTTCTGTTGATTTGCTTTGGATATCTTGGATTCAACTGTTCATTTTTCTTTTCTTGATCAATTATAAAGTAGCAAATATTTCCTTGATTAGACATGCATAGGATTTGTATGGAACCCGGAACTCTAACATCTCCTCTTCCACCCTTGCAGATTTCTCTCTTGGAGCAGCAACTGGACAACTCAACGATACTAGCACAACCTCCAACAACGAGATTTGTCATTCACTAGGAAATGATGGGTCCCATATCTTATTTTATGCATTTTGTTTCATGTATTTACTTGCTATTTTATATCTCTCAGATACAGTTACTCCCACAGCCTATGTGGGATTACAGAAACATTTCCTTTTTAATATATCAGCTATTTCATATCATGCAATGACTCATGTACTTTTCATCTATGAATCACTTACAAAATATGAAATAACTAAATGAATTATTTATGTTTTGTAATCATAAATAATAGCAACAACATACTTGAAACATGAACTACAAAAAATAGTTTAGCTTCAAAACCTAGTAATCTTTGAATGTCTGATTGATTATCTGAATTTCTCATGTGTCAAAATTTTTCTCACCCCAGTTTAACAACTTATTGATAAAAAATTACTAATTTGAGCTGGAAGCTAAAAATTAGTAACAGTTAGTTCCATTATTTCACTGGAATTCTGAACCTCTTATTCAACAGGGTGCATTTCCAAGTGACAACATTTACATATATTAGAATTGGAGGTTTTTGTGGCCTTCCATTTAAGCTTCCCAAATATCCAAAGGATAAGTTAGTTTTTATTGAAGTTTGTAGACAAATTACTGAGGTAAATAAGAGATGTCATAAGAGGAAGAAGATTGGTGTATAGTTCCCCATTAGGCTTGGCCACTATTCCTGCAATTCCATGTCTGATGCCCTCAACATAGAGAGGGATCTTATCAAGTATACTATGTGGTTCTATGATAGAATATTTCCCTTTGATAGCAAAAACTTCATCAAGGATAATTTGAAGCTAGGTCCTAGTTTCAATCATATTTTGGACTTAGAAGATTTTTGGGCTGACTATGCAGATGAGTATGAGGTGTGAAGAAGAAGTTGGATAAGACTAACCTTGAGACAAATAGTCATATTCAAGTTGAATTGGGATTTCCAAGGCTTAGAAGATGATGAATCTAATTTACTAGATCCAATTTTTATTAATCATATTCAAACTCAACCCATTGTGTCCATTGATTGGAGTATTAAGGAGATGAAATTATTGAAGCAAATGTTGCAATGATATTGTAAAGAACACAAGAATGGGTGGTGACAAAGAGTGCAAAGAAATAAAACCCTCCTCCAAATTCATATGGCACTCATCCTCAAGTATAGAGTAGTCAAGCACCCTCATCAGCAAGTGTTCAAACATCCCTTGCTCAATAGATGTCATCAAAAGGATAAGGTGATGGTGATGATGAAAACCTAGAGAATATTTTTACATAAAGAACTTGTGGAGAAGATGCTCTTGAGCTACCACAAAAATATAAGGAAAAGCAAGTGGTTGAAGAAGAAGAAGAGATGTTTAATGCATCTACTTCACCTTCTCAAGTAAATGCTCCCTCTTCTCCTAAATTATCTCCTCCCAGAGAAACACAATCTTCTCCTAGGGTAGGTCCTACTCCTCCTTCTCTTGAAGATAAACCTTTTGATACCCCTCCTTTAAGGAGAGTTCTATAACTTAGTCCTCCTAGTTCTAGGTTAGCGATAACAACTACTCCCACTTAATGGCTTGAAAAAACACCTTGCCAAAGAAAAGAAAAATAATCCAAGTGAATCTCTCGAATAAAAATATTCTTAGCAAATTGATTCAAAGAATCCCAAATCCTAAAAATTTAACCACATCTATATTACTTGAGTATGATAGCACTAAAAATATTCCAAGTGAATCTCTCGAATAAAAATATTCTTAGCAAATTGATTCAAAGAATCCCAAATCTTAAAAAGTTAACCACATCTATATTACTTGAGTATGATAGCACTAAAAATATGTACATGGAAGTGGCTCATCCCTCTGTACAGGAGTAGTTAAGTCATGCTATTTTTAGTGATTTTAATATCACTAGAGTAAACTTAGGACCTTCTATGAGGGATGGTGATGTGCACAATTTACAAGCGACAACAACGAGGTTAGTGGAAAGAACAACCAAGGACAAGAAGAGAAAGGATGAATTGAAAATTCAAGTAAAAATTCTTATCGATTGCTTAAGATTTGTTCTTGATATATTTCCACAACCAATTTTCCAAGCTGAGGTTGCTTTTGACCCAATGTCTTCTATAGGGAAGGAAGTGGTAAGTAGAATGCAAAATTATAAGAATTTTGGGAATGGTACAGAGGAGTGGACTACTAACATTTTTAAAAAGCAATAAATTTATTATTGATATGAAAAATGTGAGTAAAGACATGGAAACCATGAAGGTTGAAAATGATAAATATATTGCCTTAGCTAAACATGAAGAGGCCATTTGGACAACTACTAATGGTGACTTCAAGGAGATGATGGAATTGGTCCCTAACAAGTTCGTTAGTGAAAAGATTGTCCTAAATGCAAACAATATATGTGTCATGCAGAAGAGGAGTATAGAGTGGAAGCTCTTCATTTTCAAATAGAGCATATTAGAATTTGGAAAAGTATTAAATGAATGCAACACCATTAGGGATGAAATTCAAAAGAATCTCCTAGGTATCGATCTTCATCTTAGGAAAAAAGGAAGCACTAAGGATGAGGAAAAATAAATGTTGAAAGGGAGTTTTAAAGGAATGATTGATAGTATCTGCGACAAGAAAAAAATGAATGTTGAAAGCCTAAGGAAGCTTAGTTATATCAACTTAGCTTTGTTCCAGTTTTTTTGTCTTCCTACAACTTATGTAGGAAAACTTGAGGTGGGAAAAAGCAAACAAGGATCCTTGGAAACTTAGAGCTAAAAATGTCATTATCCCTTAGTATGGAGATATTCCACTTGTTGTAAAGGATTACTATGCATACCAAGCTAGGAATGCCATGTCAACACCCAGTCATCCGAAGAAGTAACCAACGAAGCACCACCCCAAAAATGATTTTATTTTCTTTAATCATCTTTTATGAACTTTATGTTATAAATTTAAAGACTTTCTTTAATATTGGGTAGTTATTTTAAAGAAGTGGCTATTCTTGGTTGGTATTTATTTAATTAAGTTGAACTTAAAACTCTCTTAACATCAACATAATTTTGTAATAGATATGCAGAATTGAGAATTTCTTACATCTATGTGTGTGTGATAAATATTATTTTGGATGAAGCGGGAATTTAATTGTAATATGTGTGTTCAATTTATTCCTTGTGTTAAGTCATTTCTATGTGAATGAGTAACATATTCATCTATTTGATATTTTTTCAAGTTGATTATTTCCTTCCTTTTATATGAGATTTGTGTTGGTCGTTGTGCCAGTAATTTACATTTTCTCTTATATTCATTCATTACATTTGATGCTTAAAATATTTTGAGTATTGATTGTTCATGCCTTTCTTGCTTTCTAATGACAAGCACATATCATTTTAAATTCATATTTTCAAGATTTTATTGAAAATATGAGGGAGTTGTACCTCTTGAAAATTTAGAGAGTAATTTTTTCACATAGAAACAATTAACTCAACTGTCGATAATTGATTGCATCTCATTTGGGTGAAAAGTCAAACTTAAATATCATAAATTTTAAAGGTGCAAATCCATTTGCCAATAATACTATAGTATCCAAGTAAAACCTATTCTCCGTCATATGTTGTATGTGTAAAAAACAATACTTGTGAGGAGACATGTTGAATCAATAAGCCAACAATCATCACTTATACTATTAGTAGAAATAAATAAAGTATCATTATCAAGATCATCATAGGACTTTTTTGTGGAGGAATCTAAACCCTTTTTCTTATTTCTACATTCCTTCTTGACATGTCTCCTTTTTCCATGGTTCCAACAATTTACTCTAATCTTCCCTTGAGTATTAGAACATATTTTAGACTTAGGTCTACTATTTTTCATATCCCCTTTAATCCCTCCTTTCTCTTGGGACCTTCCCCTTAGATCCAAAGCATCTTTCAACCCTTCATTCATGGATTTTTCTTCTCATTTTCTTCAAAATGGGAGTATCAATAAGATTATCCTTTTTGGCTCTACACCACTACGAGTGATAGAAATCGCTAGATTTTCCCAAGTATTGGGTAAAGAACAAAGTAATAAGATACATTTATCTTTTCCATCCAACTTAACATCTAAACGAGCAAGATAACATATAATAAAATTAAAAACATTTAAATAGTATGTAATAGAATCACCATCTTTCATTTTAAATGAATATAATTTTCTTTTAAAATATAATTTATTTATACAAAATTTAGTTTGGTAGATATCGCTTATCCCCTTCCACAACTTGTTTACTTTAGTATCCTCAAAAATATTCAAGAGGGCAGAATCTACAAGACACAACCATATGATTTTTCATGCTTTCTCTCTCTTTCTTCAATGTAATATTCCCTATTCAACCTTCATATTTCATATCTAGTACCATTGAATTTCTCAATATCCATATGGGAGGTAGAAGCCATAGTATACAATCATTTCCTTAAATATGCAAAACCACATAATGTAAAACCTCTCGTTGTAGCCAAAAAACCTTCAAAACTTAAAATAAAGGCATCCCTCTTTATATAGAAATATTATATCTAATAGAAAATGTTGATTATCAAGGTGAAACCACTACAATGAAATATTTTGAAAGTGTATGAAAATATAAAGCTTATTTATTCAACAAGGATTACCATAAAATTAAATTTATATGATTAAAAAAATAGCAACAAGAGATAATCAATAAGTCATAGGTAACACAAGATTTATGTGGAGAAATCCTTTGAAGGAAAAAAAATCTAGCCAAGAAAGGGGGAAAATATGTATTAATCTTCAAAGGAGAGTTATATCTACACACTAACACTCTAATATCTAACAACACTCCAACAACACCTATATACATATAAAGAATCTCATAAAATTACAATCCCATGTTGAATGCACAAGACAACTGAGAGGGGGTGGGTATGAATCAATTGTACTTTAAAACATCAAAAAACCTCATTCACATTTAGATCTATATTAGTCCTTAAACCCTTAACAACCTTTAAACCCTTATCATGAATTAGCAAAATGTAAACATGAGAAACAGTAATGCAAATACACCAGACACATGAGAACACCAGATTTACATGGAAAAAACAAGAAGGAAAATCCATGATGAGGATTATCTCATAATATAAAGTAATTGCAACATTGAATACAATAGGCTCACTGTCAGAGGGCTCACTACCCAGAAGAAAAGAAGGACTCACTGCTAGATTAGAAAGAAGAATAAAGAAGATTCTTACAATGAGAAATCCATCTCAGATCAACAAAAAAATCCACCACTGCTTCACCAGAAAATTTGTACTCTCTGTGTAGAATGTAAACACCTTCTTCTCAGTAGTCTTAGACATTAAAGTTCATAGTACATTTATCACTTTCGCACTTCACATCTCTATACTTTGTATTGTATACTTCACACATCAAATTATCACACATATATACCATCTTCAACCTTGAAAACAATCCATAAGGTCAGTTATGTACCTCAAACATGTAAATTAAAATTAGGTCAAAACTAACCATTCCCATAGTGGAAAGGAATGATAGCAAACCACACCACACCTTAACTCAAACCTAAATCCATGCATATATGACACACCACACTTCCACAAACACTAAAGCATATCTACAATTAGTGTAAACACCCAAGGTCGATCAAACCTATGTTAACACCATTAAACAATTGAGTACACACTTCCTTTGATCCAAAGATGACTCATAGACCACACACAAAACTTTAACAAAATCTAGAATATTCCATCAACACCCTAAAATCCAACAACTCCTTCACAACATCACACCAGAAGAACATATTTATTTTGCACAACCAGCTAACCTTCCACACACTGCAACACCTGAATCCAACCTTGTAGAGCACCAAAACACAAACAACTCGGATTAAAGATAGATATGAGAAATATAATCACACCCTCATATCTGTAAGACCTGAAACCAACCTACAGAGAAATGTGGAGCAAAGCCATTTCTCCCAAACAACATTGCTTTCATAGTTCACACAGTGGTGAACACAACTTTCTTTGCACAATGATAGAGAACCTGAAACTCTAGATGTAACACCTCTGATCAAAATATCTGAACTGCATAGGCATATCTTCAACCATGAAGAAATTTGGAGCAAAACACTGAACACCACTCAATCACATTAAACACTCTTCACCACATTGTTTCCTCTTTTATTTAAATTTTCTCAAAAGAATTTGGAAACCAAGCACTACAAACTCAAACTCATCACCTGAAACCCTTCTATAGCATCTCAACCACACAAGAGGTTGAACATCATCAATCACCAATACATGATCATCAAAGAAACATTGAAGGTTGACATTAGTGATACTACAAATGACAACATAATGCAACTAGTCAAAGCATTATTACAAACTTCCAACAATATCTCCATAGACCTATTGACATCAATGCAACAACCTGTAACTATTGACATCAATGACAACACACAAGCTACTCATACTTCTAACAATCTACCCCTTTTTCATTGATGGAAACACATGGAAAAACCATCAACAACAAAAACAACTCTAATCACCAACTCATATATTGCATAACAGTACACACTGCTCCCCCTTACACAAGCATCAACTCTTTCCATCATTTTCTCTTTCTCATGACTTCTCTCCTCCTTACTTCATAAGGTCTTTTAGTTAACCCTCTCTCCCCCTTTTTACATTAATGGAAAAGGGAAACACACTAGTATCTCTCCCACTTTGACATCAAACATTCATACTTTCTTTGCCTCAAAGGAAACACCTATAAGGGACAACAACTGCTCTACAACTACCTTTTCTTTTACTTCACTTTTCTTTCTTCACACCTTTTCAGTACATATCCTTTGACATGGATGACAAAGGAAAACACCTGAAAACACTTACTCCCCTTAACAACAACAACCAACAATGCTACTACCTACTCCCCTTGAGTAGCAAAAAACATCAGTCCAAAAAAGGAAAGAATCTTAAGATCCACTAGGTTGATGCATATCCTTATACATCTAATTGAAAGGAGAGGAAATAACCCCCAACTTCTCCCAGAGATACTAAAAATTATCCTTAGGAAGAGCCTTCGTGAAGATATCTACTACTTAATCCTTTGTAGGAACATACTCCAACTTTACCTCATTCTCTCCAACCTTCTCTCTCTCTCAAAAAGTGATACTAGATTGAAATATGATTTGTCCTTGAATGCATTATCAGATTTTTTTGAAATATTAATATCACTTGTATTGTCACATAAGATAGAAATAGGTTCATCATATACCACTCTGATATCCTTCAAATTTTGCTTCATCCATAACACCTATGTGCAGCATGAAGCTGCAATAATGTATTGTGCCTCTGTAGTAGATAATGACAGTGAATCTTGCTTCTTTCTTAACCAAGAAACCAATAAGCTTCCAAGAAAGAATGCACCACCACTTGTAATTTTTTTTTCATGCACACAACCAACCCATTCTACATCTATGTAAGCACTCAAAGAGAAATCAATATCCTTTAGATACCACAAACCATGTTTCAGAGTACCTTTCAAGTATCTAAATATCCTTTTCACTACTGCAACATGTGACTCTTTGGGATCTTCTTGAAATCTAGACACAAGACAAATTGCATGTATAATATCCAGTCTAGTAGTAGTTAGATACAACAGTCCTCCAATCATTGATTTGTACCTGCTCTGATCATCCTTAGGATATTCATCATTCTTGCTCATATTGTAACCAATAACCATAGGAGTACATACCAGTTTAGATTCTTCCATTCCAAAATTCTTCAACATTTCCTTAACATACTTAGATTATGAAATGAATATCCCTTTCTTTGTCTAATTGATTTAAATTCCAAGGAGAAATCCATCCCCCCAAACATAGACATCTCAAACTCTTTTTGCATCTCTTCTAAAAATATCTTGCACATACTTTCATTACCACCAAAGATTATGTCATCAACATACACAACCACAATTAGGATTTGATCTTTTTCAACTTTTAAATAAAGATTTCTATCTATAATACATTTATTGAATCCTTTTTGCAACAATTACCTATCCAATCTTGCATACCAAGCTCTTGGAGCTTGCTTGAGTCCATATAATGCCATCTTCAATTTTTAGACCATTTTAGGATTAGCTGATAACTAAAAGCCTTATGATTTTTCAATGTAAGCTTCTTCTTCCAACTCACCATTCAAGAATGCAGACTTCACATCCATTTGATAGAATTTGAAATCCTTATATGCTACAAAATCTAAAAACATTCTAATAGCTTCCATCCTTGCCACCGAAGAAAATATCTCTTCAAAATCTATTCCTTCTACTTTTGTAGCCTTTACACATAAGTCTTACCTTGTTTCTTACCACTTCTCCACTCTCATTCAACTTGTTCTAGAATGCCCATTTATTTCCAATCACATTTTTGTTTGTTGGTCTTGGGACAAGTTCCCAAGTTTGATTCTTCTCAATTTGTATCAATTCTTACTCTAAAGCCTTGATCCAATATTCATCTTTACATGCTTCAATCATTGTTTTCGGTTCAACTTTGGAAAGTAAGCATAAGCTTACTTTTCTTCTATCATAGTAGTCTTTCTTCTTGTCAACACACCTCTACTATTTTCACCAATAATTTTATCTTCTAAATGATTCTTTTGTACATACTTAGGGATCTTAGGGATCTTTTTTGGAGCTTATTCTTTTTTCAACTTGCACTTCTTTTTCCTTACCTTCATCTTTATCTTCTTCTTTGCAAGAGGACTCATTTGATTCATATCCATCTATCATCATTAAACTTTTATATAAGTCTTCATCCACTTTGACACTTTCACTTTCAACAATCTTTTTCAGCCTCTTGTTGTAGCATCGATAAGCCTTTCTTCTTGTAGAATATCCAAGGAAGATTACTTTATTAGATTTTACATCAAACTTTCCTAATATTTCTTCATCTCTTCTGATATATCATTTTCTTCCAACACTCTAAAATATTTCACAGTGGGGGTTCTTCCATACCACAACTCATAGGGATTCCTTGACCTATTTTTCATTGCTTGTACTCTATTGAGTATGTAGACTGCAGTATGAATTGATTCTCTCCAGTGGACATCCAACATATTTTCTTCCTTCATTATTGTCCTTGCTACTTCTTGAACAATCCTATTCTTCCTTTCCACAGCTCCATCCTACTAAGGAGTCCTAGGGGTTGAAAAATGCCTCTTTATTCCATGATTTTCATAAAAAATGTTAAACTCATTGGAGCTGAAAACTCCACCTTTATCAGATCTCAAACATTTGATCTTCATATCCATTTCATTTTCAACCATAGCTTTGAATGCCTTAAAATTATCTAAAGCTTTTTATTTTTCTTTGAGAAAAGTAACCCAAGTCATTCTAGAGTAATAATCAATTAATAGCATGAAATACCTATCACCTTGAAAAATTATGATTCTTGTAGGTCCACAAAGATTTGTATGCACCAACTCCAAAGCACTGGTAGTAGATTGTTTTTTACTTTAAAACTCTTTCTAGCTTGCTTCCCAATCTAACATTCCTTGTAGACAACATTAATAGGCTTTGTAATCTTTGATAGATCTCTCACGACTGTAATTGAACTAATCCTCACTAGGCTATCAAAATTGATGTGATACATTCTTTTATACCATAGCCAACTTTCATTAATCTAAGTCATAAAGCACTGGCCATTTTCTCCCTTAAGTTGATAAACATTTCTATCTATCCTTCTTCCTACTGCAACCATAGTTCTAAATCCTTTTCTGATCTCACAACCATTGTCTTGAAACACAAGATTATATCCTTTGCTACACATTTTTCCTAAACTCAAAAGGTTATGTCATAGACCCTTAACATAAAGAATATCATCTATATTATGCTTTCCATAAAAAATGATTGAACCTTATCCACATATCTTAGTATATGTACCATCACCAAAATTAACTAAACCACCTTCAAAATTCTCAAGCTTAATAAACTTACTCTTATCACCTATCATGTGATTTGAGCATCCACTATCAATCGTCTAGTTTCTCTTCTCTTATCTAGCATTAAAAGAAGTCACCATTGCTCCTTCAACGTTATGAGCTGCTTCCAAAGCACTTTCCTTTATACATCTCTCAGAGTTAGCAGAATTAGTTCTAGAATTTAGAACCATGAACAAGCATTCATCATCTTCTTCTTTCGGATAATCAAATTCATCATCAAATATAATGGAATCTTCTCTAACATAATAACTTTTCTTAATTTATTTACCTTTATTCTCCTTTGAAGCTTTGACAAGACATCTTGAAGCATAATGACCAATCTGCCCATAGTTAAATCATTTAAAAGGTAACTTACCTCTGTATTTTCCAATGCACTTTTTCAAATTTCTCACAAATTTTTCTTCCAACCCATCAAACTCATCTAGATTAGATTCCTCATTCTTCTCTACTTTCCAACTTTAAAAGTAGAATCTTTTCTTGAATCACTTGGACCAAATTATCTCAATTCAAAAGTAGTTAAAGTACCAAACAACTAATCTCTAGAATACTAATCTAAATTTTGAAATTCTTCAATAGCAGAAACCTTATGACTATAAGCTTTAGTAAGAGTTCTTAGTACCTTCTTTACCACCTCATCTTCTTCAAGTTTTCCTATAAGGCCTATAATGGAATTGAAAAATTCATCCACTCTATGCATGTAGTCTATAATATCTTCATCTTCTATCATCCTTAAGGTCTCAAATTTAGTCTTCAAATTTTGCTTGACTTTATCATCTCCTTCATAAATACTTTCCAGCTTTTTCCCAAATTTCACTAGTAGTTTTAAGACTCATAACTTTCAAAAAAAATTGAATTAGAAAGACCACTCAAAAGAGCATACCTTTCTTTTCCATTGTTCTCATATTCATTGATCTCATCATCAGTACTCAAACCTTTTGCAAGCATTATATATCCAGTTTCAACAAACTTCCAAACTCCACATCCCAAAGAAATAAGAAAACCTTCCATCTTGGTCTTCTAGAATGCATAATCAAATCCATCAAAAAAAGACACCTCCTTCTTGTGTGTCATCCCATATCTACCTAAAGCAGCTAAGCTTTCTTCTAAGGAACCTTGCTCTGATACCAATTATTGAATGCATAAGACAACTAAGAGGGGGGTGAATCAGTTGTACATTAAAACAACAAAACCCTCATTCACATTCATATATGTATTAGTCCTTAAACCCTTAACAACCATTAAGCCCTTATCATGCATTAGCAGAATGTAAACATGAGAAATAGTAATGCAAACACACCAAACACATGAGAACACTTGATTTATGTGGAAAACCCAAGAAGGGAAAAAACGATGAGGATTAGCTCAAAATATAAAGTAATTGTAACACCAAATACAGTAGGCTCACTATCGGAGGGCTCATTTCCCAGAAGAAAAGAAGGGATCACTGCCAGATTAGAAAGAAGATTGTTCCAATGAGAAATCCATCTTAAAGCAATAGAAAAGCACCAAAATATTTGCACTCTCTATAGAATGTAGACACCTTCTTCTCACTACTTCCTATAGTCTTAGGCATTAAACCTCATACTACATTTCATACTTTTGCACTTTACATTGCATAATTCACACATCAAATTATCACATATATAGCATCTTCAACCTTGAAAATAATCCACAAGGTTAGTTATGTACCTCAAACATGTAAATTCAAATTAGGTTGGCACTAAGCATTCCTGTGGTGGAAAGGAATGAAAGAGGACCACACCATACCTTAACTCAAACCTAAATCCATACATATACACCACGCCATGCTTCCACGAACACTGAAGCATATTTGCAATTAGTGTAAACACCCAAGGTCAGTCGAACCCATGTTAACACCATTAAATAATTAAGTAAAAACTTCCTTTGATCCAAAAAAAACTCACAGACCATAAACAACACTTTAATGCAATCTAGAATATTCTATCAACACCCTGAAATCCAACAACTCCTTCACAACATCATACACCAAAAGAACATATTCATTTTGTACAACCGGCTAACCTTCCACACACTGTAACACCTGAATCCAACCTTACAGAGCACCAAAACACAAAAAACGTAGATTGAAGATAGATATGAGAAATATAGGCACACCATCAAATCCATAAGACCATAAACCAACCTACAGATAAATGTGGAGATAAACCAACCTACAGATAAATGTGGAGAAAAACCATTTCTCCTAGACAATACTACTTTCACAGTTCACACACTAGTAAACACAACTTTCTCTGCACAACGATCCAGAACCTAAAACTCTAGATGTAACACCTATGATCAACATATCTAAACCACACATACATATATTCAACCATGAAGAAATGTGGAGCAAAACACTAAACACCACTCTGTCACACTAAACACTCTTCACCACATTGTTTCCTCTTTTATTCATTTTTTCTCAAAAGCACTTGGAGACCAAGCACTACAAACTCAAACTCATCACTTGGAACAATTCTACAACATCTCAACCACACAAGAGGTTGAACATCATAAATCACCAATACATGCTTATCAAAGCAACATTAGAGGTTGACATCAGTGTTACTACAAATGAAAACATAATGCAACTAGTCAAAGCATTATTACAAACTTCCAACAATCTCTCCATAAACCTATTGGCATCAATGCAACAACCTAGAATTGTTGACATCAATGACAACACACAAGCTACTCATACTTCCAACATCGCATACCTCTAATTTATAGAAAAATGGAAGAGGAATACCACAAATGGTTTCCTAAAATAATGTACCATCAAATCCTAGTAAAATATAAAAACTCTCACAACCAAAATGAAGAACCTCTTTTAGAATAGTAAATGTAACTCCCAATGACCCATGAATAGAAAAAATAAACTTTATACTAATAATAGACAACATATTTTTCTTGTAAATCCTTTATAATGGAACATATCCCAAAGTAGGTGTCCAAAATCACCCAACTCATACAGAATCCACCAATAACATTCAAGATTCTCCACTACTCAATTATCTTGCCCAAGTTGAGAAATTAGCTAAAAATAGATTTGTAACCAACACTACCAATTCCACTCTAGGCGTCTAAGGACACTTTACAAGAGTATTAGAGATACATGAATAATGCATGAGATTACAAGGTAAATATCACCTTAATCCTAATATTAAGTAGAGAAAGTTGAATTAATCCATAGTGTAGAAAAAGAAATGCAAGAATTTAGAAAAGTCAACAAAACACATATCAACCCCTATTACTAGTTGATAAAATGATCCCTAGTAATTACAATGTTTATAACTTTATGATTAGTGTGTTTCAATACAAAATACCATATTTATAAAGTTTTGTAGGGCTGAAAAGTGGCCACAATGATGAAGTTATAGTATAAATACAAAATTAAAAGGAATAGAGAAAACTATTATAAAGTACATAAAAAAGTTCACTTTCAAAATTAAGACCCAAAAAGGAGTTCATTTACAAGATAAATGGCCCTATAAAGGTCGCAAAATAATAACTACACAATAAAATATATGATAAGACTCAATTTCTAAAAAATGAATAAGTCAAAACTAAAAAATTACCATACCAATACAAAGTAGGTAAAATTATACCCCATTTAAAAGAACTTGTGCCAAAAATTACCTCTATAAGGATAATAATGAGCTTCCCAAAGTGGTCCTATCTAACTAAAAAGGTCAATGGAGAGGGGTGCAAGGTCCTAGTGGCAAATGGTTGGTGCTCAAAGAGTATGAAGATGGATCCACTAATAGTGACAATACTCAAGATAAATGCTAGTAGAGGGACAATGAGGTAGTGGTGATGAGTTGGTTGAGTGTTACTCAAGAAATGTAGAGGCTAAGAATAGGTAGAGATAGTTGTAAAGGTGGCATCTAGGAGGTTGAGTGTTTCAAGAGGGTAGTAGTGTGGTGACAACATAAAGTGGACTACACAAGGGCCAGGTTGTTTGATCCCCAAAGTTATTATAGCCTATTTTAAGGGCCATAGGTGGTCTATATAGGTTGCTCATTGTATAAGTGGGTAACAATCCCTATGTAAAGGGGTTTATGGACCTAATATATTTATTAATTTAAAAAAAATAGTTCCCCTATATAGTATGGTACAACCATATGGCCTTCTTGGGAAAATTTGCATTAGATTCTCCTAACATAGATTTTAAAAAATTTACTATTGAAAATAGGTTTTTAATGCCTTCCAAAAAAACTAGTAATATATATGTGATCATGATCAAACCCTTTGGTGTACAATGACTTCTAGATCTCTAATTTTGATAAAATAAAAGTCAAAACTAACTTGTTTGAGCCTCCTAAACATAATGGAATAGCTAAATAAGTTTTCTAAATTACCATTATTCCTCAATCCCATATCCAACCCATGTGCTTAGTATGCTTACAATTTGAGAAATTTACATGATATATTATTTATATTCATTACTATAAATTCTTACATGCTTTAGACTATATTTCCTCTTCATGTAAAAAAAAATCCCCTCCTACAATTCCTTATGTCTTACAAATACAACTAATTGTCAAGGGGATATCATACCACTAATTCTCTCATGTTTAGATTTTGTAGATAGTTACAATTGCTTATAAATAATCATCTTTAGTTGTTATGGATAGTACATAATAGAAGGGAAACATATATTATGACACCTTACAAGGTCCATTAATTTAGATGGACCCCCCACCCTTAAAAATATCCTTTGATGTTTGAATATTTACTTTGCATTCATATTTATGAGTGCTACATAATATTAGATGCATGATCATTCTAGGATTCACATGCACCTCAAAATGAGGATAAATTATAATGAATTTTGAATACCTATGACATTTTATATTTAGTTTTATGCTTATTTTGAGGAGAGTTTCTTGATACATAGATATTAATAAATTACATAATTTTATACAAAGTTGGGCCCCTACCTAACTACCCATTATATATTCTTAGATATGTATCCTTTAATCCATCAACATGTTTACACATCCCCATAGGTTTATCCTATTTTATTATGTATTTTACCTATACATGCATGTATTTCTATACATATATTACCCACTCTAATCTATCCCCTTTTATCATCCAAGAAAAGTTCATACTTGTGAGAATATCCTCATAGTCACAAACCCATCCTTCCCAATTTTAAATTTTTAAAATCCAAAATTAGCCTACTCTCATGTATACCCTTCCCACCTAGGTTTGACTAAACATAATTTTGAGTGATACATGTTATGCCACTTATATTTAAATGCATTCAATGCAAATGCACTTTATCAATCAAGGAATCATCAAGCATTATCCAATTATAACACAATACATATTTTAATTGGTTTACTAAAAGTAATATAGATGTTCATAAGCAATCATAAGAGCATATGCATGATTATTAAAGAGTGTTATTTTTTTTGTACACATATTTCCACAAGTTGATCTAGGAGATGTTCCCTTGTGACATATTAGTAGCCCCACCAAAGTATTTGTAAATATTGGCATTCTTTAGACATTAGAAGAGATAGATGATATAGAGGAAAATGAATTGAAGTGAAGGAATATAAGTCTATAAGGACACATCAAACAAACAAACAAACAAACAAAAAAGTTTTTAAGTACAAGACAAATTCACAATCATGGACTTATCCTTGCTCAAACTCATCCCTAAACAAAGTAAATAAAATATTATAATTAAAATACAAATAATTTATTATCATTAATACATTTTAGAGCCCACAATATTTATATTTTTGTGTCATTCTAGATTGCATACATTTTTCACTCATAAAACTTATTATAATTTACAGTTACTCTTCTAAAATAACTTAGATTATCAAGAGAAGGGTGCCAGTCCTCCCCTGCACCAAGGTCTAATGTTAACCCTATATAAGTATGCTCTAGCTCTAAATCCTCATGGTAACCCTTTGGCCGGTAGAAATGATAATCCCAACCATATTGAAGGGGATAATGAGGAACTACATGTTGATGAAAATCCTACTACTGTTGAAATTCCTGTTGTGGAACCTAATCCCCGCCTACCTCCCATAGTCACTACTAGGAGGGTGCTAATTCCTACAAAGAGCCAGTCCCCTATGGCTAATGTTTCCAACCCCTCAACTCTTGTGTCATAGAAGAGTGAGGAAAAATGAGTATATGAGATAGAGCTCATCAGGGCTATGCCAGAGAAAAGAAAACACTCGCCTTTGCTACTGGAACTTCCCAAGGCAAAGAAATTCAAAAGAGATATAAACCCTAGGGATGTCATTAATATTTCTAAGGGATGCATAATGAGGAGATGAAGGAGACTTTGCAAGGGAAAGGGAGCAGAGGGAGTGGTGGTAGAAGGTCTTCCCACCTAGCAAAAGCTGCCTCGAAGGACAAAAAAGGTAAACAAAAAATGACTGTATGATGAGGAAGACTTGGAATATGAAGAGTTTGAAGCTCAAGAGGAAGAAGATTCTAAGGATATGGATTTTGAGGACTCAGCTTATGATATGGGGGAATAAGGATTTGAGGAGGATAAGGAAGAGGAAGAGGAGGAACAAATTGAGCAATTTAAGGAACAAAAGAATGATGTTGAGAATGTGTAGGATGCAAGGAATATGGGTATGTAGATTAAAACAGAGAACTCAAGCACTGAATTCTTGGAGAGTAGACTAAATTTTATGCAGGTTTAGTTTGATGAAATGGAAAGCCATAGTTACGCTAATGAAGGTAACTAATAGACTGATGAGGAGGGCAATGCTAGGAGCTGCTTCTAGAGAATCCAAAATTACCAGGAAGTTGAGGAAACAAGGGAAGCCAGATGTCTTAAAGATGTTGGACGAATCCAAGGGACCTAACTGGAGAGAATAGATCTCTCTTGTGGGAGAATATGGGCTGAAGAAAGCCAATTAATGGCTTCTTGTTGTTGCTTTGATGACTACTTTTAGTTTTTTATCCTTTTGTTTCATAATCTCGGACTGTTATTTTATAATAGCTATGCTATGGTGGAATACCACTTGGGACACTATTGACTTAATTAATGGTTTACGTAGTTTTAAGTTTGCTAGTATAAACTTATTATTTTTTATTATTACTGGCTGGACTATGGTTACTATGTTAAATGATGGCATGCATGCTAATCTAGTTGTTGTTTTTTGGTTCTTGTTGGTGGTGTTGTTTCCCACCTTTTTCAATTCATTTTTGTCTGTTGGTTGTAACCATGGGATCAAGGCCCTTCCCTGCTTATCTAATCAAAAACTTAGATTATCAAAGCTCAATTATATTTTATCATTAATTAATCTAAGTTAGTAATATTTATGTATATACACATTATTATATTAGTCTAAATGAAACTCAAAGAATATGTATGTATGTAAATTAAATGGGTTAATAATTTTGAACCCCATGGTTGACAATAAAAATTTGAAGGTGACAAGCATTGTCTCATAAATTATGATGCATATTGAAATGATTATATTTTATCATTAATTAATCTACGTTAGTAATGTTTATGTATATAGACATTATTAGATTAGTCTAAATGAAACTCAAAGAATATGTGTGTATGTATGTATGTATGTTAAATAAATGAGCCAATAATTTTGAACCCCATGGTTGAAAATGAAATTTTGAAGGTGACAACCATTGTCCAACAAATTATGATGCATGTTGAAATGATTATATTTTATCATTAATTAATGTGTTAGTAATTTATTTATGTATATACACATTATTAGATTAGTCTAAATGAAACTCAAAGAATATGTATGTATGTAAATTAAATGGGTCAATAATTTTAAACCCCATGATTGACAATAAAACTTTGAAAGTGACAACCATTGTCCAATAAATTATGATACATATTGAAATGATAAATATAATAAAAATGTTAAGTTATTGAAATAATAAATATGATGAAAATGTAAAACTATTAAAATAATAAATATAATAATATTATTAAACTAAACAACTTGAAATTGTACAAAGAAAAATCTTAAATTTAATTTTTAACAGTATTTTTTACCAAAGACACATTCAAACTATTCATTAAATTGAAGAAATATTTAAATCAACCTTTTTTAAATTTATAAAAAAAACACATTCAAGCTATATTTGAAACTAT
Source organism: Sequoia sempervirens (assembly GCA_007258455.2). Taxonomy (NCBI): domain Eukaryota; kingdom Viridiplantae; phylum Streptophyta; class Pinopsida; order Cupressales; family Cupressaceae; genus Sequoia; species Sequoia sempervirens. The sequence continues at coordinate 460,536,472 of VDFB02193867.1, forward strand.
GTTAGAATCCCCCAAATACTTTGAAAGGGAAACGAAAATGACTCAAATAATGTAGGGAGACTTTATTCACGATGTTCCTCATATGGATATAGGAAAACCCATCATAATCATTGATTTAAGACTTAGGCTCAAAAATAGGTGTGAAGGGGTTATGGATGGGGAAGGGATGTTTACTTTTGGTAAACACTTTATGAAAAAAAAATATAAGGATTTTGTGTTGTACATAATATGATGATGATTTTTATTATTTTTTAAATGAGATTGGTGAGTACAATTTTGAAATGCAACATGTAATTATATAATAATAATAAATATATTTTCATCTTGGCATATAAAATATTATCTAGTTCTTATTGTCATTTTTCAATCATTTATGTTGAGGAATCTTTATAATCTTACAAGAGTCATCCTTCTGATTTATATCGATAGTGACATTAATGGTGTTATTTATTCATGTACATCATGATGAAAGAAAATGAAACGAGAAATTCTTGTGATCATCACTTTATATTTGAATATGTTGGAGAAGAAATTAACCAAGTAGCTTTTTCTTTCTATATTAGAAGTTATTAAACATTATTTATATAGTAAAATTGGGTTTCGTTTACTACTTTCAATAGCATGTTATATTAAATGGGCTTTTTTTCACCCCTACCAAGCCCATATTATCATCCATGAACGTAAAATCTACAACTTTGAATATGAAAATAATACCTTATATTTCATCTATGCATGTTTGAATAGTGAAGGGTAAACATGTTTCTTTTATATAGAAATGTTACAATTTTGTAAGATTATTTTTTTATATATTTTTCTATTTTCTAGATAAGATATACTGGATTTACTCAGTCTATGCCTATTTGAAAAGTGTCAGTTAACATTGTTTCTTCTTGAGAAAAAGGGTTATAGCCTAAAAATAAGTGTATATATAAAATTGTGTCCCTTATTTTATTGCGTTTTTTATTTTTTCCTTCTTTTAGTTTTGGTTGTTTGATTGTTTTCTTGATTTATTTGTATTTAGATTTCTTTTTTCCTTTCATCTTTTTGTTTTCAATTTAATTTTAGTCATTTCTCTTTTACTTTATATCCTTCTATCTTTCTCTTGAGGTCTTGTCAATTTTTTTTCTTTTGATTTATACTTTTTTGTTGTTGTCTCAATTATTTAGTTACATTTATTGGTTTTTTTGTTTTTCTTTTCTTTCAATTTTTTAATGTCTTTGTTGTCTTGGCCCACGTGCATCTTTCCCTCTCTCCTCTTGGTCTTTTTAAGAATGGTCTAGGTCTGTAGTTGCCCTTTTTTTCTCTTGGTGCTCTCAGCTCTCATCTTGATGATGGATCACAGAGTGTGATCTGAAACGTTGATGCAAAAAATTCACACACAATCGAATCCAAAAATCACTTAGCAATAGCTTTATGGATTGTGGAAACTTGATATCACTTAATAATGCATTGATTTAAAATATTTCATTAAATCTTATGTTTAGATTGGGTTAGTCTTACCCAACACAAGTTCTACATGCTTTTTATTGTGATTTGTATTGCATTAAGTAGGGATTTAAATTTTAGACTTTGTGGTTATAAAAGAAAATATACTTGGTCAAAGCCACTTAATGGCTTCACAATTATAATAGTTTATTTTGGAGTGAAAATATTTGTCTCACTTCACTTAATTAGTGAAAGGAGTGGGTTGCTCTTACTTGATCAAATTGGTGGTTCACTCACCTATGAGATGTTTTTCATAATAGAGTACTCGTTCCTTAAGTGGGGAGTGAACCACTTCATTTGCTCAAGGGAGAATGCAACTAGAATAGTAGTCAAACCACAAATAGAATAACTTATTATCTTCATGGGAGAAAATTATTAACATCATGAAGGTTATCTATTATGATTATGGAGTAGACAAACTATAATAGATTTATATCCTTGACTTGACAAATTACCTTAAAAAATGTGAGGCAAGGGCCATGATCCATAATTATTTATCTATTTTCCAAGTGAAGCAAGTCCACATGTTACAATCAACATAGGTTAATGGAGTCAATCACTACATTCATCCCTTTTTATCTCAAAAAAGGAGAATCTTTCTTATATAAGAGATATAATATACCTCTAAAAAGTTGAATAGTATTATGTTGTGACCTTAAATTCACAAATTCACATGTTCCATTTATGTTAATTGAAAGTGTTATTTATAACAATTCAAATCAATTTGATGATGCATTATATACATGGGTTAAGACAAATTAGACTATATAGTTGAATGATACTTTGACAAATCATACATGATAAATGTCATTAAAGGTTATACAAGAGAACTAATGATAAATTAAAAAAGCATAAAAGAATGGTAATGGTGAGATTTGTATACCCATCTTAATTCCCATTTAGTTTTGTCCCCATTTTAAGAGAATGCATTACCATAATTATATATCAACAAATTCCTTGTTTACACATATTCCCACTTTTTAAAAACACCTTATCAATTCATACATATTCTCCCACACATTCCAAAATTATTTCACCTCCTATATCTAAGCATTCACTCCATACATAGGAATTATCACTTCATCATATTGGGTCATTCTTTTGGTTGTGGGATTATTGGTAGGACCAAGCCAACTTTATAACAACATACATTCACCACAAAAGAGATGTGGCACAAACAAATCCAAGGGACATGATATACAATATAAATTTTCCATGAGATGATTATACTTGATTATAAGTATGGGTTCAAAAGGTGTAAGATAGAAAAAGATATAGAGATATATGTATAGTAGTTGTACAAGATATAGAAAGAGATATAATTATGTACATGTAAACAATGTAATGAGAATGAATGGATACATGTTATGTAATTTAATAGATTGTAGGAGAAGATAGATAAGGATATATGATGTAACAATGCTATAAATGATGAATACAATCTATCACAATTTGGTCTAACTCATATGTATTGGGTTTTGATGCATGTTGTGTATGTTAATAGATATATTTTTATAATTTTACATATCATTTCTTGGCACACCCTTCTATAACTCATTATATATGATTTAATACTCCCTATCCTTGACACCAATGTATAAATACAAAATTCAAGTAACCTAAGCTCAAATCCCTAATATGTCCTCATTCTTTCCAAAATCTTAATTTCATTATGGTAAGAGGACAAAAGAGATATCTAAACCATAGATATACCATTTGCAATAGAGAAGGATTAAACCATGAAGGATTATAAAAATTGTGATTTTGTGACAAAATTCCTCGGGTTATAGCTTCATGAGAATAAGTCATTAGGGATGAATAAAAATATTAATAAAGTACCAAATCAAAAAGAAGTATTGCAAAAGTAGGTAACAAGAAACAAAGAGATATTAAAGAAGAGATTAAGTTAGCAATGGGATTGAACATGGAAGAAAAGAGACTTAAAATAATTTAGGAGAGACATGAAAGATACCACAAAAGAGTGGAGAAGTTTAGAGAAATTGAGATAGAGCACGTCAAGGGGGTTTCTATAGATGAAGGTAGGGATTATAAGAATAAAGAAAAGGATTTGCAATACACTAGAGGGGTTGCTATTGATAAGTTGAAGAGGAAGAGAATAAGGAAAATTGTTAGTAGAAGAATTAAGCATCAATGAGTGCACTAAGGGGGTTGCAGCAAAATAGGATTATGTGGAACCCATTATCATCTCCTAAATAGAGAGATAAGGGTTAACTATACTGATCCATAATAGAAACAAATCTAGGAAACTCAAAGACCATAGAGAGGAAGTAAACAAGATTAAAAAAATATTAGTAAAATAGATTGAAGAATGTGCATTATTTGTGATTCATTATAAGAAGGGTGTAGAAGAAAGGTTTCTCTATCATTCAAACTCTTGACTCATGCATTTCAGCTAGAATCTAATTTTCCTAATAAAAAATAAAATTTAACAATGTATTTGAGTAATTACTAGCCCTATTAACAAAATTAAAATCTCTAAATTTTAGTGTAGAATATTTAGATGATGTGGTAAGAAAAAAAGTGGGATTAAAAATAGAGAATGTTAATTAGTTTGAATTTACAAGATAAGAAGAGTGTAGAGTATAAGGAAATGGAAAGCATGATCAAAGACCTTTCCATGGACACTATTGAGACAATTAACAAAGTTTGGGAGAACCCTAAATTAATGAAATGACATTAACTGAAAAAAAAAAAACCATCTCCTAAATTGAAATGATTGCATGAAGAGGTGTGTTGGGACTCAATTTGATAGTGCCAAATTTGACTTGAGTCCCAACTCCTTTGTGCACTTAGGCCTCATTTTTCTAATCGCATACAACTAAGCTAAGAAAATTTTATATGAGTCTCCATTTGTCGAAATTACCTAAGTATTTCTTTTGTCATCCCCATGTGTTTATTATGGAATAATAATTAAATAGATCCAATAAAATACGTGTGGGGTGTTTTCTAGTCTTTTATTTAAGTGTGGGAAATTTTTTGGATTTTCAAAGTTTCCCTTTCATACTTTCCCTTCCATGTGTTCCTTTTCTCCCAACTTTGGTGTTTCCTTTATTCCTTTCAAGATATCAAGCTTCCCCATCCAAGCACACCTTTCCTTCAAACCCTCACCTTCATCCTCCTTTCCTAGCTAGGATTTTGGGGTTCACCTTCTCAACATTCATTTCCTCTAAACCCCACTTTTTCCCTTTTCCTTGTCAGAGTTTCATGCATTTCCTTCTCAATATTTTTTTTTAGACCCCCATCTTGAACCTTTATGTTAAGTTACCTTTTGGAGCTAGAGTTTCAATCATCCCTTTACTCAAGTACCTTTTTCTTAGCATACCAAGTCCCTAGCTTCAAATGTTTCCTACTATATCCTTTATTTAATATAGATATGCAAGAATATCCTTAAAGTAATATGAGTTATTGATACTCCCCAAACCTATATTGCTAACACTTTTCACTATGTACCTCCTAAGGATTGTTTGTTTAGAATTATCCTTATTTGTATGCCTTAAAGGATGGATTTCTTGTTACTCTTGATCCCTAATACCCCAACACTAGTATCAGTCATGAGGTATTTCTAACCCCTAATCCTTGAAGCTCCAAAACTTGTTCCTTTTATATTGTTCATCCCTACCTACCACCTTACACAACATAAAACACCATTAATGATAAAATTGATGGTATAACTACTCTAGAATATAATTTTTTCCAAGAACAATTATTTAATATCAAGGACATATATTCACAAATAACTTTAAGTGAAAGATGAAAGAAACCATACTACTTTTAATGCGATGCTTGATTTTTTGATGTGATTTCCTCCATGAAAACTATAGGCCATCATTTTAGCAAAAAAATTTAGATCCCAGTTTGTTCTACATGTAACATTAATTATATTTGATCCTAGACCAATTTCCTAATGGATTTAGTAACCAAATAGAGTGTTATATATAGTAGTTCATTTTCTAGAACAAAGTTTGGTCATTTATTTATTTTTATATGACTACAACATGTTGAGAAAGATCCATGGTTTCAATCTTGTATGTGTTAGTGTAATTAAATTAATTATTACATTAGCATAAGTTAACTTAGGTCATATATCATTTAGTCCTAGGTTGCATTTTTAATAAATCATTTAATAATGGGGTAATTCCCCCTTCCTTGTTTGTAGGGATAAGATTCCTTCTAGAATATGAGTTGTCCTTCTAGAACTTATCCACTCCAATTGAGCTGTCCCTCTGTCCACCTAAAAAATGGGTTCTCTTGATTTTATTTTCTCATGGCATTTAAAATCAGTGGTTGGCATCTTATATTTTTCCATCCATATTTAAGTTTGCAAATATATTATATATTGTCGGCATTGTTCAAAAATAATAATAAAGGTTTTTTTGATTTTTTGAATTGTATTTATGCAATATTCAAAAAATATTTCAAAATATTTGTT
>VDFB02193867.1:460542506-460660531 GCA_007258455.2 Sequoia sempervirens
AGTAGAATCAACTAAAAGGGATTTTGTCATCAAGGACAAACCATATGATCACAACTAAGATCCAACACAAGGAGCTTATGCAATTCCATCTTGACCAATAATGCTATTTGTGGATGCATCTTCGTTAGTTTTTGTCTTAGTGGTTTTGCTTTAGGATATATAGCTAGGTGGTGAACCACAACTTTTGGATCAAGCCTAGGCATGTTAGCATAGGTCCATGTAAATTTTACCTTTCTTTCTCTTAGAAACACAACTATGAGTTCCTATTCTTCTGTTAAGAGTGAATATGCATAGAAGGTGATATATGTCATTTCTTTTGTCCCTAGGTTGATTAGATTGCACTTCTCTGCTAAGACTATTGACTTCTCCTAATGAATAACACTAAGGGGAAGATTGAATCCCTTATCCTCTAGCACCTTAGAGAGGTTTTCACCATTGGATGCATCCTTTATTTTTATTGTTTTTGGGTTAGAGAGTGCCACAGTGTGGTTTTCATTCAAAGACCTAGATATTATTCTTCAATTTTCACTTTTGCAACTAAGGGATTCAATCGCTTCCCCATAATAAGCATGTGTGCCCAAAATTATGTCAAACCCAACGTTGTGTTCTCCACATGTTACAGTATCCCACAATCCCATGAATTCTAAGAGAGCCTTCTCATTTTTGAATGTGTCTAGAATTGGTGGTCCTCATTGGTCGTAATCGATGAGTTGCAGATAGAATAAGTTTAGCCAATGGGTTTGGTTGTTTGAATCAAAAGATAGTTACTAATCATGAGAAGGGAGAAATTCTCAAATATCATGGGTAAGTTAGTTAGGGGGTCCTCGTCACACACATCGGTTATGTCAAAGGTATAGTTGTCTAAGGAAAGACCTATAGATATCAACAACTGAGGAGTAGCTTTGAATTTTCTCACTAGGGAACCTTTTCCAAGTAAGGTTATATTTAGAGGAGTACATCCAAGGCCAAGATTTCTCATGGGTATGTGCAGGATCATAATGGAAAAAATAGGCCCTTAAGTGGCGATAAAATTTAGAAAAATCAAAGTTAGGTAACTTGATGTAAAAATTTGAATAAGCTAGATCTATAGTTTTTCAAAAATATGTAAGAATAGAATCTATAGAAAATTGAATTTAGTTTTTAAAATACTAGGTTTTTTTTTTTTTTGAAAACAATCTATTTGGTGAAAATTTGAAATTTCAATGTAGTAGCACTTAAATTTCAAGGAAAAAATAAGTAGGTGTTTGTCTAACCATCCTAACCACAATAAAATGATAATTATTTTTTATAATATTTTAGATATAAGTAGAGGACTCATGTCTTGATGTGATGCATATTTTTTGTAATTTATTTCAAAGTAAATAATTATTTATAATTTTTTTATTACAATTTTTAAAAAATATAAAAAACTCATATGTCTGACCACCTTAACTTGGTCAAAACTTCATGAAATTTTTTTTTTTTTTAATCCTATATTATGCAAAGCATAGAAGGTAAGACATGTTTCATATTCAAAAAATTTCATACTGTTTGAAAGCTATAGATGTTTTTAAATCATCCTATCAATCAGGACTTTAGTTGCAATTGAAATAGAAAATGAATAATAATTATTTATTAAAGTCAAAGTAAAGCATAATTTATATTGGTGGAAAATTGAGAATCTCCTTTAAAAACCATTTTTGTTTCATCAATTTTGGGTAAAAAAAGGTCATCCACAACATACCCTAGACATACCCATCATATTGCCACTTTTTGGCCCATCATGATCCTACACATACCATCATAGATTTCTCAAGAATGAGTGGTACTAGAAGACCATTGTCATTCTCTCCAAGTTTCTTTTTTCTATTATATCCCATACCAAGCATCATTTATAGTCCTCTGTTGCTATCATCCATGAGAAGATCAGGCATGGTCCTTTCATCTTGGTATAGTAGACTTGATGTCTTTTTCATCTACCACTTCCCTACTTAGGTCCCCCTAGCATCTAAATCTGGAGGGTTATGCTTTAAAATTTTGGGATGATGTTTCAATTGGTTAGGGCTTCCCATGAGACCTAGGAGATTGAGGTAACTCTCCTATTACGAAAGCACTCTTTTTCATTTTGTAATCTCCACACGGATTGTCTTGGATGATTACTTTAATATCAAATATGTTAGGAATGGTGGGTGTCTTTGTCTCAGAAGTGGATGCTAAAGTAGTTGGGTCTACATATGGGTTTGAAGGGCCTTCATCATTCTTTGGGACTTGCGGGATCTTGTAGTACTTGGCTTCTAGGTTTTTGAAATAATAAAAGGGCTCAAGATCACCATGAACCATGACCTCTTGATTTTGATAGGGAAACTTGACACACTAATGGAAGGTAGATGCAACTACTTGCTTTCCATGAATCCATGGTCACCCCAGGAGGATATTACAAGGTAAGTCAAGGTCAAGGACCTGGCATGTGGTTTCCATGATGGTTGGCGCTACTTAAATAGGGAGTTGAATAGTGCCTTGAGACACTCTTTCCTAATCATCATATCCACTGATTGTAATACCTTTACCATTTTTAATGATGTCTTTAGATAATCCCAGATTCTTTATCAACTTAAGTGAATAGATATTTAGACCTACACCACCATCCAACAAGACCCTTTCGACTTTATTTTTATGGACCAAGACCTTGAGATGGAGTGTGTGATTATGAGATGGTTGTGTTGGGAGGTCTTGATCAGAAAATGTTAGGAGATGGGGTGTGGTGATTTGTTCGACCATATCTTGGAACTAATCTGCATCAAAATCCATGTGGACAATGGATGAAGCCAATGCTTCTTCTAGGATCTTCCTATGTGTGGGTGAGATATTCAACAACTCCATGATGGAGATCTAAGCAAGGGTTCTTTTTAGCTGGTCCAATAAATTATAACCATTGGGAATAGATTTTAGATTTGAGGTGGATGCCGTAGGTGGCTATGATGATCAAACAATGGTAACTTACCACATGTTGTGACTGCATAGTCGGCTTTGGCTCCCTTGATGTTAACAATAGTGACCCATTCATCTAGGGATTCAATGACATGATCGTAAACATGGTTTACATCACCATACTTTTTCTTTCCATGGTTATTCCCTTTATTGTGATCAAGCATCAGATTTGTATATATCTTAAGGTCTTGATTTCATGTAGGTTGTTCAACGTTTATGATTTTGTCATCAATAAGGTCTTGGATCAGATTTTATAATCTCATGCAACTATCCATCTTGTGTCCCTTGATTTTATGGAAATCACAAATGTGGTTTTCATTATACTATGGTTTTTTCACTTGGGGCTCTTGATAATTCTCATAAACAGTGATTTTAATGAGATTCTCATGTACTACTTTCTTCATAATAGATTCGATTGATTGCCCAATGGTTGTGTGTTTTCATATGGGGAGATATTTGTTTCGTGGGGGTGGTCTCCCTTGATTACTCAAATTTTTGACCACTTCATTATTGGGTGGTTATGAGACTGTGTTGGCTTGTGTGTTGTATCAATTGTTGGTTTATTGTTGTTGATATGACTAAGTTATTTTCCTTGGGGCATTGATGACCACTTTGGCATCGATGATACCATCATTAATGAAATTCTTGTTCTTTTCCCATTGTGAGGTTTTATTCTATAACTAGTTGATGGGTGATTATCATGGTTTTCTTGATATGCTGGTGTCCCCCCTTGTGCAATAAGGGATCTTTCAATGTTGAGCACCTTGGGGATCAACTAGTCATAGGTGGTGATGCATTGAATTTTTAGATGGAAGGATAGGGTTTTCTTGAGATTGGAAATGATAGTGCAAATTTTTTGTTCTTCTGGCATGGTCCACTCACTATTGTTGGCACTGGATCTCCATTGTTGTAAGAAGGATGTGAATGTTTCCCCCTTATCTTGTTTCAGAGCAGATAGTTCCTCTAGACTCACATCCATTCCAATGTTTAATGTGTAGTTCTATATGAATGCATCCACAATTTCTTTGAACTTTTTGATTCCGGGAGGAAGGTGAGAGAACCATTCCATTTCTAGTCCATCCAAACTTCAAGGGAATAGTCACATTAGATATGGTTCATTGTATGCAACTTCCATGCAATGTACCTAGAACTCCCTAATGTGATCTTTAGGATTACCCATACCACAATATTTGTCAAATTTAGGGATTTCAAACCCTTTTTGGAATGGCACCATTGCAATAGTTCTATCGAATGGACAAGGGCACGAATTACTTAGAATTTTTGTTGTTTTTATAGGTTGGAGATCTAACACTTGTTGTGAGAGTAATTTGATTTGTGTCTTCAAATCATTTTGTGGATTGAAAAGTGGGATGAATGTGTTTTGAGGTAGTTTGATTGTTTGAGTGATAGGTGGGGTGTTTTGGGCATTTGTGGGAGGTGGTTGCAAACTTTATTATGTGATCAAGGCTTGTTGATATGCCTAAAATTGTTGTTATTCCAACAACGCTTGTTGTTGGTCTTGTTGCTACTATGCCAAAAATGATTTTTATTGGTCTTGTTGTCGTTGTGCCAACATTTCTTGTTGCTGGGATAATAGTTGGGTTGCTTCTTGTTGTGCTTGGTACTATTGCAGGGCTTGTTGATATGCTTGTTGTTGAGATACTTGGTGTTGTGCTTGTACTTGTTGTTAAGGTTGATATTGGGCTTGTGCCTAAGCTTGAGCTTGTACAGCTTGGGAAGCCTATGTTGCTTGAGTAGCTTGTGCAGTTTGAGCTTCCTGAGCTACTTGCATAGCTTGGATAGCTTGGGTGAATTATTGTTGTTGTAATAAAGCTTGGGCTTGGGTAGCCTACTATGCTTGTTTTGTAGCTTGTTTATTTTGAAATTTTTGAAGTGCCTTTTGATAGGCTTGTTGGGAAATTAGCAATGTGATGCTATATTATTTTTCCATGTTTGGTTTTGATGGTGGTGGTGGAGGATTCAAAATGGTGTGAGATGTTGTGATGAGATTTTGTTGAGGTGTTGGTGGATTTTGCATGGTAAATGGTGCGATGGATATGCTAGGCCCTTGGGAGAACATGTTTTGAGGTATTTTTGGTATTGTAGATGATCTGTTGATTACTTTTATTGTTTGGATGGGTGCCACCTAGTGTTTCGATATCAATAACATGATTGAAGGATTTGGTATGTTTGTTTGATTTATGATTGGAGAATTGTTCTAATTTTGTTGATTGGGGATTGGTAAAGGGGGTGTCCCTAAACCAAGGATTGGTGTGGATGTTAATGGTAGTGGGGGAAATGTTGGGAAGATGGGTGGTGTGTTCCCTTGAGAAAATGATGATGATGAGGGATCAAAGATTCCCCCTTGTCCAATTAATCCACCCTTTCCTTACGAGATCATGGGGAGAGACTTGTGTGTTAAGAGGATATGTCAGTTTTGTGGAGAAATGGGGTGGATTGGTGGTGTCATGAAAGACAAGCAGAACATATGGGTGTTTTGGATATAGTGGGATGACTTGACCCAAGATGGTGTTTGAATCCAAGCCTTGGTTTTTTATAAGGGAATTTTTTTGAATAGCATAAAGCAATTAACTCTCCTTGTTGACAATACGTTGAGTTGGAGAAAGAGATGATGTGGGTTGTGGGATGTTTTGAGTGATTCTTTGAAAGGAGGGTGTAAATGAGACTAGTGGCATAATCCCAAAAATTTTCTCCACAAAAGTTCTTACATCATAATCAGAAGGGAGTTTAGCCCCTTCTTTTTCTAATTCTGGCATGCATTGTGAAGGATTAACTCTCATCATGACATTGCCAATTTTGTGAGTCTCAAGATTTTGGACCATTTCTAGGTTTCTTAAGAGTTCAAACATTCACATCACTCATCTCTAATCATCCTTTGATCCTTAACATCTTAGACTTTCTTTTTTGTACCTAAAGTTTAGATCAATCCAAGGAGTTAGAGGTTCACCTCCCACATTCCTAAAAATTGATCCTTATTTTATGGTCTAAACTAGATCTCAACACAAGAAGAACATGGAAACACACAAAGAAACATCCACTCACTTGAGTCAAACCGCACCCAAAATCAATCCCATTAGATCTAGCAATCCCCCACTCAATCTTCCTCAACATCCACAAGATCCTCAAGAGGGAGGTTGCCAAGTGGAGGATATCACCAACAATGTCTTAGGGATGACTCAAGATGAAATCATTGAAGGAGATACTAGACTTTGGGACTTTGGATTTTTTACTTTGGACTTGATTTTGTTTTGAATTAGATTTGATAATGAACTCATAAACTCCAAGAGGTTAGATTTTGTCTTGGAATAAATTTTTCCACAAGGTGATAATTTAACTAAGTGTATGAAGAAGGATGCATCCACACACACTTAGTCAAACAAGATGATTTTCATTTGATTTTCCAAAAGTCTACTATGAAGGGTTTTTCCAAGATTCTAAGAGTTGTTTGTGAGATGGTTTTGGATTTATGTTTGAGGATGGATGAAAGTGTTTGACTTGATCCTAAGTGAGCTTAGAGATACTTTTGTTTACAAGACCTTGGTATTGAAGAACATGCTATACATCTTATGTGAGAAACTCAAACCTTTGAAACAGACTTGGATTTTGACAATAGTAAAACAAATACAAATTGGGATTGTTCTTTGAAGCATGTTTGTAAAATTTAAAGACCAATCTCTCTCTAAATTCATAAAGTGTTGAAAGACATTTCTTGAGAGCTCTTGGACTAAGAATTTTAGACTTTACTTTTTGGATTTTGATCTTTCAGGAAATCATTTGAAAAAGAACATGTGTGGGGTTCCAATTTTTTCTTATTTGTGCTTAATGAGTTCTTGTACCACAAACACTTTCTTTCCTTAGCTTTCCAAACTAAATGTCTAATGTCCCAATTTATTTTCATCCCACAAGGTTCATTATGTGGAAATCAAGGAAATTAAGGAAATAGTTCCCTAATGTTGACTTTAGTAAGATAAAATTGAGATATAAATAAAAATTATTAGAAGTCTCTAAGGATGGAATCCCTAGGGAAAGCAATAGCACTTGGATTTTTTTTAAAGTATTTTCTCCTCCTAAAAGATTTGAAATTTTGATGATATTGTTGAATGTTTTTTCTCCAATGTTTTAGATCCAAGCAAAGTGTTTTGATTCCAAAATGATGCACAACTCGAGCATAGAAAAGACAATATTTGTTGAATTCCCACTTGGATAAATGTAGCTCTGCTTATTCTTAGTGGATGATTAGAAGCTTGACCACACTGGCTCCCCTCCATGACACACACTTATTGGGTCAGCCAAAATTCAATTCTCATGAATCTTCCATGAAAAAATTCTCATCTCTACTAAGAACCACAAAAATATGGAACGGCTTCAGAACAACCATTCTTGCACCAACAAATAGTAAGGATTTTTTCCTCTATACAAATTGGTTCTTAGTTAGGGTGATCAGGGAAATGACATCTTGAGAGCATACAAGAAGCCACTAAAGGATTCAATCAATCCTACTAGGGGCTCTTATACTTTTTATGGTAGTACCTTGTTCTAAAAGAAACTATATGGCTAAGGCCTACATACCATGAGGACTTGGAAATTTAGTCTTATCCATTTGTATACGGGACCGAGTAAAAATCCAGTTGGAATCACCTTCAAATTGGTCTTAGGCATGCCCCTCTAAAGGTAAACAAAAATGAGAAAGCACATATGTAGTTCATTCAATCTTCATTTGTGTGAACAAAGAGAGAACACACGTGATATACCTAACTCACACTAAAAAGATTTGTTCAATTTTAAAAGCCCAAATTAAAGTGTGGAGGAAATATTTTAGACAACCTAATATCACCAAAATACTTTTGATTCTCAAGATCACCGTGAAATGTGAAAGTAGTGCATGCGCCTTTTAAATGATATTAATAAAATACAAAACACAAAAAAAACATGTTCATTTTAGACCTCAAAGTAGTAATGGATTATTTTTATAACACCAAGATCAAGTGTGAAGTTTTCTTGTTCAATTCTTAAATCCAAAACCAACTCTAGTAAGTTCCTAAGGTTCTTTTTAATCCTTTTGATTATTCTTTTTAAAACACAAATGAAATTTTTTGAGTCCTAGAACTGAAGATAACAAAAGCTTTGAGAACTGGATTATAATTATTCCTAAAGTGTTTAAAAACACTTGTTTACAAATCATGAGATTATGTCATAATAAAACTTCTCCTTGGTTCCTCCTTCACTTCTTGATTACCTCAACCTACAAAAAACAAAGCCACAATTAGGTTAGAAGTCAAAGATGAACCAAATAAAAAGCACATGTCAAAATAAAATTGAAAAGTAACATTTTATCCAACTCCAACATCACAAGCCATTGAATAATTGCTATTTGGAGAAATAAGCATCACTCTAGTGAGGTTAGTGTCAATTTGTGAAAAAATAGAGGCTATGATTGCGTCACAATTTCTCTTTAACATCGCACTTTGGAGTTTTACTGGTCTAGGCTCAAGAGGATTACTTCAGTGTCACACTTTGAAGTGTAGACAATGTTGCTATATAGTGAGATTGGAATGATAGCATTGCTCTTTGACCTTCCTAGCATCACTCTCTCCTGAAGACATGAAAATTTGAAAAAAACAACAAAATTTTGACAAAAAACGTGTTAATTTTGAAAGGTGAGCCCTTTTTCTAGTGCCAAAATGTGAATGATCAAGATCTAGGCTTGCTCAAACATAACCAAACAACCCAATCTTAGTCAAAAAACAAGTCTAAAACAATCATTCCCCAAGAAATTCATTCAAATGCAAAGAACAAGAAACAAAGAAAATTTAATCTAATTAAAGATAATAAAACTCATTCTAAGCATTCAAACTAGCATCCCATGGGGGATTTAGTCCTACTTTGATGTAGAAAGTAGCCCTTTCCCAATTCCTTGAAAATATTTGATGATGATTGATGAAGATTGTGTGCTTCTTGATGCAAATTGACCATAACCTAGCTAAGATTGATAAAAGCCTATGAAAATGGTGGATGAACTTTCTCCAAATCAATAGATAGTAATCTTGCATAAAGTTGTGGAGCCAAAATCAATAGAGGAGTCCTCCATTCATAGGAAAGAAGGATGAGAAGTGAGAAACATGAAGAATTTGGGACTAAAGATGAACCAATAAAAATGTGCCACTTGTCAGCATGCTATTGAAGAGAGGTGGAGTACATTTTGATCAATGTGCATGATAAATGCAATTAGGTGGAATTTGAATTTTAAAAGATGGCTTGTGGTGGAAGAGTTGAAAGATGAGTTAATGCCACTTGGCTCAAGAAAAAGGACATATAAGAGTTATAATTCCTATGTTGGAGGACAAATCCTTTTGGGAAGGAGATTTCAAATTTAGGGAATAACCCCAAGAGATGTCATTTTGAATCAAAATAGAAGAATTTATAAATCAAATAGATTGATTTACTTGTGCAAGTTGAAAAATCTAGAGGATTTGAGGATTAGAGTTAGAGTTAATTAGGATTTAATTAACTTAGATGGAAATTAGTTTGATTTGACATTTGACTTAGATTTTTAGATTTATTTAAATTAAATGGGAGGAATAATGACCATTAGATTTAATTAAATAAAGTTTGATTTATTTATTTAAAATGGATGATGTTAGAGTTAATCAAATAAAGGTTAATTTATTTAATTAAAAAAGGTGACCTTAGGATTCAATTAAATAAAATGATTTATTTAATTAGAAAAATAATGATTTAATCAAATGAAGTTGATTTATTTGATTAATAGAGGAAAATAGTGAATTAATTAAACAAGGATTATTTAATTAACTGGCTAGTAAAGAAGTGATTCAGGGAGAACTGATGTTAGTAAATCAGGATTAGGTGCACGATATCAATTAGAATAATTTGAACGTCTACACCTAGAAAATACCAAAAAAATCACGTATACATTGTTTAATAAATTTAACTTAAATTTTTATTTTAAAACGAATTTAATATATTGTTTTATTTAAGGCTATGTTGAGGATCATGATGGGCCAAAAAGTGGCGATATGATGGGTATGTGGCCGATGTCTTTTTTTACCCAGAATTGATGAAACGAAAAGGATTTTTAAAGGAGACTCTCCACTTTCCACCAATATAAATTATTCTTTACTTTGAATTCAATAAATAATTATTATTCATTTTCTATTTGAATTACAGCTAAAGTCCTGATTGATAAGCTGATTGAAAAACATCTATAGCTTTCAAACCGTACCACATTTTTTGAATCCAAAACATGCATCACATACTATGCTTCACATAATATAGGATTAGAAAAGAAAAAAATGAATTTCATGAAGTTCTGACTAAGTTAAGGTAGTCAGACATGAGTTTTTTATATTTTTTATAAGTTGTAATAAAAAATTCATAATTAATTATTTACTTTAAAAAAATTATAAAAAAATATGCAACACATTAGGACATGAGTCCTCTACTTATATATAAAATCTTATAAAAAAATATTATCATTTTTTTGTGGTTAGGGTGGTTAGACATACACCTTATTTTTTCCCTAAAATTTAAGTACAATTGTATTGAAATTTTAAATTTTCACCAATTAGATATTTAAAAATAAAATAAACCTAGCATTTTAGAAACTACATTGAATTTGCTATAGATTCTATTCTTACATATTTTTGAAATAATATAGATAACTTATTCAAATTTTTACTTTAAGTTTCCTAACTCTGATTTTTCTGAATTTTTTGCCACTTAAGGGCTTGTTTTTTCCACGATGATCTTGAACATACCCTTGTTCAATATTTAATTATATTCAAAATGTTAATGATGTTCCATTTCATGCATGTGATAGTGACTTGGCCTTGCCCATGTCACTTTGTATCTTTCATCCTTCTCATGAGATTCCTCTTCTTTTGAAGGATTTCTTGTTGCACGAAGATGAAATAATTGATACCTTTCTTAAGATTACTCTAGACCTTCTCTTCATTCCAATGCACTCTCTTCTAGAGATGATGCATTAGTGTATGATGAATCTCTTTCTTATTCCAATGCACTCTTCTCTAGAGATGATGCATTAGCGAATGATGAATCTCCTTCCACATTTGATCCTCCCTAGACTGATATTAAGAATATGTCTTCAAATTATTATTCCACTAGTTGTGATGATTTCCTAAATGTAATTTATGTCTATGATGCCCCTCAAAGGCCTAAGAGGCTAGTTGTTTATCTAACTCCAGGTATTCCTTCTCCTAAAAGGATATGTTTTGTTGACGATGTCCCATTTGATAGCAATTCTCTTGATCTTTCTAAGGCTTCCTCTTATAGAGTGGTATCCCATACTTATAAGAATGGAATTAATAAACAACCAAGAATTCTTCAAGCTCCTAAACCAACAACTAAAGAAACCAATGACTATGATCTTGTCAAGCAACTTTGAGTTACTCCAACTAAGATCTCACTAGGGGACTTGCTTCAGTCTACTTCAATTTATCAGGGTATGCTTCAGGAAGCCTTGAAAAAGATCATCTTGCCTACCTCTACTAGGCCAATGGATGTTAATGCATTGATGGATCATATTCATGCAGATTCACCGAATATTAAATTCTATCCATAAGAAATTATGCCCTTGGATGTGCAAAAACAAGAAAATCCTCTAATAATTATAGTTAACATTAATAATATCAACATTAGATGTACTCTCGTTGACGTTGGTTTAGTGCTCAATGTATGTAGCATTGATATATTTCTTAAGATTAGCATTGATTCATCTTCTCTTAATGCTTCTTATGTTGTCATTCATGGACCATTTGATAATGTTGGTTGACAAGCCCTAGACATGATCTAGTCTTAACTTTGAGGTTGGCACCCATTATCGTACCCACCCTCGTATATGTTATGTTAGAAAAATTACCATATAACCTTCTTCTTGGTAGATTGTGGATTCGTACTATGGGTGCAGTCTCGTCTACCTTGCATAAATATATTAAGTTAATTTTTAATAATCAAGTAGTCATGGTCAGGGCTGACCTTGAGGCTATGTATTTATGTGAGATGTCAGTTGTTAGTTAGGTTTTGATTGTTCCTACTCTTATTCCTTCAATGTCTTCCAATGTATCAATGTTTACTCTAGTAGTACCTACTACAATGGATACTCTTGAGATAGATGTCCCTGGAAAAGATCCTTTTGAAGCAAGAAATCTTAAGTATGCTCCTTCTACCTCTTCTCAAGAAAATGCATGTCTTGGTGATGATTGGGGCTCTCTAGACTTTATGAAATCCTTCATTGGGAAACATAAAGTCAACTCAATCAACTTGAACCTTTCGATAACATCATCCACACCTGCAATCAAATATGATTAATGTTCTATATCACAAGATAATGTGAGAAATGGGTGTAATGTCCTTAGTCCTAGTCCTCCTCCTTTTGAGGAAGATGATCACACTTCCGTTAAAGAGGCTAATGTCAGAAATCCTATCAAGAATGATGACGGTGATCCCATAGAAGAGTATAATCCCCATTGTTGGGATAATACTCTCTATTCATATCCTCCTTCTTCTCAATATTTGCAAACATGTTATGGCCCTAGCTTTAAACTTAACTCTAAATATGGTTATGGGTGTAAAGGTTGTGGGCATAATGAACAAGGCATTCAGGTCCCTATAGAATGTGCAGCTTGTAAGCATAATTTAGCGCTTGGTTGCTCAAATGAACAATCTAAGTAGAAACCAAACTTGAATGGTGGTATGATTTCTACTCAACCTCATTCGCTTGGATTGATTCATTCATCGTTATCTACTGTCTTCATGTCTTATTGTAAGTAGTTGAGTCTTTCTCCACAAGCGACAAGATTGCTTACTACTCCTTATTCTTTATCTAAGCAAGAGTGTACATATTTTTTTAGTCTTCTCAAAGCCCACTCAATTACTCTTACTTCTCCTACATGTAAGAAACTTTGTAAGCATGATAAAAAAACACATTCACTCTATGCATACCATCGAGTGCTTGCCCATTCTCCTAGTGAATCTAAGGCCTTGAAGGACAAAATACAACAACTTCATGTTTTAGGTGTCATCACTCATTTATTTGTTGATGCACCTACTTCTTCAAATGACAAGTTATATTGAGGTGTACCTCTATCTTGTATGTTCTATTGTATCTTGCATGGTTCCCTTCCTATGTATGTTGGAGGAAGTGATAACTTGTTTCAAAGATGTGTGTTCCTCTTAAAGGACCTCCTCTCCTCTCTATGTCTTTCAAATGAAGCATCCCTCTAGTGGACCCCTTTCTCTTCTGAAGGGTTCCCGAGGGACCCCTTTTGAAATATTTTATCTCAAATGAATTCTATGGCATCTAGCTTCAGGGAAGCCTAACTAGACCTTGGTTTTCAAATATTGTGTCCCTTGAGTGGACCCCTTTTCTTTTGAATCGTTCTTGAGGGACCTCTTTGAAAGATTTCATATTATGGATAGTCTATGTGACTGTTTTCTTGCTTTCCTATGTGGCTTTTTGTCTTCTAACATTATTTATCTACATATTAACATGTTGCTTTGTAGGTATTCCTGTGAAGCTACTTTTCAATTTGACTCTACAGAGTCCCCTTACATTGCGATTCCTTTACGAGAGAGTACCTGGGGGTTCCCTCTTTGTAGGTCTGAGGACTTGCGAAGTGCTTACATCCTATGGGATTTTTCCATTGTTGGTCTATGGGCCTTTGATGAATTTCATTCAAACCTCCTCAAGAGAGAGCACTTGTGGAGCCATCTCTCTTGGAATTTTCATTCCTATCTCTCTTAAATTCTCCACTTTCTTCTCTTCTCAATTATGTATATCCGATCGAAGATATGCATATTATTCATCTTGAGTATATGCTCTTTTTCTCTTCAATATTGGTTGCTTCCATGAATTTTGGGTGCATTCTTCTCTAAAGCAACTGATCTTACATTCTTCTCACTGTTTAAGAGTTCTTCTATGTGTTATTTCTTAATTTGGGTATGACGCATAGTATTGAGACAACCTTTTATATTGAGGTCTCTTTCACTTTGTTGACTCAAATCCTTCATTTTTGTGTGTGTTTGTGTGTGTGTTTATATATGTTCTAACCCCATGATTTAATGAATTCTTACATTCTAACATTATTGTATTTTGCACATCTTTCTTATCTAATGTGTTTATTTTGTAGGTCTTCAGCCTGGGGCTATGCTTCCTTAGTTCTAAGAGTTGTTTTCTTCCACTACAATATCCTTTTGGTATCACGATGCTATTTATGTTTAGTAGATTTTATTTAGTGTGCATAATAGTATAGATTCATATTCTTGCTAAAGTGGGGACAAAATGTAATGTTGTAAAATTGCACCCCATGCAATTTCACATATATTCTTGCATCTACTTTAGTGTCCACTCCCCTAACATTTTTGTAGGCTCATTTTAGCCCATACATCAGCCTTTTTCCCCTTAGGATGCTCGAGACACCTTTTTAGCAGCTACCTCAATGTGCATCATTGCATTAAACATTGTCCTTATCCTGTTCACATCATTTTGTAGTGTGATGTGTTTGGACACCAACGTTTTGTGCAGACATCCATTCACTGCTAGCATTCTGTGACATTTCAATGTTCAAATGACTATTTCTAAAGCATGTTTTACACTTGTAATTTTTATCAATGGTAACAACCTAGGATGCCCTGTAATGGCTCAGGAAGCTTCTTTTCCCTCTTTCAAAGCTATCTTTTCAACTCATTTGGCCTTATTCTCTTTCTTGGCTTCTAACTTGATATTTCTCCCATATTTCTATCTTGCATAACTCACTACAATAGCACCTTCAAGCACTCTTTGTATCTCTATTGGCTCTCACAGCTATTGCTCTCTCACTTTGGCCTCCTTAAGCCTTGTAGCTCTATCTCCCTTATCTTGTGCTTGTGAGCATCCTATGATTCCACACACCTTGTATCAATTGCATCTCTATCTTGTGACATGGGTTCTCCTCCTTGAGTAGGGATTGCTTTTATCACTTCATATTTTCTTACTCTATTCACTTTCTCTTTGTATATGGTTGTTTGTGAAGGTGGGAGCACCAAAATCGAGGTTTGACTGAGGAAAACCCCTATATAGCCCCAACATTTTCTCTTAATCTTACGCATGCAAGTATTGAAGATATCTATGTGTTGGAGGCTTCATTACTTGGGTTTCAATGAGAATTTTATGTTTCTTATCCTCTTTAATTGTATCATTTACATTATTTTATTCTCATTTCTATTATTTTCTACTACTTTCTCACATTATGTACATTCTAGCAATCTAATTGTTATTAGAAACTTTGCTATTTTCTATGATAAACTTAGTTTCTAGTCCGTACGAGATGCCAACACACCTCTGGGACATGAGTGCACCATCTTGTCATCCTTATCCTACAATTTTTTCCTTTGGCCAAGAACTTGCTAGTCTATTCAAAAAATACGTGTGACCTACTCTTTCTAATTTTAGTACTCTCGTTGTGTCCTTTGGGGTAGTTTACAGTAGTTTTCCCCTTGGGAATATCTTGAGAATAAAAAGACTCATGGGTAGCGAATCCCGCTTCTCTAAACACTACAAAATAATTGTGTAGTATAAGGCTAACACTATCAAAGATGTGCAATATAACCATGCATTCTACGAATGGTTCTTATGGTGAAGAATACATATGGCACAAGGTATGCCAATGCATGATGAGTCAACCAAAGTGTCAAATTCTCCCATATCAATTAGATCAAAACATTACATAATATAAGGCTAACACTATTGAAGATCCCACATGATTTTAGAATATATACGCCCAACATCTCTATGCCATCGAATGGCTACATTTTCATTCAAACAATTTACTTCACACAAATCACCAGCTCACCAAAAATGATTACATGTGAACAATTTCAAAGGGGTTTTTTTTTTGAAAATTTAAAACACAACTCACCTTATTTAAACTCTTTGTCGTGGTCTCAAAGAAAAGAAAAAACCCAATAATCACTATGAAATTGTAAAGAGTTTCAAAGTATGTGTAGAAAAAACCTAAAAAAATATCTTCTTCTAATTCTCTATCTAATCACAATTGCCATTGCTGCACTTCTGGTGGGTGTTGTTCTTCTAAACCACACATAAAATTATTTTCATCTTTTATTCCCTGTGAATAGGAATGATAATCATGACATTACTACTAATGGTGTGCTTGTGGAGGAGACAATATCTCAATATGAAAAGGGGCCTTGCAATAACAAGAGTAACCAATGAAGGGGATTTCCCCATTAATGGTGATTTTCTCAATAAATTTTGTTGGTGTCAACCACCAATCCCCCCAAAGAGAAAGACTATGTATCCCCCACATAATGTGTAATCATCTACAAAAATGGTAAGTTATTGAAGGAAAAAAATGATCTAATGTCAACAAACAACTTGTTTGCATTTTGGAAGAAACAAAACCAAGTAGAAATACATGAATGCTTTCCATTCTAGATAGAAATTAGCAAGTGAATTCCAAATGTAGGATGAAAATGTCTCTTAAATCTACTCATATGCCACCAAGACCTTTGAATTTGATGCCATGAACCAATCAAGAACATTCCCAATCATAATAGAAGGTGACAAACAACGTACCACTGGAAACTAATTTTGAAGATTTTCCAAAGACAAAGATGGAGTGACAACAATTGTACCACAACTATCATGAAATAAGGAAATTAATACTTCAAATGTGTCTTCCAATTCAAAAATGTGAGATTCCATGAACAATATACCAATTTCCAAAAAATACGAATCCCAATTACGAAGACAATGATAATCTTGTAGCTCAAAAATGATGGAAGTAAGTAATGAAGGTGGACCAACTATCTCTAATAAAAAATCAGGAACCTATGAAGCAACTACAACCTCATCTAAAGTCTCAAAAACCTCTAAAGGATCTCAAGCATGGTTTATCTTATCTAAAGAACAAAGATAAACGATGGTATTGGAAAGAGGATCATCGAGAGATGCCAAAGTATCAGTATCTCCATATAATTCTTAAATGTAAGTAGAGAATGAGGGTACTCAAAATGAACAAGTGAATCCAAAATGTCCTCACCCTTTTATATGCTCAAAAATAACTCCAAAGAATTGAGCCCTATATACTTTCGAAATCATATAACTACCACGTGTGTCTAGAATAGGAACTTCATTATATACAAATATGAAAATAGATTAAGCTCACTAAGATGAGTGAGAATAAAATCACCCCATTTCCTAAAATTCCCTTTCTCCAAGGAAACCATTATAACTGAATTCTTAAAAAAAAAATCAAAGATAGTTATAAAAACCTCCAAAAAATAATTAAACCAAATTTGGTGAGGCCCATTGCTTGATCTCCATGTTAACACCAAGAAAAATCCACCAAGCATACAAGCAAGATAACCTCTTATGAGACTTGCTCAAAACAACTAAAGGAAAATAGTTGTATATGAACACAAAATGACTCCACTGCCTAGAAAATGTGGAATAAATGTTCCCAAAAACAACTTCAAAAACTTGGGGACCACATCACTTCAGCTACATACAAGCCCTAAATAAATATTTGGGAAAAAAATTATAAAATATAAAGTTTGAAAAATGTTTCACCAAAGCCAAAAACACATTGCAAACTCGATCTCCTTTCAACAACTACTATTTCCAGTTTCAACATCTAAATGTGAAAGAGTGTCCATCAACAACCTCTTTTTGGAAAAATGCCTCAAATGCATGGGCCTGGGAATAAACACCGATTTTGTTTGCGCTTGTGTGTTTCGCTTGGTATCAAATTCCTCCCAAACCATTGGCTCCCTTTCCTCAAATTTGCAACCTCTACTTCAACATGTGAAAGCAAAAACCATGGCCTACCTCTTTCTCATGTGATATGAATGGTAGTTGAAGGAACCTAATTTAGCAGTCATCAATATGATGCCAAGATGGATGAAATGTTTTAAACTAAGGGTGAAGAATTTTTCACTAGTTATAATGAAGTGCACTTCATCCTACTAGCTTTAATATGTCTAAAGATGTTTCTTGGATTGAAATAAAAGGGTATGTGCAAGATCATCATGCAAAAAACAAGCCCTTAAGTGGCAAAAAATTCAAAAAAATCAGTGTTAGGCAACTTGACATAAATATTTGAGTAAGTTATCTATATTATTTCAAAAATATGTAAGAATAGAATTTATAGAAAATTGAATGTAGTTTCTAAAATACTAGGTTTATTTAAAAATAAATAAAATCTATTTGATGAAAATTTGAAATTTCAATGCAGTAGTACTTAAATTTCAGGGAAAAAATAAGTAGGTGTCTGTCTGACAACCCTAACCATAATAAAATGATAAATTTTTTTGTAAGATTTTATATATAAGTAGAGGACTCATGTCCAGATGTGATGCATATTTTTTTGTAATTTTTCTCCAAGTAAATAATTAATTATGAATTTTTTATTACAACTTTTAGAAAATATAAAAACTCGTCTATTTGACCACCTTAACTTGGTCAAAACTTCATGAAATTTAATTTTTCTTTTTTTAATCCTATAGTATGTAAAGCATAGAATGTGTATGTTTTGGATTCAAAAATATGACCATTGAAAGTTATAGATGTTTTTCAATCACCTATCGATCGGGACTTTAGTCATAATTCTAATATAAAATGAATAATAATTATTTATTAAATTAAAATTAAAACATAATTTATATTTTTGGAAAGATGAGAATCTCCTCTAAAAACCCTTTTTGTTTCATTAATTTTGGGTGAAAAAAAAGTTGTCAGCCACATACACTACAAATATTGCCACTTTTTGGTGCACTATGATCCTGCACATACCCAAAATTATGCCTCTCCACCAAACACAAACAAGCAAAAATGAGGGTTTCAACATAGCAAAGAAATATTTTGTAGCCTATAGTGGATTCACATTGCTCCCAAATGATTCACGTCACCTCTCCAAAGGTGAAAACATAGCCTGCAAATGTTGAATCAAGCCTTCTAAACTTTTCACAGCAAAATGACACACCCCTTCTCCAAATCGTGACCTTTGAATTTTTAAATTGAAGCTCTCTAGATTAGGTTTGAAATGCCTCTTCCTCTAATGAAGAAAAAATCCAAACTACAAATCCTGCCCTTACATCATTTACAGAACAAAAGAACCACCAACATTCCCTAACAAACTTCAGGCGTTAAGAGGAAAATCACACAATTTGTAGTGAAATTGGAAAAAATTTCTATCAATGCTGGTAGATGCTTTTCCACTGGCCTCAACAGCACAACTGAAAATGTGATGAATACTAACTTGTTTTTGTCAACCACCAAGCCTAGGATCACAACCTGCAAATAAATCTTTACAAAAAATGAGAGAAGCAACAAAAGGCTATTTCACTAAAGATGAAAATAAATTGAGATGAGATATTTTACATAATGTAAAATAGTGCCTTACAAAGGCAAGAAATATATGATGAGTGATAAAACTATCCGAAACAAGAAAAAACCACCCAGATAATTAAATGCACTATTATGCCTAAGTAAACTTAAGTAGGTAAATCCTATTTACCCTAGCAAATTTAGAAGCATTCCAAATATTTTATGTTACATAGATTTGAAGCTCACTATGAATAATTTTAGGATCGAGATCAAATGAGGTGGTTTTGGATCTTTTTTTTTCAAGGAACACTCGTAAACTAGAAATTTTTTTCGTGAAATTCCTACATAGAGCTGACGATTTCTTCCATTACTTTTGTAGTAAATTACTGACTAATGTTTTTTTGTCTATGTAAGCAATTTGGACAAGATAACTATTTGGCGGCGTACTATTTTTTTTATGTAAGAAATTTTTCCAAGATAACTGATAAGCGGTGTACTATTTTTTGATGGGCATGATTGATTTACCACAAGTAATAGAAAAACTTTATTTTGAATGTATTGTATTGTCCAGTAAATGATGATTAAAAAAGGAAACAAAACTTTCAAAACAAGTGGCAAAAAAAATCAGCGATTGTAATTGTTTCAACTGTCTTGCAAGACTTATCCACTAATGTTCATCATCCATGGACAAAATGAGCTCATGATGCTCAAATAAGGATACACCTTCAACATAAAAAAACTAAAACATTCTATAAAAATCAAAGCTAGCAAAAGGAAATGGTTTGCTAGCATTGAAAAGATTTGCATGTTAATTAAGATATCTTAAGAAAGGGTAAAATTTCATAGTCTTGTCACACTTTAAAATATCTTATGAAAGGGTGAAAGTTCATAGTTTTTTCGCACTTTAGGTCAATCAAGAAGTTTGGAATGAAACCATTTTTAGAAAAAATGGTTTTGCTAGAATTCACATGGCACATTTGTAGTTTCAAATGATTCAAGTCACAAATTTTCACCCACAATTTTTTTCCTAAATCTTTTTTACTTGAAAAAATTTAAAATCTATTAAGGTTTTGATGTCATTTTTGTGTTACTCTTTCAATGAGAATATAAATTTCACCTAAATTTCATTTATCCAACATAATTACCACTTTGTCTATTCTCCATGTTCATGCCCTAGATATTTTCTAGCTTCTATACCCTTATTTGACGTAGGTTTCAAACTTTGTTTTAGACATATGCTTCTAAAAATGAAAATTTGATGATTTTAATTTTATAACCATTTTATAAAAGTTTAATATTAATAAATATAATTGCAAAGGTATTTATATGTTTCTATAAAATATGATATAAATCCCTAATTTAATTTCAATATAATCATAGATTCTAAATATTAGGAATAAATTCTATCAAAACATATATCCAAGGTCTTGGTTTTAACTCTAAGGCCCAAACATACCCAATGCATATGGCTAGTGGGTAGTTGTGTGCATCCCTAGAGGTTTTTCCTCACCTCAACTCACCCCTCCCCGACCCCAAGTTGGCAAAAATTAAGACTTAAGAAAGGTTGGTTGGGCATTGGCCTAGGTAGTAGGGATACGTCTGGTGCAACAAAAAAATGTATACCCTAAAGTTACCCTAAAACTCAAATTTGAAAGGTAAATTCTAATTTAATTTTAATTTTAATTCAATGAGCCAAATTTTACAAATACCAACTAAAAAGAATGAAGAGTGAAAGCAAAGATGCAAGAATAGAGTAGCTACAAATGAGAAAACATAAAAAAAATATGACACCAGGATTTTATCGTGGTTCACCAAAATATGGCTACATCCACACTGAGAAGAGGAATATTATTATTCTTAACAATAGAAATTACAAATGAGAAGTGCAACATAAATAAAGTTACAATTCACTCCTAGAAGAGGAATATGAAAAGACAATGAATTGGAGGGAAAAAGAATGCCCGTTGGGCTTCAACACTCAACAAATCTCCCACTTGAATTCCAACGGATGCTGCAACTTGCCAACCATTCCCCTGCTCTAAATTTATGGTTACTTCTTCTTAACCAGACCAAGAGAAGTCCTAGCGCATTCAAACTTCTCTTTGCCTACAAATTTGGTAAAAATATCTGTCGGATTGACCTTTGTGTCAATTTTTACAACCTTTAACTTGCCCTCTTCAACCACATGACAAATGTAATGAGCATGTGTGTCAATATGTTTTGAACGCCACTAAGATGAATGATTGTGAGCCATAAAAATGGCGTTGCGACTATCACAAAACTAATTATAATCACTTTGTTTACATCACAGATCACTAAACAACTGTTGTAACCAAATCATCTCCCTAGCACCTTCAGAAAGAGCCAAATACTTAGCTTCTGCAGAAGAAAGAGCAACAGAATGTTGTAGTCTCAAGATCCAACTAATGGCTACACCAACAAACATGAAAACATAGCCAATGGTAGACCTTCGTTTATCTAAATCTCCACCAAGATCAGAATCAATGAAACCTTGCAGCTGAATATTATTTCCACCAAAACATAAAGCATAATTAGCAGTACCTTTAAGATACCTTAAAATCCATTTGACCGCTTCCCAATGAGACTTTTCAAGATTGCTCATGAACCTGCTCATAACTCCCACTGCATGAGCAAAGTCAGGACGAGTGGAAACCATGGCATACATAATACTACCAACTCCAGATCTATAAGGAATGCTCTCCATAAAATATTTATCTTCTTTGGTTTTTGGACACAAATTAGAAGACAAATGAAAATGAGCAGCAAGAGGAAGAGAAACTACTTTGGCATTAGCCATACTAAATCTATCTACAACCTTTTCAATGTATGCTTGTTGTGATAACCTGAGTTCTTTCTTCTGTCTATCTAACGTGATTGTCATTCCAAGAATCTTCTTGGCTGCACCTAAATCCTTCATAGTAAATTGTGTAGCTAATTGTGCCTTCAAATTAGAAACAATCCTCTTGCTAGTACCGGCTACTAACATGTCATCTACATAAAGAAAGAGAATAACAAATTCACTAGTAGAAATCTACTTGTAATAAACACATGGATCCACGTCACACCTGACAAAATTTTGCTCAATCATGAAGCGATCAAACTTAATATACCACTGTCGCAGGGCTTGCTTGAGCCCATACAAACTGCGCTTCAGCTTGCAGTAAAGATGTTCTTGTCCTTGGTGTTTAAAACCTTCCAGCTACTCCATGTACAACTCTTCATCAACATCACCATGTAGAAAAGTTGTCTTGATGTCCAACTAGTCAAGTTCAAGATCCCAAACTACAACCAAACCCAAAACTACCTATATTGTGTTCATTCTCACAACTGGAGAGAAAATCTCATTAAAATCAATGCCTTTCTATTGAGCATACCCTTTGACAACTAGCCTGGCATGATAACATTTCTTTCTTGCATCCTCTTCTTTCAATTTATACACCCAATGATTTTTCAAGGGTCTGTCGTTAGGCGAAAGCGACACTAAATCCCAAGTTTTGTTAGCCTGCAATGAAGTCATTTCATCTTGCATTGTGTCAAGCCATTTATCATAATTAGTTGCTTGACAAGCTTCTTTGAAAGTAGCTGGTTCAGGTTGATCAGTAATTAAAAGATCAGGCTTAGCCTCTTCTGAAAACAATAACTCATAATCAGAAAATTTTGGAGGTCTCCTCTCTCGGGTAGATCGCTGTAATTGAGGTCCCGCCTATTGCAAATTTGAATCCTCTAAATTCATTCTCTATAATTGACTTTGAACATTGTCTATTTCATTTTGCAAATCACCTACGGTCTGAACATTTTCTTGATGACTCTGCCTCTATATGTCCTCTAGGAATACAAGCCCCTACATTTGCACATTTCCTATTGCTTGGGTAAAGTCCCCAATGTTCTTCCCATACACATTTCCATGGTTATGCGTACCAACTGAAGAGGTGAAAGACTGCAAACTAATCATCGTAGGCAGAGAAGAATGAGGAAGAGACGGTGTGGCATTTAAGAGTGGCAGTGGAGAAATTCTTGAAGGCTATGAATGAAAGGGAACACCACTGACGCTTCCTTCAGAAGGCTGTGAATTAAAAAAATGACCCCTGCACATTGACCAAATGAGAATGTGTATGGAGCCCACGCATCAAGATAGGTAAGCGGCGTAGGCTAAAAAAAATGCTACGATGAGGGATGCGTGGGAGTTCTTGAAGGCTGCGAAGTATTCAAAACAGGAAATGAAGTACCAAAAAAGATTGCGTAGAGTCTAGTGAATCCTATGCAGTATGAGATGAAGGCAACACACCATGACAAGGACCCTATGTAGAGAGAATTGGGGGTGACATACTCAGTTTGGAAGGTTGCAAAACAAAAATTGGGTCTTGTGTGGAGAACAGAGGAGTCTGAGAGAGGTGCGCAGGAAACTGAATTCCACTCTCATAAGGCTACCCAAACAAATTATTACCTCCATCATTCAGAGAAACTAGAGAAGACGTCCTAGAAGGAGCAGGGGACAAAACAGAGGTGGGTGAATAATTCATTCCACCTACATTACCTGCCAACAAATTGCCTGAAATAGAATGATCATTTTTAAAAACTAAGAGAGGTACATATTCCTTAGAAACTACTACCTCTTTTTGTAAAGCTGGAAAAACATGCTCATTAAAAACCACATCCCTACTGCGAATAATCTTATTGGTGATAGGATCCCACAACTGAAATCCATACTTATCTTCACCATACCCAACAAAGATGCACTTCTGAGATTTGGGGTCCAATTTGGATCTTTTCTCCTTGGGAACAAGAGCAAATGCTTCACATCCACATACCCGAAGATGTGAATAGGAGATCTGCTTTCCAAGCCACTCCTCCTCTGGAAGACCAAAATCTAACTGTGATGACAGGCTTCGATTAATTAAATAAATTGTTGTGTTGCAAGCTTCAGCCCAGAACTCTATTCCTAATCCTGCATTGGAAAGCATACAATGTGCTTTCTCAAAAATTGTTCTATTTAACCTCTCTGCAGCCCCATTTTCTTGAGGAATAAAAGGAACAATTTTGATCCTCTGAATACCATTGTCAGCACAAAAATTATCAAATTCTAGTGAGCAAAATTCACCACCGTTATCCATTTGCAAACATTTGATGTTATGTCCACTTTGATTTTCAACCAAACCTTTAAAAATTTTGAATTTGCTAAAAACTTTAGATTTCCTATTAATCATAAAAATCCAAACTTTCCTAGTGCAATCATCAAGGAAAGTTACAAAATAGTTTTCCCCACCAAGAGAACTTACCTCAATCGGTCCAAAGACATCCGAGTAGACAAGCTCCAAAGGTGAAGTATGCTTTTCATGTCCCATCTTCAAAAAGATGACCCTCTTTTGTTTGCCATAAAGACAATGTTGGTAAAATTCCAAATCCACTTCAAGGCCTTTCTTACTCATGTGTCCAAGACATTGGTGCCAAAGAATGGTCTCATTGTCTATCAGTGCCATAGCAGCTCCCACTTGAGAATCATTCTCAAAAACATATAAGCTGCCCACTCTATCTCCTTTGGAAATTTGCAAGGAACCCTTATTAACTTTCCATGAATCTGGAAAGAAAAAAGTATTGCAACATTGTGAAAAAAGTTGGCTTATAGAAATCAAGTTCTTCTTGAGTTTTGGAATATGTATAACATCTTGCAAAAGCCATGTGGTACCATTCTTGGATTGTAAGAGAACATACCCTTTACCAATGATCTCTAAAGATTTGTTATCCCCCAAATAAACATTCCCAAACTGTCCTACTTGATAATTAGAGAAGGCATCTATACAAAGAGGTAGCATGAAAATATGCACCCGAATCTAAAACCCACAAGTCTGAAGTGACTTCGCTTACAGACAAAACCAAAACACTATCATTGTGTTCATAAACAACATTAACCTCACTGTCTTTAACCTTCTCTTGTGCCTTCTTATAGGAATAACAATCTTTTTTAGTGTGACTAGGCTTACCACAAAACCAGCAGTCACCAATTCTACCTTTGGATTTTGATCTTTTTGTAGATTTTGATCTTCTCCTATAATTGTCTTTGCCTCTATAATGAGGCCTTCCTCTACTAACAACAATTAGGGCTTCTCCTAAAGAGGTCTCTTGGTTCTTCCTTCACATATCTTCACTAAGGAGAGTAGTAGCAACATCATCAAACTTCAATTGCTCACAGCCATAACAACTCCCTCCCAGCAGTTCAGTAACGAACACAACAATAAAATTGCTTTAATTTCATCATCCAGATAGATGCCCACTGAAACTAATTGAGTAACCAATGTATTAAAATCATTAAGGTGGTTGGACACAATTCCACCTTCTTTCATTTTCAGGTTATACAACCTTTTCATAATGAAAACTTTATTAGACGCTGAAGCCATCTCATACATCAAAGAAAGTTTATCCCACAATTCCTTTGAAGTTTTTTTTGTTGAAACATTAAACAATACATTACTAGACAGCGAGAGAAAATTTGTAGCCTTTTCCTTCCTGTCCAGCTTCTCCCACTCTTCATCTATCACTGAACTCGACTTCTTCGCTTTCCCATCAAGTGTGAGTGAGAGGTCTTGCTTTATCAGTAATGACTCCATTTGCACCTTCCACAAATCAAAATTCTGACCCGAGAATTTCTCTAT
The DNA here is from genome assembly GCA_007258455.2 of Sequoia sempervirens. NCBI lineage: Eukaryota > Viridiplantae > Streptophyta > Pinopsida > Cupressales > Cupressaceae > Sequoia > Sequoia sempervirens. Next base: position 460,568,523 of record VDFB02193867.1, read on the forward strand.
CTTTGCTTCCTCCATAATTCAAGAAATTCATCACCAATTTCCCAACTAGCTATACCATCACTGTACAACTCTAATACCAATTGAAAAGAATGAAGAGCGAAAACAAAGATGCAAGAACAGAGCAGCTACAAATGAGAAAACACAAAGAAAATATGACACCAAGATTTTATCGTGGTTCACCAAAATATGGCTACATCCACATTAAGCAGAGGAATATTATTATTCTTAACAACAACAATTACAAATGATAAGTGCAGCATAAATAAAGTTACAATTCACTCCTAGAAGAGGAATATGAAAAGACAACGAATTGGAGGGAAAAAGAATGCCCGTTGGGCTTCAGCACTCAACACCAACTTACACTATATCAATAAAAAATTAATATTGATGTCTCATCAATGTTAATTTGTATTGAATAATTTAAAAACATTTCTTTGTATCAAGTTATTAGATGGTTATCTTAAAAGGGTCAAGTTAAAACCCTACTATGTAGATGATTGAGAGATAGAATTAGTATAAAAAAGTGTAATTGTAATTGAAAAACATTCTACATTATGTAATATAAATATATAATATACTTACATGGAGTATAATAAAAATAAATCATTCACAAGATGGATAGCTACCAACAAAATCAGAATAAAAAGTAATTAAAAAAGAAATAGTATGAGTAGATGGAAGAATTATTTAAATAAAATCCTATTTCTATCCATATATGAAATAATCAAAGAACATATTAAAAAATAAATAAGAAAGATCTTGAGACGAATTCAAAGCTAAGTTGAGCTATTAAAGATCTAGGTCTATATATAGAAAAAAAGGAACTAAAGAAAACACGAGTAGTTTAAATCAAGTAGTGAAAGGATTTGGCAACAAAGAAGAATGGGAAAAATCATTTGTATTATATTTGATGAAGAGCTCAAATAGAAAGAGGAATTTTATAGTAGAAATCATAAAATTAGAAAAAAAATTGGAACCATAGATATATAATAAATTCCATACCCTAAGTGTAAGGAATATCTATGAAAATTATAGACTTTTACAAAGAGAGATCATTTTTAGAGGTGTTAGTTGACATAATGTATGTGAAAGATATTTAGAAGTACATACATATTAAGTAGACAAGAGTAGATCATAGTACATTCAAGAAAGAGTGACAAAATGTAACAAGGGTAGGTCCAAACAACTAAGAAAGATAGTATTTGCCTTGATATAATGAGGTGTGGGATTTGAAGTTGGATGTGTGGGATGGTTTTCTATCCTCATAGATTATCATGACTAGATAAGATTGGTGCTAAATAGAATTCACACAAACTTTATGTATCTAAATAAACATACCAAATAATGAAGAAGGTTGTTAATGAGGTGAAAGGATTATGGAATAGAGATTAAGATAATTACATATGAGAAAATCAGTAATAATAAGGTAACAACATTGATGGGAAACACATTACATGGGCCAAATTTGTAAATATAATAGGTTTTAAGAGCTATTGAATGAAATTTTCTACACAGGGGATTATATGTAGAGTTTACTATTCAAACAAGGACAACCTAACCATGAAAATGATTATTTTTACATTTTATTACATAGAAATAAAAGGAAATGCATATAACTTGTGCAAAATATTAAAAGAGTAACTACTAAAAAATATTGCAAACACAAATAATAATCATTATAAAATTAGATATGGTTCTCTTATCATATAGCTATGATACTATATTATGTGGAGTTTATTGGGGATACCAAGGTAGTACTGAGGTAAGGATAGATCTATAAGAACTAAGAACATTTCACACATTAGGGATTTCAAAATTCCAGCAAAATATTAAAAAGAATATAATGATATTCACCTCATTTCAAAAAGAAATATAATTTCATGTAAAATAGAAAGTAAACATACCAGTCAAGTTATATTCATTGTAGAGGTATTTAAGCATATAACATCATAGCTACACACTACCATATGAGGCTCGAAATGAATTACTAGAGAAAATACCACATACTTTAATATTAACATTACCCAAGAACCCAAAGTTGAAGAGATTCCAAGGATACAAATATATTATGAATATTAAGTTTAAGGATGAAGCAATAAAAATGTGTCACAAGACTAAAAACCAATAGAAATAAAATGGGAAAGAATTAAAACCCTCACACATAAATGACATTACAAATTCGCAACCTTCATAAGAAAGGGAAATTATAGAGAAAAGTGTCCCAATATAGATAACTAGAATAAGTATAAAAAAGCAATAAAAATTAAAACCATTTGGAACCAAAGATTTAAAAACTAAGAAACATTTAGGGGAAGATCTATAGACTAAATATATTCACTATAAGATAATGAGTTAAACTCAATCCATACCACATTAAAAGGAAAAAACAATTGGTTACCTACTAAGGTAGGTTTAGAATCACTCTTACGAATGAATGATAAAAAAATAAAAGCAAGGGTAGATACATAGAGAAGAGTATAAGGAATGAAAAGAAAGGGTAAAGGGAAATTGGTCCAATATAATATCTAGCATTTGAAGAAGTAGAACCAATCTATAGTAGAAAGAGGAATTTTATAGTAGAAATCATAAAATTAGAAAACATTTGGATCCCTAATTGATAGATATATAATAAATTTCATACTCTAAGTGTAAGGAATATCTATGAAAATTATAGATGTTTAAAAAGAGAGATTATTTTTAGAGGTGTTAGTTGACATAATATATGTGAAAGATATTTAGAAGTACATACATGTGAATTAGACTATAGTAGATCACAATACATTTAGGAAAGAGTGACAAAACATAACAAGGGTAATTCCAACAACTGAAAAAGATAGTATTTACCTCAATATAACGAGGTGGGGGATTTGAAGTTAGATGTATTGGATGTTTTTCTATCCTTATGGATTATCATGAATAGATAAGATTGGTGCTAAATAGAATTCACTCAAACCTTATATGTCTAAATAAACCCTACCAAATAATGAAGAAGGTTGTTAATGAGGTGAAAGGATTATGGAATAGAGATTAAGGTAGTTACAAATGAGAAAATCAGTAATAATAAGGTAACCACATTGATAGGAAACACATTATATGTGAGGACTTTATAAATATAATAGGTTATAAGAGCCCTTGAGTGAAATTTTCTACAAAGGGGATGATATGTAGAGTTTACTATTGAAACCAAGACAACCTAGCCATGGAAATTATTATTTTTACTTTTTATTATATAGAAATAAAATGCAAATGACTTGTGCAAAATATTAAAAGAGTAACTACTAAACAACATTACAAATACAAATAATAGTCATTATGAAATTATATATGGTTCTCTTATCATATAACTAGGATATTATTTTATGTGGAGATTATTGGGGATACCAAGGTAGGATTAAGGTAAGGATAGATCTATAAGAACTAAGAACATTTCACACATTAGGGATTTCAAAATTTCAGCAAAATATAAAAAGAATATAATGATATCCACCTCATTTCAAATAAAATATAATTTCATGTAAAATAGCAAGTAAATACACCACTCAAGTTACATTCATATTCTCAATAGATTATACACACAAGTAGAGGTAGTTAAGTGTGAGGCTTGAAATGAATTACTAGAGGAAATACTACATACTTTATTAACATTACCGAATGACCTTTGAAGTTGAAGAGATTCCAAGCATACAAATATGTTATGAATATTAAGTTTAAGGATGAAGCAACAAAAATGTGTCATAAGAAGAAAGTGAAGAATAAAAACTAATAGAAATAAAATGGGAAAGACTTAGAATCCTCACACATATATGACATTACAAATTCACCACCTTCATAAGAAAGCGATATTATAGAGAAAAGGTCTCAAGATAGATAACTAGATATTATGGAGAAAGGTCTCAAGATAGATAACTAGAATAAGTATAAAAGAGCAATAAAAATTATAACCATTCAAAACCAAAGATTTAAAGCTAAGAAACATTTACGGGAAGATCTGTAGACTAAATATTTTCACTATAAGACAATGAGATAAACTCGGTCCATACCAAATTAAAAGGAAAAACCAAACTAATTGCGTTACCTACTAAGGTAGGTTTAAAATCACTCTTATAAATGAATGATAGAAAAATAAAAGCAAGGTAGATAGATAGAAAAGAGCATAAGGAATCAAAAGAAAGGGTAAAGGGAAATTGGTCCAATATAGTAGAACATTTGAAGAAGGTGAACCAATCTATATTTAGCAGTATTACATTTCTCTAGGGATTTGTAAATATTTTGTGTGGAATACATACACAATATATGACTGATTGTAGCGTTCTTTCTTTTCTTTTTCAGATCATACGCTTTGTAGACAGTGTACGCATTGCATAAGCTGCCTGTATTTCTTGCACTGTTCTATCTGGAGATAAGAAGATAAACGTGGAGTGTACTCCAGTGGATGTGAGATATAATCCGGCATATTACAGTTCCAGAACAGACGATGGAAAGTACAAAGAACCCTTTCTTCTAGTTGCAGCAAGTGAATACAACTTCTTTGGAAGAAACATTCGATTCTCATCAAATGGAAAAGGTATTTACTAATCGACCTGTAAAAATTTAATTAATATCAAAGAGCTTTATTTTAATGTATTTTGATGTACCCTTTTGTAATGTTTTCAAAGATTAATAGGGATCGAGGCAATGGAATGGTTTTTTAATTACTACACCCACGAAAAAAACTGTAGATGAATGCAAAGGGTATAAAAAGTTAAAACATAGATATTTAGATTTATGCTTCAGTTCTTATGGAGGCAGAAGCAGAGTATCTACTCTGCCTTCTCCTACGTAGTACGTAGTGGCTTTTAGATAGGTCTGGGTAGTCTTATATGTCGAAAGTTATTTCCTGGCACTTATAAGTAGTACATATATTTTAATAAACTATTTAAAGATTACAAATCTTCAATTATTGTGCAATGCTCTTGTTTAGTCAGTTCTGGTTCTCATTTTTTATTATCCCTGGAATGTTTGCTCTAGTTTTTGGCTTTTATATGTTTTTTATTTCTATTACAAGCTGTTCGAAGTTGGCTTAAATTTGACATTTCTCTTCCGCATTTGTATTGTATAAATATGTTAATCTAATCCTTGTTAAATCTCAATTTTTATGCCGATCTTAACTCTATGTTACTATCTAAAGGCCATGTAAACAATTTAAAACCACTGTCCAAAATTAAACGATCACCATAAGAAGAAAAGAAAAACTATATTGATTATGCAATAAAAATTATCAAAGATCATATTTGTATCAATAAAATTATTTACCATAAAAGTTATGACAAAGATTAAAAAAAAAAGTAATGAAGTATCTCTAATGGTTGTTCCGTGTCTTTTATTCAATGCTTTTGATAGAAAAATCAAAATCAATCATGAGATAAATATTAATTAAATTTATGTTGTCTCTCAATACCACAATGTTCAGTGATATACATGTCTAATCACATCTAATAAAAAATAATTAAAATAATAAAAAAATAAAACATGAATTAAAATGTTATTTTTCAAAATTGTAAGGGAAATAGATTTTGTAGTGCTTTACTTAAAAGTCAAATACCTTAATAGTCAAAAAAAAGAAAAAAATAATTTACATCTTAACCTTAAAAACTAAGAATATTAAAATCTATGTAAAATATAATTATTTTATTCTTAATGACAAAAAAATAAATTTTAATTATTAAATTATAAAAATAAACCTCTTAGAATTTTATACTCTGAATTTAAATTCATGATAACCTCTCGTTGATTGTATCAAAGTTGTAAATGCTATTAACAAAACATATCAAAGATACAACGAAAAGCTACCTATCTAGACATGAATAATTTATGGTTATTAAATATATGTCACCTGCTCATCAAATATATTAAATCTTACAACAGTGTGGACATCGATAACATAAAATTCTTGAAATAGTCAAGCATGAGGGCATGCGATTATGTTATCTTTTCAAGAAAATGGAGGAGATCATAAAGGGCTACATAGAGTATTAAGAAGTAAAGAAAAGTGGCATTAAAAATCACCTTCATCTATTCAGCCTTATATTGGCTCCCACAACGATGGATCCACTTGTTCATACACAATATCTTCAGTTGCTTCAATGTGACAGAAAACATCTTGAGCACCGGGAGGTCCAATGCATTTGGAGAATACAAGCTTATCATACTTTGAACACATATTCATGAGCTCTTCTTGCTTGGCTGCCAACTCAGATTCTAACTCAGATATTCGTTTTTGTAGATCGTGGACTACCCTAACACTTCCTTGGATGGGGTCATTCAATCTTGCACTTGCTTCATACACCAAACTATTTACTGCATCTTCTCCTTGCTTAGTCTCCAAACCCTAAAGCAACATCACATAAAATAAATAAGTCTCAAAATCAAATTAATACATGCTTATTTGGCATTTAAATATTTTGTACCCTTAAACCAAAATAATTACCAACCATTTTCAATAATTTGAAAGTATTTGAGGGACAAGATTTGGAATAGTATAATTGTATTCGCGATGGTATCTATCTTGATATCCTCCTTTACGATCTTCGATTCCTCTACTTCCTTGCATTTCTACTGATTTCTGCTGCAAGCCTTGCACGCCATTTTATTTATTTTATGTATGTTATTAATTAAATGACTTATGCTGTTATTATAGATTTTGGGCCAGCATATTCCACTTACCACTATTTATGTTTCTGCTTCAGTCCTTCGAAGATTTTGCTTTAGTAAATTTAGCAGTTTCTTCAACTGCTTTGCTTGTGTGATGGAATATAGGCAATTGCCCAACAGCTATAATAGACCTAAATGGAGGCTTTTTGGAGTTTGCTCAACTGCTCAGATTTTTGAAAATTAAATGGGGGCTGATCGTTGTAGGACAGCAAGGATATTCCATTACGCAATGTTTTTGACCAATCCTGAACTGTATGTCATGAATATTGGAAACACCTATACAAACATATTTGTCCCTCTGTTATATGCAGCCTAATCGGTTATTACGCTTCTACGGTTTTCAGACGTTGGCATTGTAGTGGCAGGAACAAGCAGGCCTTCTCTGGGAGATATTGACCAGCTCGCTCTGAATGGAGAATGCTTTATCGTACAGTGGAAATCCCCTCAAACTTCTTGTTTCCAATATGGGGTCTCCGTTGATCACCAAATACAAAAAAGAGGTAGATTAAGTTCCACAGCAAGTGTTTGTTTCCTGTTTTCCCTCTTTGCATTGGTTAACTCTTCTTTGCTACTCCTAATTGGTGAATACATCTCTTTCTGCCGTGCTCAGAACAATATTTTTGGTTCACGAAATTTTAGAGGATTTACAAAAATAAAGGATCCCATGATTTGCAGTAACTCGGCTTAGTTTTTGAAGTGATGTCAGGAGCCTATAGGTTAGTAGCTACATTGCTGTTATAGAAAGGCATCTACAGGTTGTTAAAAAACAAACTATTGTGTTCGTCATGATACTTATGCAATGAATGCACTCTACCGCGGGCGTATCGTGGACTATAAAATAATATTATTATTATTATTATTATTACCAGTCAACCGCCCGCGATAATTATGATTGCTACTTCGGCAATACAACACTTCTTACTCAGGAAGATCCCAGCTTGTATTCCTTTCTGTTTCTCTCCTCCTACTTTAGGTAAACGTTGATTCATATTTCAAGTTTTTTAACTTGTGTGAACATGACCAAACATGAGGACTAGCCAGCCGACAAACACCATTAGAGTATAGACACTCATTGGTGAAATAAAGTTTCGGTAGCTACGGAATTCCACCTCTTTTCTTAATAGTTTTTGAGTGGGGTGATGGTACCTGGCAGTACTGTTGAATTAAATCTATACAAAAAAGATGTGGTAAGCACAAGCTGTATAATTAGATCCAATCCATCACGGATTCGCATCTTACATCTTGTCGAAATAATAATTTCTCCCACGATAAGGACGTCAGGTTAATTCTAAGTCAGAAATAAGATTATGATAAGGTACTGTCTTCATCGTTGATTGCTGCAGCCGAAATACGCCACCGCTTCCTGCAACCGACATACTCCGCCGTAGGAATTTAGATTTGATTCTTATCTTCATCGTCACATCACCACATTCTCTTCACCGAGAGGAAGAGTGTAGGGGAGAGGGCCCAGTGGTCGTGCAGGGTCTAATAGTCTCACACTCAATCGTGATTATAATATCCGGTCTTACCGCATATTTATACTATATATTGTAAATAAATAGTTCAAATGCAAATAAAAAAATAAACAAATGTTGATTAAAAATAGACCCATATTTGAACACATGAGAACCTCTAAATGTTATACGAAAAAAACATAAATACATTCATGAAGAAGTGAAATAAGTATTTTTTTGTCTCAAATAAAATATCATAACTCTCCACTATAAGTATATCTTTTAAAATATAAAATGCTTCATTTAATAAAATAAGACACTCATTTAAACAAGTATTGTTATCATAGTGAAAAAATATTGTTCTTATGTGTACAACAATTGGAGAAGCAATGTACAAGCATTGGATAATTTTATATTAATAATTTGTCTTGTCACAAATATAAAAGGTGAGCACAATAAATAACATGTATTTTCTCATTAAATGTCAAGAATTTTCAAAAAGTTTTAGTGTTCAACTATTGGTCCATTTTTGTTCGATATAAGTTGTATTTTAAATAATTATGTGTTGTTTTTATAACAACAAATAGTTTTTTTGTGTTCAACTATTAGTCCATATGTGTTGAATATAAAAGGTAGAGATATCAAAGATTTATGGTTATCAATAAATATTTGGCCCACTTAGGTTGTATATTAATTTTATTTTAAATAAAAATATGATATTCTATAAGCAACAAATGATATTTTTTTGTTCAACTATTAGGGGTTCCATGATTAAGTTTTGGTCGAACCTTTAAAAAGTCAAATTTTAGACACTTCTCAAAAGATCTACTAATGTGGCGAGTTGCATGATGAGTCGTGCCTCCAAACCTTAGTTATAGATAAATAAGAGACCAGTCTACATTTAAAAAAAAAACGAAGGTTCTACGATATTCCAGTCAATCGCTACATGCTGACAAAATTAGTCTGCACGACTACTAGGCCCTCTCCCCTAACCGCCATTCAAGCAACTATAAATAAAATTGGCTAGCATTGTAATAATCATCTCATAATCCAACGCAGATCTCATATATCAAGAGATTTCTGCAAAGTCGTGTATCTGTATTTGTATTGTATTGTGATCAACGAAGATTATTCTGCACTAGCAGAGTTGATATTTGTTTCAGTTACTTGATTGTTTGTGTTACGAAATAGTTGTTGCTCTATCTGTTATTAATATCCCTGCAACGTGTTGTTATTGTATGTCCTTTCTGATTCAGTATTGAGATTGTAGGGTAATCTATTATCACCAAGGTTGGGGACTGTCCCTAGACCATTGGCGAAGGTCTAGAACAATTTGTCTAGTTATTTAGGCATTGAAGCTCTATTTGGATGGACATGGCCATCCAAAAGGGTAAATTATAATAGAGAGCTGTGTAGTGTATGGCGCTCTTAGCTCAGTGTCTGGATCAGTAGACTATGGTTTTCTTATAGGGAAGGCAAATTATTGAGCCCTGCCATACCATATCTAAAACTAAAATTATTACATTGGATGTCACGCTAAGAGTTGTACTCAAAGTATAACATAGGGAACCATATTAAGAGTGATGTCTTTTCATAGGGAACCATATTTAGAGTGATGTCTTTGTATGAAAAAGTGTATGCTTCTCTTTTTCCATATACTTGTCACGTTCTTTTAGGGAAACAAACAGAAAAAAAAGGTTTTTCCGTAGTGGCGAACAAGTCTCTTTTTCTTTATTCATTACAAATAAAAAAGTGACAATAAGTTATGAAAATTTCTAAACTCTTATTGATTTAGTTGTGGTGGTAAATGTATGTAATGATAAGCTGTTGGGTTCAAATTTATGACATTGCTATGACTATAATTCTTTTTTGCAAATGTATAATATTGTATATGTAAATGATTTTGTTTAGTAATTCATTATATTCATGAAATCATGCCTAAACTAGATGTTTACATGACAAGTTAAAAAACAATAATGGGTAAGAAAAGAACTTCCTAATGCTACATCTATTGATCACTTGTTTAAACACACAAAACATCAAGAAGGAACACAATTGAAAAAGAAATTGCTATGACTATAAATTTGTTTTACCAATGTATAATATTGTATGTCTATGTGATTTTGTTTAGTAATTCATTGTATTCATGAAATTATGCTTACACTAGATGTTTACATGACAAGTTAAGAAACAAAAGTGGGTAAGAAAAGAACTTCCTAATGCTACACCTATTGATCACTTGTTTAAACACAACACAAAAATATCAAGAAGAAACACAAGCAATTGAAAAGAAAGCAAAGAAAAGAAAAAAATAGAGACATAAATGAAGAGAAATTTTATGGATTTTGTTGCAAGAATGATGACCTAATTAATGCAAATAAAAATCGTGATTATTTTGATGTGAAGATAGAATATCCCATATCATAATGATACGCGAACATCACTATAATATTTATACATTGACATACTTTTATATCAAAGATGTTATGTCTTCCCATTCTTAAGATTTCATACATGCACCACTCTTAGGTTTGTGGGCATCATGACTTCCCCCATATTAAATTGTTTCTACCTAGACTCATGATTACCATTAATTACCTCTTGTGTCCCCTTTCCCATTATGTGTTCATCCTACCGTCTAAGGAGCATGGGCCATAATATTTTTATCAATTCAAAAACTCAATTAAATAACAATTTTGAAAAAAGTAAATTGACAATAAGATTAAAATAACAATTTTATTACAAAATTAATATATTCATTACAATTTTTTGAAATTTATATAATACAAGTGATCAAAGCCCAGAAGTTCAGTGGCCCTCAAATATTTAAACCTTTTAAAGGAAGGTTTAACTTCAGTTATGTAGGACAGAAAAAGAGTCCTAATCTGATTACTCACAACCGTTATAACATAAAGTTCACATCTCAAGAATCAATGCAGATGAATCATTAGGAATCTCTAAGATGCAAACTCAGATTAAAAGAAACTGAGCAGGTCTGTTAAAAAAATCAAAATATGCAAATCTTGCATACCATACAATGTGAATCTTTATTCATAGGCAAGGAAACAAATTTTAGACAAAAAATGATGGCGTTCAAAACCAAAAACTAAATCCCATTTAAACACAAAGTAAAAACGGAGTCATGGTTAGAAATTACTTGAAGCAGTTTGTTGATATAGCTGGTTCCATACACTTTCTGCACGACTGTGAACCTGTCGGGATCATCTGGAGGGAAATAAGGGGCCAAAATACATTGTTCTGAACATTTCTTGCGTTGCTGTCTACAGGCCGCGCACGATACAATCTTTCTTTTTCCCATCTCTGGTAGCAACACAAACCCTAGCATAATGCAGTTCTAATATTTTGGATTTGATATTTTTGAAGCAGAGACTCAGTGGGACCTAGAAGCGTTGGTTTTTTCCAACACGCGATGCTTTTCATTGGACAAGGCCAATCACCGTTCTTTCTACGAAGGAACAAAGTAAGTTGAAATATGGATGACAATTTTAAAACTATTTTCAAAGTCTTCTGGAAAACGTGTGAGAAAAAGCTGGAAGAAACGCGTGAAAAATTATGTATTCACACATTTTCACATATTTATCTCTCAATTTATCAATTCATATATGCATCTCAATATATTTGCTTGAATGATGTATTAATTGTACATATCCATAAACTTATTCCTATATATATTCTTCACTTGAATTTGAGTCCTTTTATGTCCCATGTCACTTTTGTGTATACTTGATCCTTCAATTTTAAATTTTACAATTTTGTTGATACCCATCCATTGCGTTCTTATTATAGACGGAATCAATACACATTTCTGTGACATGTTATTATCACTATAGTTGAAGGTATTCAATTGTATTTATTTCACATCTCATATAATCTCCCCTCTTATTGGATTATTCATATATCATTTTCATTTAAGAAAGGAACACTTTAATTTACTGTTATTATTTTATTTGTTGCACCTCAAGCTGCATTTAAAACAAAGGATCATGTTGGCATTAAATAATTCTAAATACTAAAGTGAAATAATGTGTATGGAACCTATTGTGCACACCACCATTTTAGAGAGATATTATCAAAATATATAGAGAAGATACAAGTCGGTTTCAATACAATAGCATATTTAGTTACATATTTAATGAAGTCTATTAACCACACAAAAAGTCATGATATATCATTCGATGAAAAGGGTACCCATATATGAAAGTTCATAAAGAAGCATTACCTCAATATATCATGACAAGCACCTTGTCCATTAATTAGTTATTTGCTGACATGAATCTAGCTCTATCATATGAAGTGAGGATTACTTACAATAATTTGAAGTACACATATCAAAAGTATTTTACTATCATGTGAAAGTTCAAAGTTGTGTCTCACCTTTATAAATGAAATTATCAACACAAATCTAATATTTTAACTTGAATCATTAGAAGTGACATTTTTTTTACAAAAATTAATGACACAAACTAATAAAATGTGATTTTTTTTGTGTATTTAAAAGATTATATTTTCTTAAAAAATAAATATAAAATGTTTGCATATATTTTTTTATTAAAATTGTCTATAATTAGTCAATTTTATTTAGAAAATAAAGTTACGTGAGACATTACTTTTAATATAGTAATGTTTTCTTTGATTTTTTGTATTTATAATTTAAAAATTTAGTACATGATTTTTTTTTCTTGTTTGAATAAATGCATATTCTATTAAAGAAACCTTAAGATTTGCATAAATTGAAAGCATAATGATTTCAATTTGGTGCAAATTTTTGTCTTAACTATTCATTCAAAAAATAAAAACCTTATATCACCTCAATATGGAATCTCTCATCTAGTGCATTATTTTTTTAATATGTTTTTAGTATGTTTAATTCTTTTCCTTGAGAATAAAACCATTCTTATTTTTTGGTTCTAATGAAGTAATTTTAGTAAAACTAAAAATTAAAATATAAAAAACAATTAAAATAATTAAATTGTATTTTTAAAAATTACACTTACATATCTCTAAATTTTTTTTTTCTATTTTATTTAAATATCATTTATACTAGTAGGGGTTGTTAAAATATCAAGTTTTTCAAATAATTTTACTTTTTTGTAAATCAAAATTAACGTGATGCTACATATATGTTTATTGGAATTTGTCAATTATAAAATTTATGTCCTAGATCTAATCTAGGTAGAATGAGGGTAAAAGCACATTGAACGTATGTCACAATTTTAGTCAATTTATCATCACAACTGAATTTAAGTATTTCTAATATGATCTAGTAAGATTCATTTTAGCTAAGTTAGATACTTTCTCAACTTTTCCAACTAAAATTGTTGGCTAAAAATATGTGGAGCACCACTTTAAGTCCAATTTACACACAAAACTATTTAGTACTTGAGTATAATACTTTTCAAGTTGATAATTGGGCTCACTAGTTTATTTGGGTCTTCTAAAAAGTAAATATCATATGGAGTTTAAAGCTTGTGGTATCCTATCTTTGTAAATACATCAATCCATATATAGTAAAAGTACACAATGGTAAATAAGGTCCAAAACCATGTATGTATCAAATCAATCTTAAATTCAAAATTATCATATAATTAATGGTTGATGAATATTAATTCAAAATGTATTAAGTGAGTGATGTGTAAAATAAAAATTTGATAAAATAGTAATTTAAAATGACATAATAGACCAATAAATGGTCTATACTAATAAATGATCTTATATTAAATATTTTATATTAGTATGTATTTAGGTTATTATTTGGTTAGAAATAAAATATTTTGATTCATATGTTGTCTTAAGAATTTTATATGAGAGAGTAGAGTACTAACACCCAATCTTGTAACTAGTATTTTACTTACATTTTGGTTAATTTTATGATCACTTAGTTACAATTTGTTCTGGAATATTTAATGGGACCTTTAAAATTGGTCTTAAATTTATAACATCTACTAAATCTTTAATTTTTCATTTATTCAAACTCATGGTTGTAGTACCTTGTAGATTATTATTTTGGCTAAATGTCAAGTATTAGGCAAGGACTCAATGGATTCTAAAATTATGAATTATAATCTATTAGTTTAAATTATATGGTTAAATATTTGATCAAATCTATTTTCATAATGTACAACTAATTAATAATCTATAAATATTAATATTGATAGCCAAGCCTTGATATCAAGGAAAAACCCTATATCCACCTTGGAGAGAATATTTCTAGAATAGTAAACTAATAAATGACTTCATATGGACATCAAGTGGGTTGAATAAATTAGACACTTATATACTGAATTTATAACCACAAAAGCATCTTTCATTCCATAAATCCTAATATACTGAATATTTAATGGAACCTTTAAAATTGATCTTAAATTTATAACATCTACTAAATCTTTAATTTTTCATTTATTCAAACTCATGGTTGTAGTACCTTGTAGATTATTATTTTGGCTAAATGTCAAGTATTAGGCAAGGACTCAATGGACTCTAAAATTATGAATTATAATCTATTAGTTTAAATTATATGGTTAAATATTTGATCAAATCTATTTTCATAATGTACAACTAATTAATAATCTATAAATATTAATATTGATAGCCAAGCCCTGATATCAAGGAAAAACCCTATATCCACCTTGGAGAGAATATTTCTAGAATAGTAAACTAATAAATGACTTCATATGGACATCAAGTGGGTTGAATAAATTAGACACTTATATACTGAATTTATAACTACAAAAGAATCTTTCATTCCATAAATCCTAATGGATCACAAATACAAAGTATAGCACTCCATTTTGGAGTGGATAGCCCATTTGGGTCCCATCTATCATACAATGATCATATAATCCTTAATCCTAGTGACTAAATTTAGGAAACTATATTTAGTGAGTCCAAACTTGACTATAAGCCACCATTGCACTCTAACTCTTTCATCAATTTGTTTAAAAAATGTAGCATAGATTTTTGGCACCCACTTGCTTTCTATTGCTTCTAGGGTTTTTCACCTAGAAGGAGAAAGATGGACCAAAGATGCTTATGTTACATTCAAAGACAATGCAATATGGATAGAATATGCCTAAATGCCTAGATGTAATGCTTGAATGCAAGAAACTAATAAGATTGATTGATTAATGAATGGAAACTAAAGGAAAACTTGTTTGAAAACACATTATGTATTGCAAAATCACCTACAAATGAATGGAAAAGTGCAATAAAAATGAATCAAACTAAAAGTATTCTCCAAGAATGTGGTTGGAGACTGCAAATTGCTTCTAAAATGCTACCAATGCTGAAATTTAGGCCTAGTGGGACTCATTCACCATTTTGGGCGAATCAGTCCCAATTATGTCAAACCGTACTAGAACTCGTTTTTGACAAAAGGGTATTCAAAAATGCAGAAAGCTCAAAATTGACCCTAGATTGGGACTCAATTTCCACCCATGGTGAATGAGTGTACTTTTTAATTTATGGATTTTTAAAGGTGGATTCTGAAGCTTCTGATCTACACTTTGATCCCTACAGGTGTTTGCTTCTAAAACTCTGATTTACGGGTTTGAAAATAGATTTTTATTGATATTTTGATTTGATGAATGAGGAGAAGACTTTAGAAACCTTGCAAGTTGATCTTCAATTATTTCCAAGCTTCCAAGAGACCTAAATCTGCAAACATACAAGACAAGAGAGAGAGAAAGGGTGAGAGAGAGAGAGAGAGAGAGATGTTGAATGTTAGGGTATGGGGGTTTTCCCTGATATCAAGGAAATACCCTATATCCACCTTGGAGAGAATATTTCTAGAATATTAAACTAATAAATTAATTCATATGGGCATCAAGTGGGTTGAATAAATTAGACACTTATATACTGAATTTATAACTACAAAAGCATCTTTCATTCCATAAATACATTCTGAATTTATAACTACAAAAGCATCTTTTATGGGGGTTTGCCTTGGTGAATGAGTGTACTTTTGAATTTCTGGATTTTTAAAGGTGGATTCTGAAGCTTCTGATCTACACATTGATCCCTATAGGTGTTTGCTTCTAAAACTCTAATTTACGGGTTTGAAAATATATTTTTGTTGATATTTTGATTTGATGAATGAGGAGAAGACTTTAGAAACCTTCCAAGTTGATCTTCAATTATTTCCAAGCTTCCAAGAGACCTAAATCTGCAAACATACAAGACAAGAGAGAGAGAGATGTTGAATGTTAGGGTATGGGGGTTTGCCCTGATATCAAGGAAATACCCTATATCCACCTTGGAGAGAATATTTCTAGAATAGTAAACTAATAAATTACTTCATATGGACATCAAGTGGGTTGAATAAATTAGACACTTATATACTAAATTTATAACTACAAAAGCATCTTTTATGGGGGTTTGCCTTGGTGAATGAGTGTACTTTTGAATTTCTAAATTTTTAAAGGTGGATTCTGAAGCTTCTGATCTACACATTGATCCCTATAGGTGTTTGCTTCTAAAACTCTGATTTACGGGTTTGAAAATAGATTTTTGTTGATATTTTTATTTGATGAATGAGGAGAAGACTTTAGAAATGTTGCAAGTTGATCTTCAATTATTTCCAAGCTTCCAAGAGACCTAAATCTGCAAACATACAAGACAAGAGAGAGAGAAAGAGAGAGAGAGAGAGAGATGTTGAATGTTATGGTATGGGGGTTTGCCCTGATATCAAGGAAAAACCCTATATCCACCTTGGAGAGAATATTTCTAGAATAGTAAACTAATAAATAACTTCATATGGACATCAAGTGGGTTGAATAAATTAGACACTTATATACTAAATTTATAACTACAAAAGCATCTTTCATTCCATAAATCCTAATATACTGAATATTTAATGGGACCTTTAAAATTGGTCTTAAATTTATAACATCTACTAAATCTTTAATTTTTCATTTATTCAAACTCATGGTTATAGTACCTTGTAGATTGTTATTTTGGCTAAATGTCAAGTATTAGGCAAGGACTCGATGGATTCTAAAATTATGAATTATAATCTATTAGTTTAAATTATATGGTTAAATATTTGATCAAATCTATTTTCATAATGTACAACTAATTAATAATCTATAAATATTAATATTGATAGCCAAGCCCTGATATCAAGGAAAAACCCTATATCCACCTTGGAGAGAATATTTCTAGAATAGTAAACTAATAAATGACTTCATATGGACATCAATTGGGTTGAATAAATTAGACACTTATATACTGAATTTATAACTACAAAAGCATCTTTCATTCCATAAATCCTAATGGATCACAAATACAAAGTATAGCACTCCATTTTGGGTCCCATCTATCATACAATGATCATATAATCCTTAATCCTAGTGACTAAATTTAGGAAACTATATTTAGTGAGTCCAAACTTGACTATAAGCCACCATTGCACTCCAACTCTTTCATCAATTTGTTTAAAAAATGTAGCATAGATTTTTGGCACCCACTTGCTTTCTATTGCTTCTAGGGTTTTTCACCTAGAAGGAGAAAGATGGGCCAAAGATGCTTATGTTACATTCAAAGACAATGCAATATGGATAGAAAATTCCTAAATGCCTAGATGTAATGCTTGAATGCAAGAAACTAATAAGATTGATTGATTAATGAATGGAAACTAAAGGAAAACTTGTTTGAAAACACATTATGTATTGCAAAATCACCTACAAATGAATGGAAAAGTGCAACAAAAATGAATCAAACTAAAAGTATTCTCCTAGAATGTGGTTGGAGACTGTAAATTGCTTCTAAAATTCTGCCAATGTTGAAATTTAGGCCTAGTGGGACTCATTCACCATTTTGGGCGAATCAGTCCCAATTATGTCAAACTGTACCAGAACTCATTTTTGAAAAAAGGGTATTCAAAAATGCAGAAATCTCAAAATTGACCCTAGATTGGGACTCAATTTCCACCCATGGTGAATGAGTGTACTTTTGAATTTCTGGATTTTTAAAGGTGGATTCTGAAGCTTCTGATCTACACTTTGATCCCTACAGGTGTTTTCTTCTAAAACTCTAATTTACAGGTTTGAAAATATATTTTTGTTGATCTTTTGATTTGATGAATGAGGAGAAGATTTTAGAAACCTTGCAAGTTGATCTTCAATTATTTCCAAGCTTCCAAGAGACCTAAATCTGCAAACATACAAGACAAGAGAGAGAGAGAGAAAGTGAGAGAGAGAGAGAGAGATGTTGAATGCTAGGGTATGGGGGTTTGCCTTGGTCAAACCCCATTTAGGTAATTAAACCAAAATGATGAAAGAAAGGAATGAAACATGCAACAATGGGATTGATTACTTTACCATGATGATTGATTTTGAAATTCTAAAACAAAACATGTAGAATTTTCCCTTGGATGTCTTAGGAAGCTAAGTTAATGACTTGCAATGTGAAATCCCTAGCTTGCTTGATTTGAGATACAAGATAGAAGATGAATGCATGATGTGAATGAGTTAATGGATGAATAGATGTAAAAATGAGTTTATAGAGGTGCGTTTATAGGAAATTCACCTTATTTTCCCATTAATTAGATCCCTAAGGCTAACATGGAGAAAAATTAAAGTTAAAACCTAAATTTTCTCGCTCAAAACCTCAAAAATGGCTCAAATGGGACCCATTTTCCACTACTGGGGAATGGGTCCTACCTAGATGGGACTTATTCACCACTAATGGCGAATGGATCCCACACGGGTATTTTTGCTTGCTGGAATGTCAAGAAGTAAGAATTAGGCTTATATGATGACTATGTCAGTTATTTGATCAAATTATGCCTTGGGATGCACAATATGGGTTAATAGGGGCCTATTAATGGTGATGTGAATGTGAAATAGGGATTGGACACAAAATTCAATGTGAATGTGTACTTAAAAACACTTTACAACACTAAAATAAGGTCCACATAGCCTAAAAAGGCACAAGAACCAATGTGAATGTGCAAGACACATTACAACACTAGATTATCATTAAATTTAATTCAAGAACCTTCTAGATTGATATAATAATGTTATTAAACACATTTTATAATGTTGAATTAGGGAGAAATAGGTTAATTAAGTCTAGAAAAGTGTGAAAGTCCTTTATAAGACTTTACAACACCTTTACAAGACGTTAAAAGCATGTTATTCAATTTTTAAGGGTCAAAGACCTAATGTGGATGCATAAAATGCCTCACAACACTAGATTGAGGCCTTTTTAAGTCCATTTTATCATGAATTAATCCCATGTCAAGCAAATGGTACTTTTTTCTACTGCACAAAAAAAATTCTAAAATTAATAGGGAATCATAATTCTAAATTTATAATGACACATTAGGTATTTGAGGCCAATTTCCAAGAGTTTTGGAGACAAATTTAAAAAAATATAGGATTGCAAGGTAAATGACACTTTAATTTTTAACATTGCCCTCTTCACATTATACAATGAAAATAAATGCATGTGGTAACTAAAGTTACGAAAAACAATCAAGGACCATGTGGCCTTCTTACACCAAGATATCTTATTTATGGCCAATGTCTTCATAATTGAATCTACAATATTGTCTATAGTTTCAACCTTCTCTAATAAGAATTTACAATTCTCAACCATGTTTATATAAATTGATAATAAAAATCAGCAATATTAGTATGAAAATGATATATGGGGTTCGGAGCCAAATAAATAGAACTTATAAGAACTTTAGTAAAAAAAAAATTATAAAATAAAAATAGTCAAATTTTCATTTTTAATAGCATATATCTAAAAGAAAGTTTAAAACCTACATCAAATAAAGGTAGAAAAGCTAGAAGATATCTAGGGCATGAATATGGAAGCTAGATAAAGTGGTAGCTATAGGATGAGTGAAATTTAGGTGAAATGTGTATATTGGTTGAAAGAGTTATACAAAAATGAGATCAAAACCTTCCTATTATATTTTATAGTGTTTCAAGTAAAAAAGATTGAAGAAAAATTATTTTGCGTGAAAATTTGTGACTTGAAACATTTAGAACTACATACATGTCATGTGGTTTCATTCCAAACATTTTTATTGGCTTAAAGTGTGACACAATTAGAAACTTTCATTCTTTTATAAGATAGTCAAGAGTGTGACAAAACTATGAAATTTCACCCTTTCATAAGGTATATTAAGTAACATGGAATTTTTTTCAATGCTGATGAACCATTTACTTTCACTAAATTTGATACTTATATAATGTTTTAGTTTTTAATTTTTACCAACAATTTGTGATTGCAACAATATTGTATGTTTAAAATATATACTTATTAATTAAATAGCATGATAATACCATGGTAAGGAAGTTTTTCTTTTGGTGACCTTAAACTTCATCCAACTTCATGTTATGTGAAACTAAAAGACAAATGGCATGTGTGTTTTTATGGTCATTTTACAAGTGCTCTAGTTTTCAATTGTTCTATTAGCATAACTGATTTTGAGTTCAATTTCACGAGGTTTCAAAGTTTTTATGCTTTGTTCTTTCTACCTATCTCAATTACCAAACCGATTAAGGACATGCTTCCTTGGTTAGTTTTATGCTTTCCTACAAGTGGGAAAGCATCCTTGAGTTGTCAAAATGTCGTTTAAGGTTGTAGAAAAATAGAAAATTCGGTGCCGACAGCAAAAGGTACGTAAAGGAATGGTACAGTCCAGCTCATATTCTATAGAAAATGAGTCATATTCTGATGGTACAGAAAATGAAACATGGTTCAATGACTGAAGCAGCTTTTTGAAACGCGTGAGAAAGGGCAGGAGTGTTTAGTCTTCTGGAAGCATGTAAGAAACGGAGGAAAAGTCCAGATATTTTTTAACCTAAATGTTCTAGTAGAAGTCCACAACGCATCTCAGAGCGACTATCCAGTCTCATATTTTTTTTTATTGTATTTATTAATTAATTAAAAATAAAGAATGCATTGCATCTTTATTTCTATGCATATGCTCCATCCATACTACAACCAGTCTGTCTTGTCAATCCCTGTGAATGTCGTGCTACATAAAAGTTTGTGTGTACTCTTGGGAAAATGACGAATTCATGACTAAACAACCTTCATAAAAAAATTGCTCACAATACAAGTGGTTTTAATGAATTTAGAATAGTTAGGTTTGGAGAGCACTATTAAATTTAGAAAAGCCATTTAAATTTAATTTTAATAAAAAAGTTGTATAAATTGTTTGTGTTTACATCTTTCTATTGTAATTAAACATTTATATTTTAAAAAAATATGTTTAGTAATTTTTAAAAATATTTTTATATTTAATAATTTTTAAAAATAATTGAATTTTTTGAATACTTTTTTATTTGAATTGTGTTTGTATTTACAATTAATATTATTTTAAAAAATATTAATATTATTTTATTATAAATTTATAGTCTTCTTTAAATAATTTTCATATTTAACAATCTTGCAAAAGAGATTTAAAAATTATTTTTATGATTGTCAATTTAAATTGTATTTAATTTTTATTTTTTTATATAATTTATTTATATTTTTATTAAAATATTACATTCTTATGATATGTTTAATAATTTTTGAAGAGTAATTTAAATTTAATCTTCATAATTTTGATTAATTTAATGTTTAGTGATTATTCTCTTATTTTAATTGTTTATATGATTACTGTAAAAATTATTTCTATTCTTAATACATTTTAAAAGTGACATAAAATTGATTCATGTAAATGTTTTAATTTATTTTTAAGTGCTTACACTTTTCTTTCAATTCTTATTTTATTTGTAATTTTATTAAAGAGTTTGTGTCCTTATTTAAATTATTTGTATGTTTAATAATTTTTGAAATATTGATGTAAACTTAGTCTTTACAACCATTGTTTAGATTTATATTACTTTAATTTAAAGTAATAATCATTGAGAATGATAACCTTAACAACATATTATCTCAATAGAACATTTTATATAAATTGAATGCTCTTTTCAATTTAACTTATCTCATAAGAAAATTTAATGTTATAGAATCAACTCTTCACATTAAAATCAAATTCATCTTTTGATGATTTAACAACTTCCCTTAGTTTGTTTTGAAGAAGAAATGTGGGCCTAGAGTTTTCATAATTTGAAATTGTCAATTATGTCTCATTCTTTGAACTTGGTTGTTAGGCATGTCCCGTCTTGAGTCTACTTGTATAAAAAATATTAAACTTCTTATTTCATAATTCGAACTAAGAAGACATTTAATTAAAAGATTAATATATTTTTAAAATAAAAGTAGTTAAAAAGAAACAAAATATAGCAATTGATATTTCAGATATATAAATATTAAAAAGTATTTTAGTTTAATGAAGTGAATATAAATTATCCCTTTAAGTTATTTCACCTCATAATTTTCATATTTTACAAATAGTTTTCATATATTATATATCATAGACCTTTTATGTATTTGTCATAATAATTTAGATTTTGATATTTAAATGTGCTAAGAATTTAATAATTAAATTTATTCATAATCAACTAAGTTGTTATTTTAGGTAGGGATTGATCTATTTAAGTATAGATTGGTGGAAATTAATGTTGGAGAATTCAATATTTGAATGAAACACATAAGCCTTTCACTAGTGAAATAAAATAAGCACAATAAGATGTCTACAATATTAAAAAGTTCATAGCTCTTTATTATTTATATTTTATTTTAGAAATTGAAATATATTTTTAAAATTTAAACAATGGTTTGTAAGGACTAAGTTTACATCAATATTCAAAAAAATATTAAACATACAAATAATATAAATAAAGACATAAGCTCTTAATCAAATTAAAAATAAAATAATAATTGAAAGAAAAATGTAAGCACTTAAAATTAAATTAAAACGTTGATGTAACGCCCCATCACGCAAACCCCAAAGGAACAAGTAAAAACTCGACAATTTTTTCTTAAAGAACATAAGGAATGTACTCAAGTATTCCAACATAACAATGTTCTAAGTTGCACAACAAAATCCCTTGGGGTACATGAGGTGACATTACCAAACTAACCCATAACAAAGATAATAAACTAAACATTAAATATTCAATTACATATCCATTCATTTACATATCACCATTTAAAACATCCATTAATGATAACCACATTAATAAGAGTAATCCATATAAAACCATACGTGCAAATCACAAATAAATTAATCATGAGGATATTAAGTATATATATTTCTATAAATACAACATAACATTAATAGTATTTACAAATGGTAGTTCACGAATGATTACATGGTATGAATATACATTACATCAGTCTAATAGTACATCACAATGATCACATATACTAAATTACATCAAGGTCTTCCCAACACATGTGGGAGTGATACATCCATAAATGAAATACATTTGTAATACAAATATACATCTAGTGACATATGAATCCTGGATCAACATCATTTGCAAAATTCTACTCAAAATGGTACAACTGCATCCAAAGGGGACCCAACGGGGTGTGTAGCACGTTCCACCCAACCACCCCCATGCTAGGAGTAAACAAGGAAGGATCCCCGACCAAGCACATCCAATAGTAACACAAGACTAACTCTAGAAAAGATAACATAATATCAAAAGACCACTCACAAAACTAAAAAATGATAAATCACCAAAAGACATGACAATAGACCACTTCCATAGGACTTCAATAGAACAAATCAAATGGAATGCTAGAGAAGAGTGTCATCACATGGTTTCACATGGATTATCTAAACAACCTATCACAAGCTGTTGCCTCCATCTACGGTTCTCCTGAAAACCTATCTCAAGGCATCGCTCCATAGGGTTACTCATGTAGAATCGTTAATCTCTCATGAGGACAAGGAAATGATCATGCCAACCACAACCTTCTTGACCCATCTTTAGTCCATGATAGCACTAACAGGTGGATGAGGCATCCATAATTATCTTATTTATTGTTTAACTACCCAACCCCTAATTAATTACTTAGATTATCACTGATTACTCTAACTCTATGTGGGTTACTCTGACAACCCCTTTGTGTGTCAGCCCCCACTTAGAGCCACTCACCCTAGACACCCAAAACATAAAATCTAACACTAAGGGATTGTACCAACAAGAACACTGAACCAACAAATGGAACATCCGCGAGGTAAAACCATCTCACCAAAGTCACAAGAAAACATCCATAATATAGTACAATCTATGTGTAACTCAAATCACAAACATAGCCAAAACATAAGGACAAATATCAAATTACAAGATCAAATATAAACATCAGTATCCCCACCTCTAGAAGTTCCTAATCAATAACTTAATCTCCTATATTAGGACAAAGTAACTCTAGGGTTTTCCCACATGACATAAACCCAAATAAAAGAAAGCTACAATTGATTCAACAAATAATCTCGAGAATAACCAATTATGTAAAACAACACCATAAAACATATTTCAAAACACAATAATTCAACCAAATAAATAATTTAACTTCTCGATAGTATTCAATTTAATTTAAATCACAAAGCTTAATTCTAGTTTACTCAATTACACTATGTCATTTGCAAATTTACTTCATTATTCCATAATCCCAACATATTTAAATGTCTTAATATATATATGCATATACACAATTTTATGCATATATAAATATATACATATATATGTATATATATATAAAACATATATTAAATTCATACATTTAAAACATATTATAAAAATTGCCTTTATTCTACACTATAATTTACAACTATATAAAAATATATAAATATATACATATATATATAAATAAATAAATATATATATATAACACGTATATCATAAAAATAAAAAATATGATAAAATTGAATTTTTTTAAAAATATTTAATAGCAAATAACCCCAATGGAGGTACTGTGTACCTCCCAATGGGGAGGTTGCAACCCCCACTAGGCTATTGTGCTCAGCCTGTGGTGGCTACGTATAGCCATCCACTAGCTGTGGGGTGGTACGGCTTCGGCCAACCACTCCACCCCATAGATAAATAATTTTTTTTTATTATATTTTATTTATTGTAAATTACATTGCACGGAAAACATAACAAATACTTATATTTTATTTTTATATTTCATCTTATATTATTTTCACAAACAAAACACTAAACCCCAGAAATTTATATGCAATCTTTAAAATAAAATAGAACATCATATAAGAATATGTATATATATATATATTCCCACAATATAAAATAAATGATATGAACAATGAAAAGAAACTAGAGTCCTACATTTGATGACGAATCCAAACATGGTGCCCCTTCTTCCTCTTTCAAAAATGAACTTCCTCTGCACAGTTCCTTTTCAATTTCCTTTCAGCCAACTTCTGAATCAATTTTCTATTCTTTTATTACAAAAACATTTTTACAAAGAAGCAAAAAAACCCTTTTTTTTTCTTTTTTAGCAAAAAACCAAAAAAAACATTATGTGTGAAACTTCCTCACAATAAAATAAATAAAAATAAATAAAGATCTTAATTTTTTCTCAAAAATCCAATCCATCCATTGGTTCTTTTTCTTGCTTTTAAAACTACACACTTATCTCACAGATTTTATTAAAAATTCATTATTTTCACATTATATTATCCTCACAAGATATTCTCTTCTGATTTTCTAATTTTAATATCTTGAAAAAGATAATATATAATTATCACCATCATTATTTATTTAAATTAATTACATAACTTTTAATTTACAACATTTAATTTAAAAATTACAATTACTCACATTTAATCATATCCACAAAATATCATTAATTTATCCCATATAAAATAAAGATAAATTAAATGACAACTAATCATAATAAAATAAAAACACAAAAACCAATACTGAGACAAGGACAAAGCCAAAACCATGACACAACAAGACTCACAATGAGATGATGGACTTGGGACGAGGACATTTCCTTATCAACTCCCTTTTTCAACATCGTACCCGTTGGGTTAATTTAATGCTCGTCGTATCTTGCCGAAGCAAGTGGAATCAAGACTTTATTCCTACAATTCCTACATACAAACAAACATCAAGTAACATGTAAATCTCCATAGCAGACACACTGTGAAAGGAAATTGTGGGGTAGCAGGGTGCTCGCAAGCGAGTGATGCTACTCTGTCCTTTCGCCAATACTCACTAGCAACACATCAGAAAATAGAGCAACATAGAATCACAACATCATCACATATAATATTAAAGAAAACCATAGCATAACCAAATAATATAACCACCACATAATTTATCGTAAAACATCATAAGTAATGTCAAATGCAACAAACCAACCAAACAATGAATCCACACACAACCAAATCGGTGAACTAATCACCATCACAAACCAAGTATCAAACCAACACATAAGAGTATCAAAGAGTATCAACAACATGAGAGGTATTATAGTTGATATGAATCAATTTATGTTATTTTTAAAATTTATTAAGAGTAGAAATAATTTTTATGGTAAACATATAAATAAGTTAAATAAGAGAATAATCACTAAACATTAAATTAATCAAAATGAGGATTAAATTTAAATTATTCTTCAAAAATTATTAAACATATTATAGGAATGTAATATTTTAGTACAAATATAAATAAATTATATAAAATAGATAAAAATTAAATACAATTTAAATCAAAAATCAAAAAATATTTTTAAATCTCTTTTATAAAATTTTTGAATATAAAAATTATTTAAAGAAGAGTATAAATTTATAATAAGATAATATTAATATCTTCTAAATTAATATTAATTGTAAATACAAATATGATGGCTCCCATGAGTGGGAAGAGGAGTGTTAGGGATTTTTTGAAATTTCTTGGTGAGGACGATGAAGATGGAGGGTTTGATCCAAGTGGGGATGATGAGGATGTTGGGTGGATGGTGGTTTAGTGGTAGGTATCTCCTGTGCTTTGTGTGCTTGTGCTCTTTATGCGTTGTCCTATCTTTTTAGCTGAGACTGTCGTTTCAACTTAGATTTGTGTTTCTTTGGAGGCCACAATCTAGGTTCATGGTTTTTTGGGGATTCTTGCATTTTTTCCTACAAGGCTTGTTCTATTGGTTCGGTGTGTGTGGGGGAGGCTTTTACTGCCTGTTTCTTTCTAGACGTCTACTACCAATGGGAATAATAGTTGTTGGTCCATTATGGGTTTGCAGGTTGGTTTCCATCCACCGTGTGTTCATGTGAGGCAACTTCAAACTGATATTGAGCTTGGTGTTGTCATTTTTGGCTTTGCTTCCCCTCCCTATGTTCACAGCCTACGTTGGTGGTCACTGCTCTTGTGTGCCTAGGCCTTGGTGTTTTTGAGTGCCTAAAGGTTGGGTCTATGACTTTGTTGAACCCCTTTCTCCCTACCTATTGGCTTCTTGCCGGTGTGGAGGGAGGCTCTATTCTAGGTTCTTGTGGAGGGATTGGTCACGCTATGACTTGTGCAACTACTTCTCTAATGTTGGCCTACCTGAATGCTCCTCGCTATTTTTTGGGTATGTTTCGGTTCGGTTCTCTTGGTCCTTGTTTCTCCACAGGGTGTTGTTTGGTTTGTAGAAGTGTGTTTGTAGCCTTGGTGACTGGTTCCTCTATAGTTTGGATTTGGTTGTTGGAGCCTCTGGTTTTATCCCTGCTTTGATTTTAGCTTCTCCTTTTATGGTGGGGAACTATGCTAATGGAATTCTTGTTTGTTTGATCTATAGAGCTTTCTTCTCCATGTTTTACGGTTTATTGTGGTTGTTGGGTTCTTGCTCTATTTCTTTTCTTGTTCTGGGTTCTTTTCCTATGGAGGAGTTCTTCTTCTAGTGTATTTGCCACAATAGGAATGTGGTTGTGGGTTCTATGGTTGTTTTCTAGGCCTTAGTGGCTCTTGGTGGTTTTAAGTTGTGGGAGGCTATCTCTGTTACCTCATTCGGGGATCTTTTGCAGAATTGTGATGGTTAACTTCTTCTCCACATGGGCGATCTCCTATCCCTATGGGTTTTTTTTTGGCCTTGGTTGGCACTATGTTTGGTTGATCCTCTTGGGGGTGGGGCTGTTCATTCCTTTTGTGTTGGTATTTGAACCCTTCGATGGGATTTGGAAGGCTTGGTTTCTTTTAGGTTAGATTCTACTGTCCTTTCTTGGACTGGTGGGTGTTTTTGGGTTTTCCTCCATGGCTCTCTACCCGACTTCCCCTTTCGAAATGGGGTTGTCTCCTATTGAGGTGGAGACTATTCTTGTTGGCTTGGCTTGGGTGTTACTTCCTTCTCAACTTCTCCTTTGTTGTCAAGGCTAGAATGGTTGGTTGAGGTTTCTTTCTTCAACTCACAATTCATTATTCTCTTATAGAGATGGAGAGTTGCTGGTGGAATCTAGAGGGTTGGTCTTTTCAAGATCTCTGCTAGGTGAACTTTTTTGAGTTAATTCCTTTGTTGCTACTATTGCTTCTATTTCTCTATAGTTGGTCTCTACTTGTGCTCCTTTGGGGGTGGCAACGGGGTTTTTTGACAAGGTGGGTGTGTCTAGAGAAAGGGATCTCCTATTCCCTTTAGTCTATTTTTGTTTAGTGCCAAAAACTCTCAAGTTTTTTCATGTTGGTTCTAGGCCTTGGTTCAACATTTTAAGTGTTTGGTTGGTGCTAGTTTTTCCACTGCTATAGGGTGGTGTTCTTTAGTTTGATCTCGTAGGTTTAAATTGGCTTTCTCCTTTCTAGCTTTATTTTAGGTTGGACTTTTGTTGTTGTAGCTAGTTTTCTCTATTGTTGTTATGTAACTACTTCCTTGATCCAATCAAAATCTTTGGTTGTTATTGGTCCTATCTTGCCTCACTCCTCATGAGTCTTACTTTTAGAGGTCTCTCTTTTTGGGAGCCTCCTCTCTTTTGTCTCAATGGCTACTTTGTAATGGGTACTAGCCCTTCTATTTTATCATAATCAAAACTATAAATAGATATACAATTCAAATAAAAATAATTAAAATTTTAGATTTTTTTTAAAATATTAAACATCTTTCTTAAAATATAAATGTTTAATTACAATAGAAAAATGTAAACACAATCAATTTAAATAATTTTTTAATTAAAATTAAATCTAAATAACTTCTAAATAATTTAGAAAACACTAAATTTAATAATTCTCTCCTAAAATAACTATTGGTAAATTCATTAAAACCACTTGTATTGTTAGCAATTTTTTTATGAAGGCTCATTTGTCATGAATTTGTTATTTCATCATAGAGTACACACAAAATTTTACGTAGCATAGCACTAGTAGGGATTGATGAGACAGGTTAGTTGAAGCATGGATGGGGTAGGAATGCATGCCTTGGTGCAAATATGGAGCTGGAATAAATGTTATAAGAAATTAATTCAAGTGCTTTTAACTAAATATATTACTAGAGGAGAAAATAAAAATAAATACATCAAGGCCCCTTGGTGTCGTGCATCTCATTAGGTATGTGTGGTTAAGTATCATGAAAAGATAATTCATTAAAATGTGAGTAGATAAGAAAGAATCCATTCACCAAAAGCAAGAAAAATCTTTTACAATCCCTTCACCAAAAAATCATGCTTGGAAGATGTCGTAAAGTTTTGTAAATCATGAGTGTGTAGAAAGGTTTCTGTATAGTCTACACTAGTGAATTCATGGAGCTATTTATGGGAAAAGGAATTATTTGAAATAGAAGTTTTAATAATGAATTTGATGAAACATTTGATAAAATTATTATAGAGGTGGGTGGATCTATGCCTTGAGAAAGTTATGAGGATGCTTGTTCTTATGTTAACAAATAGATCAAATGAATTATGTCCATCTCTAAGCAAGTTAGTATGATTTTGAGTGTTCTTAGAAATCTAATTAATGTTCAAGGGCTTAGGTGCATTGCGGATTATGAACAAAATCAAACTAATTATATGTAAAGTTTATAATATTAGTGATGATAATGCAATATGGGAAAACTACTTCTCCAAATATAAGGGAAATCCTTTTTCAACTTGTGTAATATATTTACTTTTAGATGGAGCTATCCATTGTCACTTATTAAAAATTATACAAAAGTAAATGCATCATCCCAAGTTCACTTCTTAAAATATATCATCATTGGTGACCTAGCATTTGATTTATCAATGACAAGTGGTTCTTTCTACAAATTGGCTTCTTCAAGCTATGTGGGGTTCATTTATGGTAATAACTAATCAAATCTTACACTTGAGTCAAGGAAACTATGTTTATTGAATAGTAAATGCAATTGAGATCATAATTCTATCCAATTTCATCTTCCACACATTTTAAAGCATCAAATTTCTTCCAAAGTACTCATGATGCCTAAATGAATCTCAAAAATTTAATTTAGTGTACTGTCATATTATAAAGCTAATTTAAATAAGATATCTTATACAATATTTTTATGAGATGAAAAGGTACCCATTTATGAATTTTTGACTTTATTTCTTTTAATGTATTTTAAAATCTCAAGAAATGAATGTTAGAAATGCAAATAGAAAGTTGAGTGGTGGAAAGGAAAGACAAAGACTCCTAACATCTATATAATGTAAAACCATCAATTGTAAATGATCATTTTAATAGTTTTGTTAGGATTTATATAGTGGAATTGGTGAAGAGGATATATTTGTAAGATATTTTATTGAAATCATTACTATAATTACTATAGATTAATTTCAAACACCTTTAAGATTGACCCATTATCGATTGGGATTGGGATGGCTTTGTGAATTTCTTTTGGAGAGATGAAAATTAGTTGTAGATGTGAGTACAATGTTTAAATTTTTTCCAAATATATATAAAAAATGAATGTACGAGGGAGTTTACAATCTACTTTAATATTTAATAAATATTAGTCCTTCATGTAGACAAACCAAGTTTAATCAACCAACACATATTTTTCTACTCTACATCCTAAAATTGTATTTATTTTGAAGAGGAATAAAGTGTGTGACTTGGAAGCTACAAACAAAAAAATTATTGAAAAAAAGATGATACAATTTTATTTGATTTATCATAGAAGATATTTATAAAATATTATCCAAATGACTTAAGTATTGAACAAGTAGTATAGTGTATTACAAAAGGGAAATACTTTATTTGAAATATTCTTTAGCATTCAGATAAAATATTGGAAAATAAGTTTTCTACTCAATCATGTTGATGTGTTGATAAAAAAATAGAATAGTATTGTAGAACACATGGAATCTATAAATTTAAAATTCTAGGAGAAAATGTGTTATCTAAGAGCCATATCATTAGAAGATAGGTGAGAGGTAATAATGAAAAATGTCACATGTATTATGAAGGAAAGGACAAAAAAAAAAAAAATTCCTTTGTGAAGAAATATGAGACGTGGTCAATAATCCCTAGGTAGCTAACTAATTAAAAATCATATATTCCGTAACCTCATGATAGAAACATTTATGATTTATAGAGAGAAAAAAAGAACTTATAACTTTCTCTCTCTCTAAATCATAAATGTTTCTATCATTAGGATAAGAAATATATGGTTTTTAATTAGTTATCAATCTAGGGATTATTGATGGAGTCCCATATTTCTTCACAAACGAAATATTTACATTCTTTGTCCCTTCCTTCATAATGCATGAGATATTTTTCATTATTGCTTCTCACCTATCTTCTATTGATTCAACTCTTAGATAACACATTTTCTCCTAGGATTTTAAATTTGTAGATTCCATGTGTTTGACAATACTATTCTCTCTTTTTATCAACACAGAAACATGATTGAGTAGAATATTTCTTTTCAAATATTTTGTCCAAATGCTAAAGAATATTTCAAATAAAATATTTCCCTCTTTGCAATAGGCTATATTACTTGTTCAATACTTAAGTCATTTGGATAGTTTTTGTAAATATCTTCTATGATAACTCAAATAAAATTGTATCATCTTTTGTTTTAATAAATTCTTTTTATGTACTTTCAAAGTCACACACTTTATTCCTCTTCAAAATAAATACAATTTTAGGATGTGGAGGAGAAAAAATGTGTTGGTTAATTAAACTTGGTTTGTCTACATGAAGGACTAATATCAATAAAATATTAAAGTGGATTGTAAACTCCCTCATTCATTCATTTTTATATATGTTTGGAAAAAAATTAAACAACATTGTACTCACATCTATAACTAATTTTAATCTCTCCAAAAAAATTCCACAAAGCTATCCCAATCTATAATGGATCAATCTTGAAGGTGTTTGAAATTAATCTATAGTAGTTCCAATAATGGTTTCTACAAAATATCTTACAAATATATCATCTTCACCAAATCCATTATATAAATTCTTACAAAACTATTAAAGTACTCCTTTACAAATGATTGTTTTACATTAGGTAGATGTTAAAGACTTTGTCTTCCTTTCCACCACTCAACTTTCTATTTTCATTTTTAATATTCATTTATTGAGATTTTAAAATATTTTAAAAGAAATAAAGTAAAAAATTCATAAATGGGTATCTTTTCATCTCATAAAAATATTACATCTAATACTTTATTTAAATGAACTTTATAGTATGATAGTACAATGATTTCAAATTTTGAGATTTATATAGGCATCATGAGTAGTTTGGAATCAATTTTATGATTTAAAATGAGTGGAAGATGAAATTGGATAGAAGCGTGATATCAAATGCATTTACCATTCAATTAGCATAGCTTCCTTGACTCAAGTGTAGGATTTGATCAGTTTTTACTATAAACAAACCCCACAAAACTTGAATGAAGACAATTTTTAGAAAGAGCCACTTGTTATTGATAAATCAAATGTCGGGTCACCAATAATGCTATATTTTAAGAACTGAACGTGGAATGATGCATTTACTTTTGTATACGTTTTAACAAGTGACACTAGATGGCTCCATCTAAAAGTAAATATATTACACAAGTTGACAAAAGATTTCCCTTCTATTTAAAGATTTTTTTTTCCCATATTGCATTATCATCATTCATATTATAAACTTTACATATAATTTCCCTTCATAATTCACATTGCATCTAAGCCCTTGAACATTAATTTGATTTCTCGAGAGCATTCAAAATTAGGCCGCCTTAACAAGCACCTTCATATCTTTCTTAGATCCACCCACCTCTATAATAATTTAGTCCATGTAAGTTTCAGAATTACACAGAATAAAAGAAAGAATCTGACTTAAAATAAATAGCAGAAAATATTTGAGACATCCACACAAATTGAGAACACAGGTTTAACATGGTTCACCATGTTAATGGCTACATCCACCAAAGCAGCAGGGGATTCTCATTAAGTTTTCTCTCTATGTGTATGCAATACCAAACAATAGCAACACACACATACAAATCAAAAGAAGTTGTTAAACTCCCAGCACTCACTGTCTTCTAGGAAAGAAATCATCTACACAGTATGCAGACTATTAAACACCAATACATAGGCATTACATTCAGAGGTACAGAAGAATAACAGGGAGTTAGGAATAAGTCGTTACATTGGGCTGCACCTCTCCACATGCCTAACAATCTCCCACTTGAAGGCCAATGAGATTGGCCCAAGAGTTGCTCAGAGAATTCTCCCACAAGAGACTCGGTGTCACATCAGAACGAGACCGAGAGAAGATCTACAAAGTTCAAACTTCTCTCATGGTACAATCTTGGTTAATGCATCTACAGTGTTCACTCTAGTGTCAATTTTTTGCACCTGGAGTTTACCTTCGCCAAGAGCATGGCATATAAAATGATAACTCAGCTCAATATGCTTTGTCCGACTATGAAATGCAAAATTTTTTGACAAGTGAATAGCACTATTACTATCACAATACAAAATAAAAAATGATTTAGGACACGCTA
The DNA here is from genome assembly GCA_007258455.2 of Sequoia sempervirens. Classification (NCBI taxonomy): domain Eukaryota; kingdom Viridiplantae; phylum Streptophyta; class Pinopsida; order Cupressales; family Cupressaceae; genus Sequoia; species Sequoia sempervirens. Next base: position 460,602,468 of record VDFB02193867.1, read on the forward strand.
GTTCATCCAACAAACGCTATAGCCATATCATCTCTTTTGCTCCTTTAGTGAGAGCAACGTATTCTGCCTCAGTTGATGAGAGAGCAACAACCTGCTGCAAGTGTGAAACCTAACTAATGGCAGCCCCGACAAAGATAAACACATAAACAGTTGTAGATCAGCGTTTATCTAAGTCTCCAGCCATATCTGAATCAACATACCCTCTTAACTGAGTTTCATGACCACCAAAACATAAAACATAATCAGAAGTACCCTTCAAGTACTGTAAAATCCACTGAACAGCTTGCCAATGCAATTTACCCAGATTACTCAAGAATCTACTCACAACTCCCACTACATGAGCAATGTTTGGATGAGTACAAACCATAGCATACATTAGGCTTCCAACAACGGATGAATATGGAATATTTTTCATTTTTGTTTCATCGTCTAGAGTTTTAGGACACATAGCTGAAGATAGACGAAAATGATCAGCCAATGGTGTACCAATAGGTTTAGCATTGGACATATTGAACCTATCCAAAACCTTTAAAATATATTTTTCTTGAGATAATCAAATTTGTCTCTTATTTTGATCCCTTATTATATTCATCCAAAGAATCCTATTCGCTGCCCCTAAATCTTTCATGGCAAAACGAAGAGCCAAATGTCATTTTAATTCATGAACAATCCACACACAAGAGCCAACAACCAACATATCATCGACATAGAGTAAAAGAATGACAAACTCACCATTTGCAAGCCTCTTAAGATAAACACACGGGTTTGATTCACAATGAGTAAAATGTTGTTGAATCATGAAGCTATCAAATTTTAAGTACCACTGTCTCGGGGCTTGCTTAAGTCCATATAAACTCCGCTTCAATCTGCAAAACAAGTGCTCTTAACCTTGGCTAACAAAACCTTTAGGATACTCCATGTATAATTCCTCATCAATATCCCCATGAAGGAATGTTATTTTAATGTCAAGGTACTCCAATTCAAGATCCCAAACTGCTACCAAGCCCAACACGACACGAATTGTATGCATCCTCACAAATTGAGACTGTAATCTATGTAAAAGATTTTGAACATCATCAATTTTAGACTATAAGTTACCTTGTCTCTGCAAACCAATATTGCCCTATTTAGGCACACTGCCCTATTCTATTTCCCCAAATCGAGCTTGTTTGGAAATTGTATGATTATGAGAATATTCACCTAGAGTGGGCTCATGTGGAAGCTGTGAATTTAAAAAGAGAGGCTGATAAGTGGAAGGTGTAGCCTCTAGGGAGGTCTACATGGCCTGTCTTAAGGCTTGCACAGCCTATGGAAAGGTCTGCGCAATCTCTCTGGGGGTTGGCACATCCTTTACTAACTATTGCATACAAGCTCCAACAGGCTGCGTAGAAGTTTGTGAAGGGAGCGAGGGGGCAGGAAATGGCTACATTGAAATCTACAAAGGCAGTGATTGACCTTGCAATGACTACGAGGACGCTTGAGGAAAAGGTACAGTGGTAGGAAATAAAGGTAGTGATTGAACATGAGAGTTGTGGATACTATTGTACACAGGGGCACCAGTATGTGAAGGCAAAGTAGCTATATTGGATGGTTGAGAAGTAGTAATTAAAGGCTAAGAAAAAGAAACAGAGATTTGCCTAGCCTTGCCATTATCAAACAAATCAATGTCAACATAGTCTTTTGAAGATGTACTTTGAGGTTGCAAACCTGGAATGTTCTTTTCATTAAACACAACATCTCGACTGCAGATGATGCTCTTTGCAATTGGATCCCAAAGATGAAAACCATATTGATCTACACCATAACCAAGGAATGTACAGCTTTTTGACTTAAAATCTAACTTTGTTCTTTGTTCTTTTAGAATATGAACAAAGGCTTCACAGCCAAAGATATGCAAATGATTGTAAGAAATATGTTTGCCGAGCCATCTTTCCTTCAGAATGTCAAAATCTAATCAAGATGAAGGAGCTCGATTGATTAGATACACAGCAGTATTACGTGCCTTTGCCCAAAACTGTTTACCTAAACCGGCATTGGAGAGCATACATCAAGCTCTCTCTAGAATTGTATGGTTTAACCTCTCAGCTGCTCCATTCTCTTGAGGTGTGTAAGGAACTACCTTTAGCTGATGAATACCATGATCTGCACAAAAAGTATCAAACTATGACGAGCAATATTCTCCACCATTATCTGTTTGTAAACTTTTAATTGTATGCCCACTTTGGTTTTCAGCCATATTCATGAAAACTTTGAATTTAGAAAAGACCTTTGACTTTCTATGCAACATGAAAATCCAAACTTTGTGAGTATAGTCATCAAGAAATGTCACAAAGTAGTTAGCACCCCCGATAGAAGTTACCTCAGTGGGACCAAAAACATTGGAATGAACAAGCTCCAATGGAGTAGTCTTCTTATCATGGCCTGTCCTTATGAAGTTGGTCCTGCATTATTTTCCATAAAGGCAATGCTCACATAAGTCAAAATCAACCGATGTGAGACCTAGTAGCTGATTCCATTGAAGCATAACTTGGAGTCCTTTTTGGCTCATATGGCCGAGCTTCTTATGCCAAATTTCTGAGCCACTGTCCATAGCTAGAAAAACAACTCCCACTTCATTTTGACATTCTAAAATATAAATATTTCCAATTTTATTTCCTTTGGGAAGCACTAAATCCCCTTTAGATACTTTCCAAGTATCTAAAGAAAATTTAACATTACACCCACGAGCAATAAGCTGACTAACATATATTAAGTTTCGTTTCAATAAAGGAACATATCTAACAACGTGCATAATCCCTTTTTCTCCATTTTTCAAATGTAAAATTATGTCACCCTTACCAAGAATTTCACATTCTTTGTTGTCTCTGAGAAAAACCTTACCGAATGTACCTTCTTTGAAATTTGTAAAATCATCTCGACATGAGGTAGCATGAAAAGAGGCACCGAAATCAAGGACCCACAAATCTGCATTTGTGTTACTAGCTACTACAACCAAAACATCATCATAGGCAGTGTTGACTTCATTGTTATTACTCACTTTGTCTTGAGCCTTCTTGTAGTTCCAACAATTTTTCTTTGTATGTCCAGGTTTTCCACAAAACTAGTAGGCACCATTTCTGCCCCTTGACTTTGATCTATGAGCAGATTTTGATCTTCTTCCATTGTTGTATCTACCTCTTTCATGACTTCTTCCCCAATTGTTGGTGCTAACAACAGTCAAAGCATCACCTGAAGAAGGCTCTAAATGTTTGGGTCTCATATCTTCACTAAGAAGTGTAGCTGCTACATCATCAAGAACTAATTTACTTTTAGCTACTACTGAAGTTCTCACAGCGATTACAACACCTTCCTAGCTACTGGGTAGAGAACATAACAGCAAAATTGCTTTGATCTCATCCTCCAAATTTATTCCTACTGAGATCAATTGAGTGATTAAAGTGTTAAATTCATTTAAATGATTTGACATGATCCCATTTTCTTTCATCTTTAAATTATACAACTTTTTCATAATAAAAACCTTGTTGGATGCAGATGCAATCTCATATAATGAAGACAATTTAGCCCAAAACTCTTGTGTTGTCTTCTCAGCTGAGACATTGAAGAGCACGTTGTTGGACAATGAAAAAAAATGGTGGCTTTTGCTTTCCTATCCATTTTTTCCCATTCTTCATCCGATAACGAGCCTTTTCCTTTGGCTTTTCCAAGTAAGGCGAACGAGAGATCATGCTTGATTAATAACGATTCCATTTGTACTTTCCACAAGCCAAAGTTATGCCCTGAGAACTTCTTGATCTTCCATTTGTTTGTGTCATCCATACTTTTGAAAATCTTCACCGATTTCAATCAGCTTCACAAGACGAGCTTCTGGACTGGGCTTCTAACCAGAGCTCTGATACCAATTGTAAGATTCAGAATTACATAGAATAAAAGAAAGAAAACTTGAAATAAACAGCATAAATTATTTGAGACATCCACACAAATTGAGAACACAGATTTAACGTGGTTCACCATGTTAATGGCTACATCCACCAAAGCAACAGGGGATTCTCATTAAGTTTTCTCTCTATGTGTATGCAATACCAAACAGTAGCAACACACACACATACAAATCAAAAGAAGTTGTTAAACTCCCAGCACTCATTGTCTTCCAGAAAAAAAATCATCTACACAGTACGCAGGCTGTTACAGACCAAGACAAAGGTGTTACATTCAGAGGTACAGGAGAATAACAGGGAATTAGGAATAAGCCATTACATTGGGCTTCACCTCTCTACGTGCCTAACAGTCCAATGTTTCATCCAATTCATTATTAGAACTTCTACTTCAAATAATTCCTTTTCCCATAAATCGCTCCACGAATCCACTAGCATAGACTATACAAAAACTTTTCTACCCACTTATGATGTATAGAACTTTATGACATCTTCTACGCATAAAACAAAATCCATATGTTTTCTAAGCAAGGCTAAAACTTTACCAACCATGATTTTTTGGGGAGGGGATTGTAAAAGGTTTTGCTTGATTTTGGTGGATGGATTCTTCCTTATCTGCTCGCATTTTAATGAATTAGCTTTTCGAGATACTTAACCACACATAACTAACGAGTTGCGCGGCACCTAGTGCCCTGGTGTTTTTTTTTCTTTTTTGTCTCTAGCAATATATTTAGTTAAAAAAATTTAATTGATTTCTTACAGCATATATCTGACATATACGTATTTGTAAGCACATCTGACGTTGCGGATTTCGACTAGAACATTTAGGTCAAAAATAATATCTGGACTTTTCTTCTGTTTCTTACATGTTTCCAAAAGACTAAAGATTCTTGTCCTTTCTCCCACATTTCAAAAAGTTGCTGACACAAGGTCATTGGTTTCTACAGGGTTTTAAGAGTTTATTGCTTTGCAGTATCGTTGCTCCTTCAATCATTGAACCATGTTTCATTTTCTGTATCATCAGAATATTACTCATTTTCTATAGACTATGAGCTGGACGACTCCTTTACATACCTTTTGCTTTTGGCACCAAATTTTCTATGTCGGTGTAGCCTTAAACGACATTTGACAACTCACGGATGCTTTCCCACTTGTAGTAAAGCATAAAACTAACCGAGGAAGCATGTCCTCAATCATTTAGGTAATGGAGATGGGTAGAAAGAGCAAAACATAAAAACTTTGAAACCTCATGAACTTAAACTCAAAATCAGTTATGCTAGTAGAACAATTGAAAACTAGAGTACTTGTAAAATGACGCAAAGCACACATGCTCTGTCTTTTAGTTTCCCATAACATGAAATTGGATGAATTTAAGAAAGATCACAAAAAAAAAAAAACTTCATTACCATGGTATTATCATATTATCATACTATCTACTTAATAAGTATATAGCTTAAACAAACAATATTATTGCAATCATAAGTTGTTGGTAAAAATTGAAAACAAAAATAGTGTATAAAAATCAAAATTAGTGAAAGAAAATGGTTCCTTAGCATTGAAAAGAATTCCATGTTAATTAATATATCTTATGAAAGGGTGAAATTTCATAGTTTTGTCACACTTTAGGTCAATTAAAATGTTTGGAATGAAAACACATGGCATGTATGTGTATCAAAGTGAATTTGCACCCTTTGTGTAAATTCTCCTTTTGCATCCCTCCACCTTAGAAAATCAAACCTAAATGTGAAATTCCACATCACTCACCTTCGTTCCATCCACTTGGAATTTGTCTTGTGTATCAGTGGGGGAATATTTGTTGGGGATGAGAGTGTGACGTGCAAATGTTTGTGTGGCACATTGTTGTCCCTGACAAATTCTTACCTCTAGTGTCTGCAAGGACATTACGCTCTTTATTGGGCATGAAGCATAACACCTCTGTTTCAACCAGTCGGCCTAAAAATGACTCTTTCCCTCCTAATCTTCCTTCAAATGTATATTTTCACTAACAATCCATGTCTTTAGCAATCTATCTCATCTTCTTCACAATTTGAAGCATTCACAAGAGTTCTCTTACAATTCCACTGAGCATTACAACAACTTGTTACTCCATCAACTTCATTTTGTACGTGTTGTGCTACCATAGAAGTTGGGAGTTTGGAGCCTTGCAAGACCTCCCTTCATCCCTCATGCGATTGTGTCAACTTTTCCAAGCTCGTTGTTTCACATTCTCCCTTCATTGGCCTTGAGTGCCTTTGGATGGAGGTGGTATTGCTTCACTATCCTTTCTTGTGGTGGTTTGATAGAGTAGCATTATATCTTTTGTAGTGTTTGATATTTTTCTTTCATTTATTGCATTTCTACTTCTTGGCTTTCCTGGCTATCTATGGAGGTGGAAACACCAAACTGAGGGTTTGATTGAGGCAAACCCCTATATATCCCCAACAATTTTCCCTTCTTGACTATGTGTAGATGTATGTATGCATGGAGCTTGCTAGAGAACTGGACCCTTAGTGAGTTATTCTTTGTCACCCTTACTTTCATCTACCTTCTTTACCATTTATATAGATATTTTTTGTATTTTATTATTCTATTCTTTTCATCAAACTTAGTTAGGTAGAAAGTTAGTAGTTTTCTCATTTTTGCATACTATATTTCACGCTTTCTGGTCATATGGATGCCAACACATTAGAGAGACACCAGTGCACCATGTTTTTTTCCTTGACCTACACTGTCGTCCTCTAGTAGAGACTTGTCTAAGGTACACTCTGGATTCCAAAAACTAGCTCGTCTAGTCCTAATCTAGTAGTTGAATCAATAGAGTGATAGAAGCACTTGAGAGTGCTCTTTATTCTCTATCCTTGACCCAAAACTATCCACTTAGCTTGAGGTAAGATAGGGAATCCGTCCGCTCTCAGCTCTCCATGACTTGGAGCCTTGGTGTGGTTGGTCCCCCTACCTTACATTTTAGTGAACCTGATGTGAACCATTTTGGTTCCATTTAGCAATGCTGAAAGGTCCTTTCCTCATATCCTAGGAGTGTTGTGGGTGTGAGTATTGTGAGGTGTCTCACCTTGCAACCTAACCTATGACCCCTAGTGGGATAGTTGGAAGGTTCTATAAGTGTTGTAGAATGAAACCTTAATTGAGTCATTTTCTAACCACGAAACCTTTAGGGGCTCTATGAAATTTTCATATAGTGTGCTGGCCTCCTTCCTATACCTACCCATTCCATCCATGTAGCCTATGAGTTGTTCACCTAGTATAAATTTCACCTTGCAGGACCTACGAATGGCTTATAATAGAGAATATTCCCCCTTATACATGCTTATGTGAATCAACAGAAACATTGTGATAGGTGTTCTTGTTGACCCAACATGTCAAGTGAATGCCATTACTGAGGATATTATGTTGATTAATTTCCTACATAAAGATGGGAATGACACATCTGAAAGTACCATCCATACATACAATAGACTTTTCATACTTCCCCTTTGTTACATCACGTTGTTCATTTTGGTTGGACTTAAATTAGTAAACTTGCTCTTCAAACTAATCCCAAGTTCTGAACTCTTTAGGGTGAAACTGGGTATCCCCTAGTTAGTTGCTATGAACACATTTCCCTCAATCATGCATAAGTGTTTAAAATTTATCCATGAGGGTATAGTGCATGTAATCCATGGCACTGACTATAAACTATCGATTGTGTGTGGTAGCTATTCATTAGATCACTTTTGGCCCGCACCCATTGGTCCACTTCCTCCTAGGATGGACCTCTTGTACCAAACCTATGTGAAGTACAAGAGTGGGCTCTTAACACCTAAAGTGAGATATCCTCTATCTCCCTATGTTGTCTCACATAGGGCTTGCTTGAAGGATGACAACAATGTTGCCTTGGTTTGGAAAAGAGAAAAGGAGAAACATGCTCAACACTCTTCTTCTTCTTTTGCTACCATTTTCCCTTCTATGAATTCCTCTTGCCCTATTGTGGCATCATTGAATTCTGCTCCTAGGCACTTGCTAGCATTGTTGGAGTTCATCCTATGGTGTCCGCTTGGTGAAAAACCAAGTGTCTGATGTTTGAGCTTCCTGTTTTACCCATGGTGCCTAGGCCCATTTGGTATGGTAAGGTGAAGGGTCCCTGTCAAGAGTCCTCTATGTCTCAACCTCCATGGCCTCCTACTACTCTTGCTCCCAAGGAACTGAATGGGAAGAGGCTAGTCGCTAAGGCATTACAGTTGACTCCCCCTATTGTTGCTCCAATCTCATCTTGGTCTCTCCCTCCTACTCCTATCTAGGAGTCTCTCCCTCCCCCAAAAATGATCATGATAGACACTTTGATGACCAAGCAAAAGTATTTTTTTCCATCCCAACTTTTGGCCTCTAGCTCTTGGAGTCACAGGAACCACCTTGCATGTGATTGCAAGCGTTGGCGAAAGGCTCTAGCTATTGAGAAGATGGCTTTGCAAAGGAAGGAAGGGGAGTCGACCACCCCTATTTCAAGGCCTACTATTGTGTCATCATCTCCTTCCCCCTCTACTTCTATTCAATTAGCCTTAGTGCTACTTCTGGATCCTACTATGAGTGTAAACACTCCTAACCCTAAAAAGGAGTAGGTGTTTATTTCCCCTTTTTTCGAGCCACCTCTCTTAATGTCCCCAAGCTAGAAATCTTGCCATTTTTGAAGCCCATGGACATGTCGACCACCTTGGTGATGTCCGTCATGTTTCTCTCCTCCGTACCTTCTACCTCGTATGTGGCAATCTCACATCCTCTGATGAAATAGAAGATGGAGAGAAACATTGCTAGTAAAGGACTGTGAAAGAGGAGCCGATCTTCAAAAGATGGGTATGCGTTAGCATGTGCCATCCTAGTGACAAAAGAAGTCCTGGCATCCCCAAATTTTGTCACTACTCTCGATCACTTGGTGAGCCTAGTAGTGAATCTTAGGCACCATCTCCATCATCCATTGAGGAACCACATGGAACTCATATGAAGTGCATATTTAACTCATTGGATGAGGTCCTAACACTTTCAATGGTCTTTGCAAAGTTGTTGATCTTCACCATATAGGAACTGCGTAGAAGAGACCCTGAAGAGTCTGCTTCCTTGGATCTTGTTGTGGGGGGGTCAGAGAGCCCCCCCTTGACATTCCACCTTTGTAGGCTCATTTTCATTCACCATATAATGATCTATATTGGGAGAAAAATGACATCTTAGTTGATAAGTGTTAGGGGGCACCTATTCTTTATCTAGAGTGTCGATTGTGTGTGTGTCTTTGTTTTCCCTCATGCTTGCATTATGTGTTCCTAGACGTCCATTTTCTCCCTTGTAGGTGCTTGGAAACAGGAGTGTTTTTCATGAAACTTCCTCTATTTTTTGCATCATTCTTCCTCTATTATATGTATTGATTTTTGACAAATTAAGGACAATACAAAGTGCCACATTTAGGCTTCCCTTCCATGTTGACCTAACATTTTTTTTTTTTTTTTGTTTTCTTGTGCATTCTTCATATGCTCTGATATATTAAGGGGTTGATAAAAGTTCATTCAACATACTATTATTACACTTATACATATTTACATGAGCAACTCTGACCCTAAAATATTAGACTGCCCTTGTACCCTTTGTCCCTAATCTCACAGTCTCAATTTATAATGTGATTAAATTTCTCTCTTCTTTTCTTGATTTGTGATGTTGTGGCACTCATGCATATTCCATCATGTGTGTGACAACATTACCATGGTTACATCTCACTATGTTCTTGAATTGTAGATTTTTTTGGTTTAGAATGCTATCACTCTCTTGCTCGGTTAGGGTTGTTCACCTAAAGGAGAGAGATAGATTCCACAGAAAATCTAGGTGGTTCAATCAAACTAATGCAATTACAATGAAAATATTCCTAAATTTAATGACCTGAATGCAACAGATTGATAAAATGTATTGATTAATATTGACGCCAAAAATTGACGATGTAATAGTACCTTATGGGAAACTCAGTTCAAGGGGGACCCTTTTGCGCCAAACTGAGTGACCTCCAGATTTTAAAGAAGTCAGCTTCTTCTATAGTGGGTTTTTTGGAAAGGGAAAAGGAAACAGATATAATGAAGCAAAGTCTAATCTAAGGCGATGCACCAAAATTTGTTGACGGACACAATAAATCATAGATTTAAGGGCCTGAATGGTGTTGTCACATTCCAAAATGTCAGAGACTTAAAGCTATAGCATAAACAATTCATTTATTGACATAAAATAGTATCACATACATCCTTGCTACTAAGAAGAGTCATTTAGACATGATTTAGATAAGCAAGCTTGCATTCAATATATAGAAGTCTTGTCAAATGAAATGCTTAAGAAAATAAAAAACACAGTTTATAGTTTAATCAATACATGAAAAATAGAAAGGTCAAACAATTGGCACAGTCTAAAAGTTTCTTGCAAATAAAACATATAAAAGAGGCCTGGTGTCTCTTGCTAAAACCAGTATCTTTTTTCTTAAATTTTTTGAATCCTCAGACTGTTAGACCATCTCCTCTCTTTCTTACAGAGAGTATATATATAGCTGGAGAGAAAACTCCCACCGCTTTGGAAAGCTGTAATAGAAAAGATCCCACAATCCCCTGCAATGATCCCAGAATCAGAAGATTTCCAATGTCGTTACAATGGCAACGAGTTAGAACACAACATCTGGATATTCAGTTGTAGGTGCACCCTTCGTAATGATGGCAGTGGTCTCAGCCAAGCTCGAGGTGACAAGTGCCATCCACCACTTTAGAGAACCATGACGAGCAACACCCAATAGCATAATCTTACTCAGCCAGCCTATTGCCCGCATTAAGGATCAGTTGTAAGGCACGTGGCAACCTGTCGCTGCTTTAATGAAAACTTCTCTTATTGTTGCCAAGAGATTACGAAGATGCAACACGTGTTCAAAGGGCTAAGGTCCTTCTTGATATGGAGATAAAGCTACATAAACCAGGTGCGAAAGATGCGTGGCAGCATTTCATAGCCTGCGGTGTTCACCTCCTTGCTATGTTGAAAGAGCTGCAAACGGTTGCCACCTAGTAGAAGGTAGGGCCCACCAAAATAAAAGAAGGCTTGCAGAAATATTTCACAGCCCGTAGCTACTTATTTCATCCCTGTATGAAAAGTTTGCGATACACCGCCACGTAGCAAGATGTAGGTCCCTCTAACAATCCTAGAAGTGATGGCCCCCGCAAAAGGCTTTCACAACCCGAAGAGACTTCAAGACAAAAGGAAATAAAATCCTCCGCTAGTGAGACATGTGGACGCCTAGCGCAGCCTCTCGGGACCCAAAAGGGAAGCCGCTACCCGAAGCTGCGAAGTGAGGATGCGCAAAGGGGGAGATCAAAACTTGACGAAAAGCCGAATAAACTTGGCAACGCATAGGCCGGTGCATGAATATTTTACAAAAGAAACCTGAAGGGAGCTATTTGAACATTTATTTTAACAGCTTTTGGTGACTATCAGGGGTGTTTCAGACAAGGAACGTAGAACCCAAAAACTCTCTGGTTCTGCAGATCAGAGTTTTATCTATCGAGCGAATGGAGTCAAAGCTTGGAAAGAGCAGCCTGCAAGGGCGACCATTCTCTTTCGGGCTTTGCCATGCTGTGCAAATTTTCTTGTGCCCCGCAGAGATCAATAGCTTCCTTGTGAGGCAGCACCTTAGGTAGGCCGGTGCCTGCTTGGATATGGAAAAGTAGCTGGGAGAGTGGATGAATGATCACCTCAATGTCGGCTACCATTGGAGAGCTGTCAAACTCCCTGAATGTTTCCAGGTCATTTTCCTTTTGCTCAATAATCTCAGAAATCTATGTAGTTGTCGCAATGGATCCATCCTCGAGGAATGGGGATGGCAGCCCTAGCTTGCCTAACTCGAAGAAACTTCCTCGAATGCCATCTAGTGATTTGCTTAGAAAAGTCATCGCTGCCTTAGTGCACCGGAAAGCAGAGTGACAATGGATGAATTTATTGGCAGTTTGAGCAGCAATGTCCCGATCTTCGATACCCGCCCCAGCAAGGATTTCGTCTGAGATGGAGTATAGCTTTTTGAGCAAGCCCCTTGCCTTAGAAACCTTTTCTAGGATGAAACGTGGGAACTACTTAATTGTGTCGTGGGCTTCTTGATTGAGCTTTGATGCCTTGTCGATAAATCGGAGGGTAGGCTGCAGTGTTAGGAAAAAGGTCTTGACTTTCTCCTAGTGAGAATTATACAATTGCCTAACCAGTAGAATGACATTAGGTTGGGTAGGTGCAGGCAATAGAGAGGCATTAAGCGAAGAAATCTCTACGTCCCTTGAAATGAGGGCCTCGGCTAATTTTGCCTTCTTCTTTTTCTCGGATGCCAACTGCTCCGCATAGCTGTTCATTTCTTTATTCCAATTCTCTTCAGCTCGGGAGTGGTTAGCTGGTTGCTCCTCTAGAGAAGCCTTTGTCTCTTGGAGCTCCTCCTCCAGCTTAGCCTTCAGAATTTTGAATTCGGCCTCTTTCTCCTATATTTTTTGTTCATATTGCTCTTGTAGGCACTCCAATTCCTCACCCTTTTGTGCCATCTCTTGACTATACTCAAGGCGAACGCGTTCAAGCTCTTCCTCTTTTGACTGTAGACTCTGTTAGGCCACCTAGTTCTGGCTTTGTAATTTTTTGACTAAGCCCTGGTTAGCAACCTGGGTTTTTGCAATTTCACCCTGAAGCCTGTTCCTCTCACTTTCCGTTGTTAGCGCCCTTTCAGTCATTCAGGCGATATTTGCCTCTAAGGATTTCTCCTTTGTCTCCAAAAAACTCACCCTTTCCTTGGTTGCCTTGAGCTTCTCATCCTTCTTCTTTAGCTGGCGACCAGTTTTGAGGAAGTCAGAAGTGACCACCCATTGTGTTTCCTACATGATCTTGACCTTATCTTGTGGCCAGGCTACCTTCATGTCAAGTCCGACAGCATAGATCTCATAATCTTCGAGTTGCATTTCTTCGTGAGGCTTGCTTATCCTTGGGTACATGGTTGCGAATTTTAATTCTTGTCAGTCCTCATCATATGAAGCTTGTACTCTCAACTTGGTGGGAGCATTGTCATCCTTTGGCTTATGTCACCTCATTCTATTTGCATGTGCCTCTTTTCCACAATCTATCTATGCTATGAATTCAACTGGTGATGAAACTAGCCCACCTACGAAAGGAAAACCAGAAGGCAGGGCATAGGGATAGGTAATTTTCATAGGCGCACACATTTGCTTCTTCTGGAGAGTGACAATTTATGGATAAAAGTGTGGCACGTTCCATAGCTTGGTCTAAGAACTATCAGCGGGGCTAGGCATTTGTTGTGGTTGAATCGAAGATTCAGTTGTAAGGCTCATTAGCTCGGGAAGGGGAACTGCTGACTGGATGTCAGCTTGTTGCAATGGAAGAGGATCAGTAAGCATAGCAGAAAAAGAATGGGGGACGACTGGGGAAACATTTTCTGAAAGCAAGGTGAGGAAAGATTAAGCGGTAGTGGTAGGCGTAAGCATACTCGGAGGAGTAATTATAAATGGTTGGGCCTGTGAAAACTGAAAAAATCCCACTGAATGAGCTAGACCAGAAGCAGAGGGTGGAGGGCTTGGACCCATGGCAGGAGTTGCAAATAGAGCAGGGGCAGATATGAAGGAATGAGATGCAAGAGAGGAAGGAGTGAAATGTACCTGTTGACTGGTCAGTGGTGGCTCCAGGATTATCTGAGACTCGCCCAAAAACTTCGGCATTTGACTAGCAGGGAGCACTTCTCCTCTGGCGGGTTCATGCGAAATTTCTTTGATTACACTTTCCATGCGCTACCTTTTCGCAGGCGAACACTCACTAACCTCGACAGTCAGATCCTTCTGCTGAGGCGTTAGCCTAGCTGGTTTAGCAGCCCAAGTGCGTGTATGCAATCCTCTTGATATATTAAAGCATACATTAGTGGCCACATAGGCGGCATGCTCGGAGACAATGCCCCCTTGCGCTGAAGAGGATGATACAACCCCTTCTTCTTCATGCTCCTCAGATCCCTCTCCTTCTTCGCTCCTGTTAGCACTAGTGCTCGGGCTGGGGTGACCCTCATTCCACCATCTATCAAATTCCTGGTCATCCTTCAATTGATTATAAGGAGCATCCAACTGTGCTGTTTCCTGGCGATATTTCTAGAAAGCTCTTATTTTTTCATCACTCCACTCTTCGCCCCTTTTCAACTTGTTATACATGCTACACTCCATCGGAAGATTGTCCTTGGCCATAGCCACTGGAAAGTAGAACTTGTGTCATGGGCCTCTGGTATCCAATGTAGGGATTTGCACTAATTCAACAAAATCCTCCTCTCTACCCATTCACGGATTAAGCCGCTTCTCTCAGTATGGTCGAGGAACATGGGTAACTTTCATGTGTGGCTCTGACAAGTCATTGAAAGGGTTGTACTCCCACTTATCATTTATCAGTACCAACCCTAGATGTGCCAGCTTTTCCTCTAATAGCTTGTGCGATTATTTTTTAACTAGAGTTACCGACTTGAAACTCTTTGAGCAAGTGAAGAATCCCTTCCTCTTGACACTTCCGCTACTACATAACATGAAATCAATGACACACACTTGTCAGAAAACTTCTAGCGCAAGCACTCTATCGGTTACACAAGCCGAGAGCAGGAAAGGTTTGCTAGTAAAGCCTCGTATTCGAAGGATTATGAAATCCTTGACTAAGAACCAGTCACAAGTAGGGGTGTAGCCTTGCATAAATCTAGTCTGCTCCTAGGTGAGCCAGACGATATCACCTTCTCCGATTAAATCATTCAAAACTGGGGCTATGAAACAGTCCACGAATGCATAATAGTCATATGTTGCGGAAAGGAAAGGTGTCCATGTAGACACCGACTTTTTTTATTCTACTCATCAAAAATTGATAGCAGAAGAAATCGGGCGAAGAAATCCAGATTTTGATGTAGGAACATGTGGACCAGGTAGGAAAGAAATCTAAACTTTTTTTCCACCTGATAATTTTCCATTTGATGTATCATTTCTTCAGCCATGAACTCAGCAAAATCATACCAAAAGAGTTCATGCTGCTTGTGAAACTGTATTGCAAGGCCCAGCTGAAAAGCCTCGATCTTCTCATCAGAGTCTCGGCCGCAAACAAATACTAGCATGGACATGGCGTCCTGAAGGTTATCGCGGAATGAACCACGCGATAATGGGATACTTGGTGCCTTAGCGGATGTGATACCTTTCCTATTAGTCTCCTCTAATAAGAAATCAGAACCGGTTTTCATCCTCCATATTTTCTCCCCCTTGCTTGGGAAAAAATGCTCGATAGTCTCTTTCCTTCTACTTGGATCTGGGATACATAACATGTGCGAGATGGCTTATGGGCTGATATGGACCCTTAAGTTGTGATCTTTAATGTAGTGGGTATCTGGGTTATAGCACTGAATAGCTACATCGACCACTTCCGGGCAATAGTGCACCAATGGGACCATGTATTGTGGAAGACCGCTATACCAGAATCTACTTGCCATGGATTGGTCTACCTTTGCTGCTGATAACCTTGCAAAAGCTACCTCTTTGAGGGATTTAGGGTTCTTTGCAAGTTTTGGGTCGTAGATATTATCCCATTTTTCTTTAACCTTTTTCTGGTTACTCCATTCCTTGGGTCTATCTAGCTCCTCTGTGTGGGCTCTTCTCATCTTCACGGGTATACCAGGTGTGGCATATGCTACATCCTTGTACATGTACACCTCAACCGAAGAACGAATAGCCATGAACAGTTCCTGGCTAATCTTCTCTTGCATTGGCTGAGCTAAAGATTCTAACATTTTTCTTTCTCTGCAGAACTTGTAAGCTCCTAGCTTGCGAATTTGCTTGCTCTAGATAGACAGACAGAAAACACTTTGCACTTCCCTTGCATTTGTAAAAAGACTTTGAAATATTAAGCTTTTTTATGCAATAATAGCAACTTTTTCCAAGGTGGTAGACGAAAACAAGCTTTTTGCATTTAATTCAGCATGTATCGTTAATCTGACAACTCGTGCAAGATGAACTAATTGCTATTCCGAGGCGGACGGATTTCATCATTACATTTGGGTGATTGTGTGATACGCCCTGATCTCCTTGGAAATTGAGCTTGCAACTGGCCTTCTAACCTTGTGTTAGCAAGTACTAGCAATTAATATCCTAGCCAGAATGATTACGCTAAGCAAATGATCACAGCCTGAAAAGATATGAGTATCGCCTTGGGCTCTGGGATGCACTTCAGAGATGACACAATAGCCTACGGCCATACGTCCCTTCACCAACAAGCACCACCTTTTTAAAGCTAATTAATCAACTTTATTTAATTAAACACACCTTGAGCCATACTATCATGGATGTACCAGCCCAGAAATGTGAACAAACGCAGACTCAGCTTTTGAGAAAGTAGCTAGCATAATATCATGTTTTTTAGAGGCGGATTGGCGTGTGTCTTGTCAAATTTTCTATAAATAAGTTAGTCGATAGTGAGCAAAACAAACTTAGCATTTGAGAAGTGATAGGTTAGTAGCAGATTGCTAAGCAAATCCTTTCATAGGTTAGGTGGTGAGCAAATTCGACATTATCTTAGAAGACCAGGGACAGTGTCAGGAAAAATGGATACCGCAATTCGCCTAACCTCATTTAAATCACAAATGACATTTCTAGGTGAGATTTCCACTAGGAGGCTGAAAAGGATGACAAAAAAAAAGCATTCGCTGGTTCTGGTAGCCATTAAGTGGGTTCTAGGCAAGGATTTCATAGAATACGAGAATAAGTATAGGTTGAATACTGACATATGTTCACACTTTGTAGCGTCCATGCTGGACATTTGCGTTCCCCGACCACTTATCCTGAAGCTGGTTAAAGAAATTTTTCTGAAGAAATACTTGAATGGGCTCGGTGAGGTTGTTGCACATTCTGCATATGGGATAGGCCTGCCAATAGCCAGTGACCTGCATCGCTTTATCGAAGAAGAAGCTATCGTCGTTTGGCTGCCACTCCTCAGCGGATTCTGCCTGCAGGCCCGTGACCAGCACCAACAGAGGGTTACTCAAGCCCTACACTTCCTGTTT
This sequence comes from Sequoia sempervirens, assembly GCA_007258455.2. NCBI lineage: Eukaryota > Viridiplantae > Streptophyta > Pinopsida > Cupressales > Cupressaceae > Sequoia > Sequoia sempervirens. Next base: position 460,619,496 of record VDFB02193867.1, read on the forward strand.
CAGAGCTACAACGTGATACCTTTCTATGACGTAGACTAGTACATTGACTTTAGGAACCTGGTGTATCCACTGCCAACGAAGGTTGCGTCGAATGATGCTGCCAGTGCCACTGAGGAGCCCATGGACGAGGAAGAAGTGGATGCTACAGTGAATGCATCGATTGCTGCCAGTCATTCCTTTGGATAGATAACCCCTTTGCTTGTTTGCTCAAAATGTAACTCTCCTACTCTAGATAAGCCTGATAAAAGGCTATTGTATATAATATACCTTGATACTTGTACATTTTGGAAATCGGCCTCCTAGCCATTTTGTAACTAAAGAACATATATATAAATATATACTTCTCATTTTTAAGGAAAATCCATGCACCTTTGCTTCTATATTTAAAACTTTTTGGGTTTGCAAGTCTTGTATGCTATTTCTCCATGTATGAGTGTATTTTGTGTAATAGCAACTTCGGTGTTTTACCCGCCAACAATAATTAGCAAATACATAGAAAGACAACTCATTCTAGAAAAAGAACAGGCCAAAAATAGGAAAGGAAACAAAAGCACTATTTACATCTATACAAGGTAGAGCTTAATGCCTAATGGAACAACCTAAGATGAATCCCATTGACCGAGATTCCTAACGGCTCCTGTTCCATATTTTCCAGCTCAAAAGTGCCGTGTTGCCTGCACTGAATGATTTTGAAGGGTCCCTTCCATAGGCTATCAAATTTACCATGTTGACCTGGCTTTGCAGCCCTGCTGTCATATTTTAGCACTAAGTCTCCACTTTTTAGACCTTGGTCGGAGGCCTTCTTGTCAAAACCATCGTTTGACCACCTGTTGGCGATTTGTCATTACTATTAGGGAATTATCTCTTTTTTCTTGTACTTCTAACAGTTCAGCAAGTTGAACCTCCATGGCTTCATTTTGTTCTATCTCAAGGGATTTCAACAACTGTATTGCTGGGATCTCTATAGAGATAGGCAACAATGCTTCCTTCCCATACACCAGCTCATAAGGCGAAGTCTTAAGGACTTGCTTAGGAGTTATGTAGTTAGCCCAGAGTGCTTTTCAAATATTTTTATTGCATTCCGTCTGGTGTTCTGAGCCAAAATTTTTAAGGAGTCAGACTAAGCTTTTGTTTGTTGACTCGGCTAGGCCATTTCCCTGTGGATAATAATTTGATGAGGCCTTAAGGAATATGACATTTTTTAATGCAAAGTGACATACCTTTGTACCTAGAAATGCTCTGGTGTTGTCTGAAATGATTGTCTTCGGAGGGCCGAACCTTGTCACCAGTGCTTCGAGGAAGTCTACAATCTTTGTTTCTGTTTCCCCCTTAAGGGGAAAAGCTTCTGCCCACCTTGTGAAGTAGTCTATAGCCATTAAAATCCACTTATGTTTGACACTAGAAATTGGGTTGATCATTCTGATGAAGTCCAGGCGCCATTGCGCAAATGGCTCATCCGCCACGATAGGTTTAAGGGGCATCGCTGAATTCTTCCTTCTATCAGAGAAGAACTGACATTTTTTACAAGCCCTTACCAGAGAGTAGGAATCACTGAAAAGTGTAGGCCAGTAATATCCAGCTCACAGGACCTTGATGGCAGTAGTTTTTGCGGAGAAATGTCCACCTTCATCGCTATTGTGAAATGTGTCGAGGATCCTCTGCGCCTCCCCTGAAGTAACGCATCGCAGGAGCACACCATTGAAATTTCTTTTGAAAAGAACTTCTATCAGTGTATATCCACAATTCTATAGCCGGTAATACCTTCTTTTTTGAGATGAGAGGCCTGGCGGATACCTTTTGGTTTGCATGAAGTTCATTTTATCTGTCAACCAATCGTCTTCCGATTCTGATCCATTTATCAGGACGAGCTCTAGTTGTTCCTCCTTGGCAGGTACCTCCTCATTCTGTGCCATATACTCACACAGTCCTCTACCTTTAAAAGTATTGGTAGGCCTGACCTCGATGTTATACTCCAGGATCTTGGTAATCTAATTAGCCCTTTTTTTCTGTGATCTCTCCTTCTATGATGTATTCACACACACTAGAATGTGCGACATATACCAGAATTTTGTTGTGGGAAATTAGATGGCAGAATTTTTTAAGTCTTTTTACTATTGCAAAGGCCTGTCTTTCGATGAAATTATAATTCACCTCATATTCCTTTAGGGTTCGGGAATAGAACGCCACTGGATGCTCTCCCTTTCCTTCACTATCCTTTTGAGTCAGAACAGTAGCACTACTGGACTTGCTACTGAAGGCATACATTATAAAATCTTTGCATTGATCTAGATTAATCAGCACCGGTGCTATGGAGATCGCTTCCTTGACCTTTTCAAATGCTTCCCGAGCCTGCGTTGTCCACTTGAAAATTTGATCATTTTTTAGCATTAGGGTGATCGGCCTAATCATTCCTGCAAAATCGGAAATAAATTTGCTAACGAAATTTACCTTGCCTAGAAAAGACTGGACACCTTTCTTATTGACCAAAAGGGGAAGCTCCTTGATAGCCCTTACTCGTTCGGGGTCAATTGAAATACCTTCTTTAGACACAACATGCCCTAACAGCTTGCCCTGAGGTACTTTGAATACGCATTTCTTTGGATTTAAGGAAACCCCGAACTCTTAGCACTTTTGGAAAACTAATTCCAAATGATCAAAATGATCATCTTTAGATTTAGAGAACATAGTAAGGTCATCCAAATAGATTAGAATAAACTTATTGATCAGTTTGCTAAATGCGATGTCCATAGCTCGCTGGAAAGTTGCCTCTACATTGGATAAACTAAAAGGCATTTTGGCATACACAAATGTTCCCCACTTGGTGGTGAACATAGTCTTGTGCTGATCTTCTTCTTTAACTCGAATCTAGTTATAGCCAGAGAAGCCATCCACCAGAGAGAACATTTTCGATCCTGTGACAGTTTGGAGGATTGACTCCATAGAAGGCAATGGATAGGGATTTTTCAGAGATGCTTTGTTCAGGTCTCAGAAGTCCACGCATAAGAAGATATCACCATTCTTCTTTCTGACTAGTATCAGGTTTGATACCCAAGTACTATGTTTGATTAGGAAGATAATACGTGACTCAATGAGCTTGGTTAGCTCTTGTGCCATTAGGGCCTCAACTTTAGGATTAACTAGCCTCTATTTCTGTCAGACTGGTTTCACACCTTCTGTTAGCTCAATAGTGTGCTAAATGATGCTAGGATCGTAACCCTCCAGATCATTGTAGGACCAGGCCACTACTCCATATTTTTTGTAGAAACTGATAAGCCTTTCTCTATCTCGCTGTGGGACATTTTTTCTGACCCGGAGATTCCTGCCATCGGATACCTGAAGGTTTTCATAATCACTTTTGTCTGCCATAAACTTCTGCTTATCGTTTCGGGCATCATTACAATTGAAAAAATTCTCTAGAGTAACTAACCCTTTTGGAAGTTTATTTGACTTGAGTTGCATAATTTGTCCTTGATAGGCCTTGGCAATCTTTGGTTGAAGTTGATCAGCAAATTCCCCAGAGTGCTAGATAAACAAGGCGATGTGCTCATCGCTCTCAAAGACTTGCCAACTCTAATCATTGTCAGGAATCATTGGTCGAACAAGCACTCGCACATTATATTTGTTTCGAAGCAAGTCAGAGACAAGATCAAACTAAGCACCAATCACCGCCATGCGATCTGCATCGCCATTTTATGTTTAGGAAACGGTCAAGATGTTGAAAGCTTCAAAACCTTCCACTAGGTCCCAGATTCGATGCCAATAGGATCTCATGCAGACATTCTTTGCTGTAGAAATTCCTCGGACCTGATTAACTACCAGTTCAGAATCTCCAAACATAATCAATTGCTTAATACCCATTCGTTTCGCTAGGCTTAGGCCTTGGACTAACCCTTTATATTCAGCCTCATTGTTTGAACAGGTGAATTGGAATCGGAAAGATCTCAACAAATTTTCATTCTGCAGGGATATTAGACATACCCTTGCTCCAGCTCCATCTTTGCTTCTTGCTCCATCAAAATACAATGTCCACAGCTCATTTGCTTGGTCATCGTCAGATTCTTTGGTGACCTTCGGAAGAACTTGGTCTTCATCATAAATCACATATGTGCCCAATCCGGTACCATGATAATTCCCGAAAGGATCATTATTTATGTTTTCGCTTAACAGACCATCTTCCTTATCATTTCGGTCTCCACTCACCTTCTCTTCTTCTAGCAGTTCGACACTATACATGTCCTACTTGGTGATAGAGGTATGTGCGACTTCAAAATTGATCAGGGCCTCATTTGCCACGTGCTCAGAATGTAGAGCCTCCAATTCTATCTTCATTTTTGTGCCATGCTTGGTCCTAAGTATTAGATGTGACCAATCTAAAGACCTGTATCTGTTGACCTTTGAAGTAAATTCTCGAGATAGGCAGAGACCGAACATAGGTGGAACATCTATGATCACTGTATCTTGCGGGACTGTGATACTTGGGCAGGCAAATAGAGTTAACGGAAGCGCTTTGATGACACCCACAGTATCAACTTTATTTCCATCCAGCTGCATCACCCCCTTCTTCATAGGTTCGTATCTGAGTCCCAAGGCTTCGGCTATTAGTTTTGGCATAACCATTGTACTAGCGCCAGAATCAATCATAGTGTTGTGTAATAGCTTTTCCCCTACAATGAGAGTCAAGAAGAAGGGTTGAGGTTTTGGCCTACCTCCACCTTCCGTATGGGATTCCTTTGCTTTGTCTGTAAGAACTTTAGCTAGTGGCATTTGGTAAACCACCTCTGAACTGGCATACGGCTCTGTTGGTGTTGAGTTGATCTCTTGCTGAAGTGCCTTCTGTAGCATAGTTTTCTATTCTGGGATAGCTAGAATGTCCCATAAAGACACATTAGCGGATGGTTTCTTTAATTGCTCCACCACATTAAAAGGTGACGAGCTCGAAGATTTTTGCTCCTTTGTTCTTATTATGATAATTTCCTTCAATGGTTGAGAAGGTGAAGAGATGGTCGAAGCGCCAGGAATTTGATCAGAGATGACTTTGCGTTGCGGGCTGTCCGAAAGTGAAACAACGGGCTCACTGGTGAATCTCCTCTTTGAGCGTGTGTTATAGTCGGACTATACCTACAGCATTTCAGCTGTGGACGTGTCATTGGCAAACACCATTTCCTCATCTTCCATCCATATGAAAGAGTGCATGATCAAGAACAATATCATACTTTTGCTCTAAGGATATTCCTTGCATTTGTGCGGTAAGGACTGCATTCTCCATTGCTGAGGCATATGTGTATTCTCCATTTTCTGTTGCAGTACCTTGACTACGTTGCTCTACTACCTTTTGTTGTAAGTTGCCATGCGGACAATTTCGGGGCATATGCACATCGTTGCAAGGGAAGCACCATGGATTGATGTCATCAATAAGATTGTTTTGTCCCACGGTTAATTCTCTACTTTAGCTTGGCGACGCACCTGCCAGTGGCGTAGGCACCAGAGTAATTTGGTTTGTAGCTGCCGCTGGTGGATTAGTGTGAGGCGCATTCTGATATTGATTTTGCTGATAAGTAGAGTGCCCACCTTGATAGTTTTGATATGCGGGCCGTGGAGGCATTGCCTGGTTTTGCTTGAGAGTTGTTATGTCATTTTCCATAGTTCGCAACATCTCTTTGAGGTTGCTTATTTCATCCTTAGAAGAACCCGATGTGGAAGCCAAGCTTTCAGGAGCAGCCGCATATGAGTACGCTGACTCGGGAGTTGTTGGCGCACTCGTTGATGCGGTCTCTTGTGCAGAGGTTGATATTTTAGGAAATATTGGTACCATAGGTCGAGGAGGAAATTTCCCGCAATCTATTAAATAATTCTAAGCTTTGATAGTGGTAGCATAAGCATCTGGTAGAGTGGCTCCTCCCAAAGACTTGATCATCACAGAGATGTCAGGATTAATGGATTTCAGGTAAAATATGAATGCCAGTTCTGGAGTTGGGCGGATAGTCATAGGAATCCTCTGCCAATTTGAGTGAAATCGGGCATTGAAATTGGTCAGAGCCTCCTGGGGCACTCGTCTTATGACGGATAGCTAATAATATAACGAAGAATGATCTCTGTCATTTGAGAACCTTTCATAGAATGGATCTTCGAGGTCATCCCAAGTGCGAATGGTATTAGGAGTCAGTGTTCGGTACCAATCCAGAGCCTTGCCTTTGAAGGACACAACAAGGAGCCTTAGGGCTACATTCTGCATTGTAATACCGTGTACCAAACATACATCCACTACATCTTGTAAATGTTCTACTGGCGTTTTTGTGTTATCTCCAAAAAATTTGGGAAGAGCTTTCAGGGCCGAAACCAGAATAGCGCCCCAAACAGCAAGTGCTACCGGAGCTACTAGGGGACTTCCAGCATCCCATGCTACATAGTTTCTATTTGCGGCCGGCAACATGGTGAGAGGAAAGGGCGGTGGGAATGGAACGGTTACTAGTTGATTTGTGGCCTAGACTGTCCCTAATGGAGGCACTAGTAAACCTGGGTTATTTGTAGTTTGGGATCTGGTTACAGGCCGATGGCTCATACACCCCTCTAAAAGGCAATTTCATTAGTTCAGGTCCCACGGGTGTGCCAAAAAAAGGTACAAACTGTTGATGCCAAAAATTGACAAGGTAACAGTGCCTTATGGGAAACTCAGTTCAAGGGGGACCCTTTTGCGCCAAACTGAGTGATCTCCAGATTTTAAAGAAGTTGACTTCTTCTATAGTGGGTTTTTTGGAAAGGGAAAAGGAAATGGATATAATGAAGCAAAGTCTAATCTAAGGCGATGTGCCAAAATTTGTTGATGGGCACAATAAATCATAGATTTAAAGGCCTAAATGGTGTTGTCACATTCCAAAACGTTGGAGACTTAAAGCTATAGCATAAACAATCCATTTATTGACATAAAATAGTATCGCATACATCCTTGCTACTAAGAAGAGTCATTTAGACATGATTTGAATAAGCAAGCTTGCATTCAATATATAGAAGTCTTGTCAAATGAAATGCTTAAGACAATAAAAAGCACAGTTTATAGTTTAATCAATACATGAAAAACAGAAAGGCCGAACAGTTGGCACAGTCTGAAAGTTTCTTGCAAATAAAATATATAAAAGAGGCCTGGTGTCTCTTGCTAAAACTAGTATCCTTTTTCTTAAATTTTTTGGATCCTTGGACCGTTAGACCATCTCCTCTCTTTTTTACAGAGAGTATATATATAACTAGAGAGAAAACTCCCACCGCTTTGGAAAGCTTTAACAGAAAAGATCCCACAATCCCCTACAATGATGCCAGAATCAAAAGATTTCCAATGCCGTTACAATGGCAACAAGTTAGAACACAACATCTAGATATTTAGGTGCAGGTGCGCCCTTCCTAATGATGACAGTGGTCCCAACCAAGCTCGAGGCAACAAGTGTCATCCACCGCTTTAGAGAACCATGACGAGTAGCACCCAATAGCATAATCTCGCTCAGCCAGCCTATTGCCCGCATTAAGAATCAGTTGTAAGGCACGTGGCAGCCTATTGCTGCCCAAATGAAAACTTCTCTTATTGCTACTGAGAGATTGTGAAGATGCAACATGTTTTCAAGGGGCTGAGGTCCTTCTTGATATGGAGAGAAAGCTGCATAAACTGGGTGTGAAAGACGCGTGGCAACATTTCGCAGCCCGCGGTGTTCACCTCCTTGCTACATTGAAAGTGCTTTGAACGGTTGCTACCTAGCAGAAGGTAAGGCCCAAAAAAAAAAAGAAGGCCTGCAGAAGCATTTTACAGCTCACAACTGCTTATTTCATCCCTGCATGAAAAGTTTGTGATACGTCACCATGTATCAAGATGTAGGTCCCTCTGACAATCCTAGAAGTGATGGCCCCCGCAGAAGGCTTTCGCAACCCGAAGAGACTTCAAGACAAAAAGAAATAAAATCCTCCACTAGTGAGACACGTGGACGCCTAGCGCAGCCTCTCGGGACCCGAAAGGGAAGCCGCTACCCGAAGCTGTGAAGTGAGGATGCGCAAAGGGGGAGATCAAAACTTGACTGAAAGCCAAATAAACTTGGTGACGCATAGGCTAGCACACGAACATTTTATAGAAGAAACCCGAAGGGAGCTATTTGAACATTTATTTTAACAATTACTAATGCAAAACTATTGAAATGCAAGCTGTTTGAAAACACATTGTGTTATGCAAAAACACCTAGAAATGAATGCAAATTGTAACAGAAATGAATGAAACTAAAGGTGTACACTTGATAACATGATGGATACTGGGAATGACTTTTGAAATGCTACTGATGATGTAAATTTGGCATACTAGGACTCATTCACCATTTTGGACCAGTTAGTCCTACTTTTGAGAAACTATCCTGGAACCCATTTTAGACAAATGAATACCCAAAACTACAAAGAACAATTTTTAGCCTAGGAAATGGGATGCCAGTAATGGAAAATAACTCCACTTTTGAATTTCTAAAAATACAAAAGTAGAAACAAAAGCTCTCGGTCTGCACTTTGATTCCTAACATGTGTCAGCTTTCAAAAGTCTGATTTTTGGCACTATAGGTGGCTTTTTGTTGGTTTTTTGACCTTGTTAACAAGGAGATGTCTTCAAAAACTTTACAATATAATCTTCAATTATTTTGAACTCTTCAAGATGCCTAAATCTGCAAAAACACAAGAGAAGAAGAAATGTTGGATGTTAGGGCATGGGGGTTTGCCTTGGTCAAACCCCTTTTTAGGTAATCAAACCAAACTAAGAAAATAATTTAATGAATCATGCAATAATGGAGTTATTACCTTTCCATGAATTGATCTTGGATTTCTAAAGCAAAACATGAAGAATCTACCATTGAATGTCTAAAAAATGCTATCTTAATGACTTGAAGTGTTGAAACCCTAGCTTGCTTGACTTGAGGGAGAAGATAAATGATTAATGAATGATAAGAGATGTGAATCAGGGTTTAGAGACTTGATTTTATAGGCAATCAACCTTATTTACCTATTAACTAGATCCCCAAGGTCAACATGGAGAAAAATAAGACTTAAATTCAGCTTTTTCCCGCTCAAAACTCAAAAATGACCCAAATGAGACTAATTCACTACCTTGGGTGAATCAGTCCCACTAGCAAGGACTCATTCACTAGAGATGGCAAATTATTTCTAGAGGGGCTTATTTGCTAGTTGGGTTGTTGGGGAATGAGGAATTCCAATTCCTATGTTGATTTCTTTAGGTATTTGATCAAATTATGCCTTGGGATGCACAATACGGGGTAATAGGATCTTATTAATGATGGTGTGAAGGTCAATTTGGGATTGGGACATAAAATTCAATGTGAAAGTGTGATTAAATACACTTTACAACACTAAAATGAGTCCACATAGCTTATAAAGGCACAACATCCAATGTGAATGTGTAAAAAATATTACAACAGTAGACTACAGTTGAGTTTAATTCACAAGCCTTCTAGATTGATATGAAGATGCAATTAAATATATTTTATAATGTTGAAGTAAGGGGAAATGGGTTTATTAAGTCTAGAAAAGCATGAAATTCTTTTACAACACCTTTACAAGACATCAATAAATGTATTTTATTTAGTTTGCAAGGGTCCAAGACCTAGTGTGGATGTGAAAAAAACCTCACAACACCAAATAAAGGCCTCATTAAGTCCAATTTATCATCAATTATTTCCAAATAAAGCAAGAAATACTTTTTTCTATGGTATATTTAGCCCCTACTTTAGTGATAGGATGAACTTGCTTCAACTCACACTAAAGTAGACATGCAAGAGGGATCTGAGTGTACAGATGTAGATGATAAAGTATGACAAAGATCAATAAGGTAGTCAAGCCCCCAGGATCCAAGATCCTAAGTCAAGACATCAAGATACACAATCATGCAATGGAAAGAACTAAAGGAAAGAAAAATAGGGTGGAAAAGATGCACTCACTCCAAGGCCACAGAACATCAAGTCATCTGTGGGTTGAGATGTCCCAAAGAAGTGGTTTAGTGAGAAGGCCATGCCAGTGTGTCAGGTTTCCACCTTATAATGAGAAAGACATGCTAGTGTGTCAGCTTCCCATTATAATAACCATACCAAAGTTATGCTCTTGATAACATTGATAAGGCACCACAATGTAATGCTTTTTGTAAATATTTTTTAATATATAAAGAATTTTGCTAAAGGGGATTTTTCTTTGTTCATGTAAGGTATTCTTCTTAGGGAGCATTGTGCCTAATGTCTCCAAGGGAGGACAAGCCAGGGTGTCAAATCATTATCCATGGGATGCCTCATTCGCATCAGGGCACTTTAGTTGATCATTCACTCTTAGACGAAATAAAACCCAATGACACCACCAAGAAGAGGACACATCACAAGAAAAAAGAAAAATCACACCATGAAATTTGCACAAAGATGTCTATGTATGGCCCCACTTTAAAGCAATTGCTACATTCGTACTCTAGCAATTGCTTTAAAGTAGAAGAGGGTATGAGAGTTTATTTGAAAAACCATGTGCCAAGTCATGTGTTTTTTGATAAGATGCATCATGAAGAAAGGGAGTATGTCACATGTGAGACAATCTTAAGATATGTCGTTCACATTCCAAGCTTGATCTTATATGTTCATGAAAGGCTAATGATTAGCCAAACGAGACAATGCCAAGTGACATATGGGGATAAGGCTTTCTATTCCTTTGCGCCACTTAGTGCAAGACAAGGGTGAGCCTGGAATGGATGATGGTATGCTTCCTCTTGCAATGGATGAAAAGCATGCAATAGTGAGTATGCTATTATCCTACAACTATTACATGGCAAGGAGCAGCAACTCGTGTTATTCATTTGGATAAGGAAAAAAAGTTTCTACTTGATACATGTTTAATGAGATATCTATCAATTTAGGATGTACCATGGTTAGAGTTTTTTTGGAAGAATCTTGTGTGATAGTATTGATATTGAGTGAAGGTTTATTGGATGGGTTGATTTCTATGAAAGGACAATCATGAAGACCATGATTTGGTGCTTGTTTTTTAGGCTCTATGGGGGTATGGAGAGCTTGTTCTATAGAATCACATCCTTGTGCAGGTTGCTTCATAAGTCTTTTAGGTTTGAGGTTGGGCTTGATTGTATACACTTTGTCATATAGGTGAGTAATGTCATTGTAACTTGATTGGTACACAACATTGTGTGTATGTGGGTAAAAAATGAGGTCAGGTGTATTGTGAGCTTGTTTCTTGTGTAATGGTGAGTAAAGAATGATAGGATTCTTAGGTGTGTCCAAAATAACTTCAACACATATAGGGGGATGAATGGGTGATCCTATAATAGTGGTTTACAATTTTTGGCCAAACTGGACACTGAAATTATTATTTTTAACTGAATCTTCACATTCGGGCACCTATAGCGGCTAAACTGTGAGGAATTTGAAGATGGTACAAACTAGAGTCTCATCAAATTTTGTTTGTAGATTCTAAAAATATTTTTTCAAAATTTTTGGAATCAAATTGCACTTCTTTTTCCATCTTCCACGAAAATTGATTTTTCAGAAAACAACATTTTAAAAAGTGCCTGTATAATATAAATTTTTTTCCATGAAGGATAAAATTCTAATTCTTTCAAATTTAGATTTGTAACTCTGATATCTAGTGCTTCCACTTGGTTAGATAGTTTTTTATTGAATAGTTTTTCTTTAATCAAGCTTCAAAGTCAAACAAATTATAATTCAGACACAGCGACCGTATAACGCGTAACTTTTTTTGTATATGTCAAAATTTTTTTATTTTTTTTTGTTGGATCAAGGACTTCAATATCTGGTGCACTCATATTTTTCAAATTTTTTTTTATAATCTTCTATTTTTCTACATGTGAAGAATAAAGAAATTCATTTTCGATGAAAACCTATGTTTGATAAAACTTAAAAAACAAATACATAACAAAACCAAAACATATTAAAATTATATTCATTGGATAGCTTGTTCTGAGGAATACCATAATCATTTGAAATAAATTTTAAATGAATTCATTTGATCCCCCAAAAACTAAATCAAAAGTGATTTTTTATCAGCATTTTGATAGGTGTAAAGGAGACGCATTTATAGGTATGGTTTAAAACTAGCGAGGTTCTATCCAAGGGGGTTTTATCTAAGGTGATTTGATCAAACCCTCTTCAATTGGAATCCTTAAAATGGAACTTTTTAAGGCTTAAATCATTATATTTTCTAAAAATATGTGATTTCAGCTAAAATTCGTTCCTCTCAGGAATTGTAAACCACTATTATGACAGCACCCGAATAATGGTTGGAATTTTTTGTGTATCAAGAGTGGTTATATGAGAAGAAGGCTCTATTTGGTTGTCTACGTTCTCTAAGGTATCATTCTTATATGCCATAATATCAACCCTAGGAGGAGAGATTTTAGAAAAGTGACAAATAATAGGTTCATCACATGACATAGTTAGATTTGGAAAGATAGATTCATCCCTCATAGGAGAGGCATCAAGAGAAGGATAACTAGGAGTTTCATGGTTACCAATGATTGGAATTTTTTGTTGAAATAGATCTTCCATCATGATATCTTCTAACACTAAACTATGTTCTTCATGTGTAGAGAAGATATTAGGAGAAGGAAAGGGTTTATTTTCATGAGTATCTACATCCACATGTCCTATAATTTCTTCTTGAGTAGGAGAGGTAGGATTGTCATATCTCTCAATCAGATCCTCCAAACAAATGTATTTGTTATGATCATTCATGATTTCATCCTTATTCACCAAAGGATTTTCACAAGTAGGGGAGGTGTTGGGAGATGAATGGGGACTAGGTAAGGTAGTGGAAATGATTTCAGCTTCATGTGGCATAATGTCATTGCAAGGGGGAGGAGGAGGAAGACAAGAAAAACTTTCATGATCTTCAATGATTGTGTCTTCTTTCATAAAGATACCTTCATCACCAATGGGAGAGATATCAAGAGAAGAACAATTATGATTATCATGATTATTGGTGCTTGCATCCTCTTGTGCCAAACTTTTAGTAGATGATCTATGAGAGATGAAGTCTTGAAGGGCTTCATCTAACATTGGAAAGTCATCACTTCTAAAGGGTTTGAATGATATTTTCTCTCTAAGGTTAACCATTTTTTTTTTGTTTCTTTTGATGTTTGAAGTTTTTTGTTTTAATTTTCTAATGAAGCTGATCTTAGTGTTCTAGGAACTAATGTTGAAAATAAAAATTGCAAAAATCTAATGCTATCCGCAATGGCCATGAATGTAAGCAATGCTTATTTCTAATGATTTTGAATGTAATAGAAGCTATCCAAACTTAAAATGCAGTGTAAAGACATCGGATGAAATGCAACTTTTCAGATTTCAAACAAAATAATTTACTGATGACAGTATTGTTACCCCAAAATTTGAAACCCAAAAATTTTCAAATTTTTAGTGCATTCCCCTTTGTGTGCCTTACCCTGCCACATTCCGATTTTTTTTTTTTTTGAAAATCTATTAAAGTTGGTAGAAAATCCACTTATGGGCATGACCCTAACCCTATTTCACCTGAACTGCCCTGCTTTTGAGCCAATATGCCTTACCATTTGCAAGATCTATAGCTTCACATTCTTTGGTCCATGGTTCATGAACTGAGTAAAAGTTTGACTTCCATATTTCTAGAGCAAAATTGTTTTCTGAGTTCCACTCAGGAGGGTGCATTTACTCTACAGTCCAAATTTCATGCAAATCTGAATTGCCCGGTGAAAGCTCAATTCCAAGTTGAATTCTCACAAGGATGATTTTGTCATGATGTTATAAAGTTAATATTTTTGAAGGTTGAAAAGCGGGTAAATATATATCTTGGGAGTAAATGGCGTGCTATAAAGCCCTATCTTAAAAAATAAATGACTTTGTTAAAAGTCAAATACTCAATGTGGCTTTAAACCTTTGAGAAAATAATTATTAAAATATTTTTTGGCAAATGGATGTCAGGAGTCTCATTGATTTTTAAACTTTATGAACATAAGACTCTTTCTTGTCAAAAGTTGGTGTAAAAATCGAACCAAATTTTTTATGCTTCCAAATTTCTAAAATTTCATAACTTCCTGAAAAGGCATGTGAACTATTTCAGAGAAACATGCTCTCTTGAACTGATGATTGCAGAATATGCCCACCATGGATTTGTTGAAAAGGATTTAGAAACTTTCAAGCACGTTCAAAGTTAGACTCCACAACCTCCACTGGTATTTCTACTAGCCCATGGCTAATGAGAATTTTTTTTGAATAGAGCATGGATGCCCCTATGAGTACAATGGGATGATCAACATCAAATGGATATGTTAAGGCATTTTTTGCATACAATTTAAGGATACAATATGTGACGGGTGGGCATGAAGTAAAAGTCAATAAGCATTTCCATCAACCTTAGAATCCTATGCCCAAACATAGCTGCTAAAAAAAGTTTTAAACAAATGAAATTGGCACCTTTGAATGAAACGTTGTCTCATGGTGTACATCAACTACTGGAAATGCATAAAATGAACTTGATACAAATAGTGAGAGCTAGTTTTCCATGGCCAAGCTTGTAAAACTATGAATTGATTTGCAAAATGCATCAAAGAAACGAAAGCAATAATCATAGTGTATGAATTTGTTAACTCTCATGCAAATATAATAGACTATGTAAAGCCATGCTTCTAGCCTATGCAGACAAAGCCATAAAAGGATAGAGAAGTCTTTGACTCAATAAGAAAAATTTCATTGAAATAGAATATGGTGATTTGCCTTGACCAATGCATATGGCATTGTAGAATTCTGGGAAGAGGCTTTGAAACTACTACAGAATGGAATGTAATGCATTTAATATAGGCATAGAAAACCATATGAATGCACTAAATGTAAGCACAAGTTTAAAGTTTTTCTAGAGTTGGAGATGGGAAATACTGTTAGGAAACAGATGTCATGTCCCTCACGGAGAGTAAAAATATGTCATGGAACAAGCTTCAAGTATATAGAGGATAGAAAAATTTGTCACGACTATCAAGAAATCAAAATCCAAGAAAATAAGCAATCTCTTGATGTTGGTTCTATACCTCATTCAATACTTGTCATTTTGAAAGATGACCTTGTTGATTTTGTTAAAATTGGTGGAAAACCAATGAGATCAATTCAGCAGTTGACATCTCAGAGGAAGCTATTAAGAAATTTGAGAGATTTTGGATGCTTTTTAAAGATAATGCATTGAAACAAATAAATATTATTTTACAGGGCATCTATCCACAAGTGTATGGGCTATTTATCATAAATCTTGTAGGTAAATGGAAGTCTCAGTTTTTAAAGTTTGCTTCAAAGATCAGTCATTGTTCTATAATAACCATTGGATTAGGGAGCAGTAGTGTAGGTATCACAGTAACTGCAGTCAAGGATGGAGATGAATGGATGTTAGAGGCAGGAGCACTTGTTTTGGCTGATGGTGGCCTTTGTTGCATTGATAAATTTGATAGCATAAGGGGACCAGGTAGAGCAACAATTCATGAAGCAATGGAGTAATAAACCATAAGTGTGACTAAAGTTGGGCTTGTCACAACTCTCAACACCAATGAACAGAAAGAATCTGGTGGAGGAGACATCCCAATAAGCAAAATAATTAATTTTTTGACTATTTATTGAAGTGTTTCTAGTCATCTTTATAGTGTAAGAGGGTTTGGAGGATCCAGAGCTTCAAGGAGTGATTTTTTGAAGCTCCTAAGACACTCAGATACACAATTTGAAAGCTTAAGAGTGATGTTGATCTACAGAAATGTTGAAAAAATTCTTGGTGGTGTACTGGTTGAAACAAAGTAGTAAATTTGTTACTCTATCAATAAGGTGAGGCATATAAATATAGTGGGAAATTGAGTGCTCAAAAAATATTAGCTACGGTTTGGCATGTTATGATAATTCCTTCTTGTGATTTACCTCTGTAACAATTGTCCACTCTAGAAGATGTAGAATCCACCTTTTATAATCGAACCGACAAAGGAGTGATGCTTTTGGACATTTGTGGATGGGCTCCAAATATATTAGACATTGTGCTTTAGCTCTTTATTAGCTGAAACATCTAGATTAGCACAAGAAGATGTAACAAGTGAACTAGTAAGAGAAGAAAGAAGGAAGGAATGCCTACAAAAGACCTTGATAAAGAACTTACAATTAATAAGCACCCCTTTTAATGACTTAAAATGATGACTCAGATTCATAGATTAAAAATTATGTTGATTGATGAACTTAAAATGTGCTCATAGTTTGGATATTATGATGGACTTTTAATATCTTTACTTTTGTTATTTGTGGCTGTTTAAACTCTATTGAAACCTTTTATTGGGATATCCTGTAGCAAAATATTGTCATATTCTTGTAGCTTATTGTGTTGACTTGACTACATTTATTACCTCGTTGACTCCCTAAATGACTGGTATATTACATACATTTTTTGAATGATAAAATAGATTTAAATGTGTGATTAATGAATACATATCGTGTGTGTGCCATACGCCTTTTCTTTCGCATCTGTTACCTTTTGTTTCGCAGGTTGTTGAAGAAGTATGATCGAGTCAAGCATAGCCGATCTCGGCCTTGCAGTAAAGTCTATTTCCTGCATGACTTCGAGGAAGCTCTGGCGAAGACTCTCTGACTGAAACCGTTGGGAAAGATTTTTAATGACAGTCAATCTAGAAAGAGTGGAGTGCTAGATTCTCTTTGGATTAGGTTGAATGCATAAATTCATTTATGAAGTTTGTTCCTTGATTCTGGGATACACTTTACTTCCACGTCTTTCTTTGATAGGGTTAGTTAGTTAGTTGCTCTCCTGATTTTAAATAAAGTAATCCTCCTGCATGAGTGAGGAAGGAGATGATAGTTAGAGTAAGATAGAAGCATAGTGATAGCAGATATCATGTAAGAATTAGTATGATAATGAAAAGCAGAATTTGTTTGACAAGAGACAGAGTTTGTTGTTAGTTTCCATATCAACAAAGCAATGTATACCATTCTGTTTTCATGAATAAAGTTTGATGAAGTTCTGAGTTCAGCACCTGCGTAATCAGTAGATGCTTGCTAAGGGGGCCCACTTTGTAAGTATCTATAGCTAGTTAGTTAGCTATTCTTTTCTGTTGATCATCAGTTAGCTTTCATCTTTGAAGTTTTCATACAAACTCAGTCTTGTATTGTTCCTGTAGCATAGGGAATCCATCCCTGTGCCTGTTCCTGTAGCATAAGGCCAATTCATAGTTCGTGTTTCAGTCGTAGCTATTATGGTTTCTATTTTAATTAAATAATAGTTGAGTTAAAGAAATTTGCATTACCTTCCTGTAGCGTAGCTAGAATTCCTTTCCAGTATTTATTTCTGCTAAGTTTTGACCGAAACTAGTTCTTAGTGCATATATTGTGCTGCGCCATTTAAAGTATACGTCCCCTGGTTTGACAAGTAAATGAACATCCATAGAGAGATATTAGTTACCTGTTGGAATGTCCAATTCCTAGGAAAGGTTTTACTATGATTTTCATATCCTTTTGTGGGTGCGACCATTTTTGGTGCCATTGCCGGGGATGGCGTCCAACTAAGAATTTGTCAAAAGTCATTTTTAGCATTAGTTTAGTTTGTTAGTCAAAAAATTTTAAAATATTTCAAACCACCATTCATCGTATTGCATGTATAGAAGAAGAAGAGACGCACTAGGAAGGTTCCTCCCTGAAAACCTATTTGTTGAACTACCATTTGACCTCGCTGACAACGAACCTGAGGAAAATCCATTCGTCCTGTTATTCCAGCATGCAAAGATGGAAAATAATCCACCTAATCCACCTCCAGCGTTTGAGTTTCCCATTGTTCCCCAGAGAGATACTGACAATCTTAAAAATATTCCCTCTTCATTGCTTCCCACGTTCTATGGCCTGGTTATGGAGGACCCAAAAAATTTTCTGTTTGAGTTTGATGTCCTCTATCGCAATTATGATTACAACTCAGACGCTCATAAACTGAAGTTATTTCCTTCCACCTTGAAGGGGGGAGCTCTCAGATGATTCATGAGTTTGGAAAGAGGCGTTGTTGATAGTTGGGCAGCCATGCAGATGAAATTCCTTGAGAAGTATAAGGAATATTGTAAGAGTGTGAGCAAAGGTGATGACATATTCTGAATTCAGCAGAAGGAGGATGAAAGTCTGGAAGATTATATTTTCAGATTTTGTTTTCACTAAAAATGAACTCAAACTATACTCTCAACAAGGACTCTCAGAAACTACTCTTTCTAAGGGGAATCAGTGATGCCTATATAGACACCCTGGACCTGATGGAAGGAGGTGATATTACCCAACTACCTTGGGATGATATAAAGAAAATATGTCTTAACTACTCTTGAGCAATAGTTAAGAAAGGTTGAGGTTATCATACTACAATGGGGAAGTCTTCTTCTGGTGGAGTTTCTCAGATGGAGATAACAAATTTGTTGTCTGACTTCAAACAGTACATCATTAATAATATGGCTACACAACTAGACACTATGCAAGCTTGGAAGAAACATGAGGAAGCTGAGGTAGTTTTGGCCAAGTTCTGTCCATAGTGCAGATAGAAGAAATGTGACAGCAGATGCAAAATGGTGGCTAATTTGGAAGCTAAGCAACTACCTACTGACTTCAAGCCAGTAGAAGGTGATGATGATCAAGTGTTCTTTATTGCACAAAGGAGACCATGAGCCTAAAGACAAGGTATGCCTCAAGATACTTTAACTTTTGGTAATCCTTATTCTGGCTATAATAACCAATGACAACCTACATATGGACCACCACCACCATAGAATCCACCTCAACCAAGTTGGCCTAATTATTAGACCCCACAATGGAAATCTTCTCAAGGAGGTTGGCAGCAGCCACAAGGACAATGGACCCCACCTTTAGGTAATTGGCAGCAAAATATTCAATGGAGAGGTCCTCAGCAATGGCAAAACCAGTCCCCTAGATTCCTGCAGCTTCCACAGACACAACCATGGGCCCTTATGCCACCTCCTGTAACAACTGCCATAAATACTGGACCTCCAAAGCAAACGCCTATGCCTGCCCAGCTATTGCCAAATCCCAATAATAAGCAACAACAGCAGCCACAGCAGCCTGTGTATCTTGCCGAAGCCAACCAATATCAAGCTTATGCCTTAAATGTAAATGATATTCATTTGAGGTATGGAACCAGTCTACCTACTCCAAAACCACCTCTAATTACTGAAATACTAGATTCTCCCCTTGAAGAATCTACTGCACCTGCTGTTCCTATTGAGCATATGCCTATAACTAATATGATTTCTAAGGAGCCTATTTTGCAAAGCCAAGACAAACCACCTTTTCCTTAGAGGTTGCAAAGTACTACATTTAAATCCATGGAAGAACCCACTTTTGACATTCTAGATTAGCTCAAGAATGTACAGATACAAATCCCTTTATTTCAGGCTATTAAAAATGTTCCTATTTTTGGAAAAGCTATTAAAGAGGCCTGTTTGAACAAACCTGGATGAAAGAAAAAGGATCCTCAAACAATTCACATCTTAGGGAAATTGGCTGATATAATGTTGGGAAATGTAGTCATCCCAAAGTATATTGACCCTGGAAGTCCTGTAGTGCAGATACAAATAAATGGCCAAATTGTAAAAAATATTTTGATTGACTTAGGTGCTGCCATTAATGTCATGACAAAGCATACTATGGAATCCTTGAACTTTTCAAACATTAGGTCTACACCCACAGTTCTACAGCTTGCAGATAACTCCACAGTTAAACCTGATGGGATGGTGGAAGATGTAATTGTCACTCTTGAATCTTGGGAGTATCCAGCTGATTTCACAATATTATCAGTTAAGGCAATTTTAGGAGGGTATCCAATTATCCTTGGTGGACCATGGTTAGCAACTACTAATGCTTTTATAGGATGTCATTTTAGAGATATGACCATTTCTAATAGACAGTCCACAAAAAAATTGGCTCTGTATCCGCCTGCTAGACCTCAACCAGATTTGTCCCAACTTATTTGGCCAGATGTGGGGGAAGAAACTAAAGAAGCCAATTCATTGGCTCAATTAATTATGCTTCAAAATGATCCATTCTCACAACTTCAGAGTGAGGATGCTTTGCTTTTTCAAATTCTACAGTTTAACTTTGATACGGGTAGTTCATCTGATCCAAATGGCAGCCATCTACAATGTTTCCTGCAGCAACCAAATTCTGAGAGTTCACTGCCTAAACCTCTTACAATTTTTCATAACTTGCTTCCACAAGAGGTACAAACATCACCTGTAGATTCTATGAGTAATCTCACTAAACAGATAGAATTGTCTCTAGGTCACTGTTTGAATATCAATAGCAAGCTGTCACAATCTCAATAGGCTGTCTTATTAAAAATGCTACAAGATCAACATAAATTTTTTGCATGAGAATATGGGAACATGCAAAGAATAGATCCTTGAGTTAGTACTCATAGGATATATATCAAAGAAAATTGTTTACCAGTTAGGCAACCTCAAGGAAGAGTAATCCAACACTTAGAGAAATAGTTAAAAGTGAGCTTCAAAAGTTGCTTGATGCTGGTTTTATTTATCCAATCTTTGATAGTCAATGAGTTTCTCTATTAGTTATTGTCCCCAAGAAAGGTGGAAAATGGAGAGTGTGTGTAGATTACAGAGAGTTGAACAATGCCACTAAAAAATATCACTTTCCACTACCTTTTATTGACCAAGTACTAGACTAACTATCTGGCAAAAGATATTTTTCCTTTTTGGATGGTTACAGTGGGTACAATCAGATAAAAATTGCCCCTGAAGATCAAGATAAGACCACTTTTACCTGTCCATGGGGAACATTTGCTTATTTGGTCTTTCCTTTTGGTCTATGCAATGCACCAACATTTCAGAGAGCAGTAGTTAGTATCTTTGCTGATATATCTCATGACTGTATGGAGATTTATATGGATGATTTCACTACCTGTGGAGTCACATTTGAAGAAGCACTGGTGAATTTAGAAAAGGTTTTGAAAAGATGCAGAGAGCAAAATTTGTCTCTAAACAGTGAAAAATGTTTTCTAATGATGGAAGAAGGCATTGTTGTAGGTCATCATATTTCAAAGAATGGAATTCAAGTCAACCCTGCTAAAATTGAAGTTATTCTGAATTTACAAACTCCTGCAAAATAAAAAGATGCCAGAAGTTTCCTTGGCCATGTAGGGTATTATAGAAGGTTTATAAAATATTTCAGTAAAATTGTCAGTCCACTTTATGCCTTGTTAACTAAGTATTCTCAATTCGAGTGGACAGAGGCCTGTGAAAAATCTTTCCTGCAGCTAAAGGACTTGCTTACTAAAGCCCCTGTTCTTCAAGGTCCAAAATGGAATTTACCTTTTCACATACATGTTGATGCCTTTGATTTTGGTATAGGAGCAGTCTTAAGTCAAAAAGAAAATTCAATTGAGCATGCTATCTACTTGATCAGAAAGAACCTTCAAGGTCCTGAGCTCAATTATACTGTTACAGAAAAGAATTGCTCGTAGTAGTGTATGCTTTGAATAAATTTAGGCATTATGTCACAGGTTATCAGATATTCATCTATACTGACCATGCAACATACAAGTATCTGATGAACAAACCTGCCATTTCTGGTAGATTGGCACGATGGCTTCTGTTGTTACAAGAATTTGACATTACAATAATTGATAAACTAGGAAGAGCTAATGTTGTAGCTGACTTTTTATCAAAACTTCAATTAGTTGCACCTGTTGAACATGAGGTCATTGATGATAGGTTCCTAGATGAACACTTGTTTTCCATTGCTGTACATACACCATGGTACACAGACATTGCTAATTATCTAGTAGCAAGCAGAATACCAGCTCACTTTTCTCCAAAAGAAAAGAAATTGTTAATAGAGAAAAGTTTTAATTTTTCATGGATTGCAAACTGTCTGTTTTATACTGGACCTGATCAAGTGATGCGAAGATGTGTAAGAGAAGATGAGACTTATGATATCTTGCATACTTGCCATGATGAACCATGTGGGGGATATTTTGCAGCAAAAAGAACATCAATGAAGATTCTTACAACATTATACTATTGGCCAACATTGCACAAGGATGCTGTGGCCTATACAAGAAATTGTGATAGATGCCAGCGTATGGGAAGACCAACCAGGTCAGATGAAATTCCACTATATCCACACATAATAGTCACACCTTTTGATAAATGGGGGATGGATTTTGTGGGACCAATTGATCCACCATCAAATGGCAAGTCATACATTGTAGTTTGCATGGACTATGTAACAAAGTGGGTTGAGGTAAAAGCTATGACTCATGCTCGAGATAAGAAAGTTATTGAATTTCTGTATGAACAAATTTTCACTAGATTTGGAGTTCTCAGAGAGCTTGTGATTAATCAGGGAGCTCAATTCACATTGAATATGATCAATGCACTAATGAATGACTATAAAATTAAACATAGGAAGTCCAACCCCTATCATACTCAAGCCAATGGTTAGGTGGAGGTAACAAACAAGGAAATTGAGGCGATCCTAACAAAGACAGTGCAGATCCATAGAAAAGATTGGAGCAATAGACTTCCTAAAGCAGTTTGGGTCTATAGAACTACATAGAAGACAACAACTGGGTTTACACATTTTGAGCTGCTTTATGGGAAAACATCCATGTTGCCCATAGAATTTGAGCACAAAACTTTGAGAACAACTCTTGAACTCAATATGGAAATATCTGAAGCATAGAAGGACCGTCTCCTATAGCTAAATGCTTTGGACGAAATGATAAAAGCCGCCCTGCAGCATACAAAAGCAATCCAACAACAAAGGAAGAAATGGCATGATCAACACATCAAAACCAGGAAATTTTCTGCTGGTGATTGGGCTCTGTTATATGATTTCAGATATCAAGAGAGCCAAGGTAAGCTCACAACACGCTAGCTTGGCCCCTATGAAGTTGAGAATGTGTTTGACAACGGAGTTGTACAGCTGGTGACAATTGATCCAGTTTGATTCAAATTGCTAGTTAATGGACACCGACTTCAGTTGTACCATAAACCAGTTTCAAAAGAAGAATTCATATAGTAGTTCATTCAGGATCCTCTCGCTACTCTTCCTGCAGCTGAAGGCTTTAGCCTTTCTCTTGCAGCTTCACCATAATTTTGAAAAAAGTATGCCCATAATAAAAGTTTTCTTTTTAAAGGAAACCCCTTTTTCTCCATTTTCATTTATCGCCCCATCTCACTTCTTTATCTTCCATCCATCCATCCCATCCATTCATCTCATCCGCCCATGTCACCCATCCACCTCATCCATCTGCATCACCCTTAATTATGATATCATTCCCAACTGTCAACTCATGCAGATGCCATCATTTTTCTTCGCACGTACATGCAATTATCAAAGGTATGCCATATCTTTTGTTATCGCATATTTGATTTATTTTATTCTATTCATTTACAGCTATGACAGTACTAGTCATTATTACCCGATCTCTGCCTATTCTTTAGTACATGTGAGGACACATGTCATACTCTAAGTAGGGGGTAGGGTAATCCACCTTTTAAAACCTGTCTTTTCGCCGCTGCCATAACTGCACAAATAACCATTCTTTATTATTTTTCTGGTACTTTCCAAATGTGATCGCATGTCTTTTTTATTGCATGTTTTTTTTGTAAATTATGATTAAAACTACTTGTTCAAAAAGTTTATATTTGGAAAAGAAAGAAATGTGACGGCACGATAGAAGGAAAACCAGAACAAAAAAGGAAACAGAGAATTTGAATTTTCAGTAGGGAATTGAGTTCGGCCAGAGGAAAACTGTGAACATGGGTGGTCAACTAGTGTGACATCAGCCTGTAGCTCATGAATTATTATTGCAAAATCCTCAAACAGTCCACACATTCAGCCTCTGTGGATGGTTAAACTACTTCTTGAGTTTAAATGCTTTTGATGAGGAGGCTGCTAGAGAATTTTTGAGAACCCTTTCTAAAGGGGAAGCTACTGTGTGGGGTCTAATGGTTGTTGCAACTGAAGACAAAATTGCTAAAGTAACTAGGCTTCCAGCCGTTGGAGAAAATTTTTCTTCAGATGCTACCACTGCAAGGGTTGAGTTTTCAATGCCCACTGATGGACCTTTGGAAGTCTCCAAGAAAGGATGCAAGTGGGTATCGTTGCCTCTTCCTTATTCAGAATACGCCGCTTACATAATAAGGTATTTAACCTATGAAGGCCGTTTCTCTTACCTACATTCTTATCATTTCAAATTATTAAGTCATATGAGGCATGGGTTAGTTGTAAATGTTCTGAATTTCCTATCAAAATTTCTAGAACAAAGTTCCCACGGAACCCAATAGGGGAAAGATAATTCTATTGCTCACCATGGCCTTGTCAAATTATTAATTGAACGCTCTTTAAGAGATGTCTCACCTCTTTCCTGGCCACAATTCGTTGCCCAAAAGAGCTTGCATATTCCCCAACCCCCTAGGGTACTTACCCCATGGCCTCAGAAAAAGAAGAAAGAAATTGCGTCTACCAGTAGAACAGGGCAAGGGTCATCTACTCCTGTAGCACCTAGTCCTACAGCTCCCCCACTGGAATCCTCTGCTCGGGTACAAACTAGGTCTACCACTAGGAGAGAGAAGGAAAAAATAAAGGTAGGTTAGTCGTCTGGGGTAGAACAAACCCCAGAGTTTGACCCTCGTTCTCAGAAAAGGAAATGCTCTTCTCCTATAGCACCTTCCCCTGCAGCCGTCTCTCCTACAGCAACACCTGTTGCTAACACCAGTTCACCATCATCCTCTGGTAGGGCAGAGCTGTCTAAGAAGACCAAAAAGAGGAAGGCTACTAGAACACCTCCTGCAGCCGCACCAGTGCCAAGAAGAGTTTCCACAAGGAAACAATGTAAGACCTCCCCTGCTTCACCTCAACCAGAGGTTATTGTAATTTCATAAGGGTTTGTAGAGTCTAAATTTGATGTTTCTCAGAATGTGTCTGAGAATGCTGCTCAGAGTTCATTAGTTCTTGAAGAGGAAAAAGTTGAGACAAAGGAAATGGGGCATAATGAGCAAGGGTTACCAAATCTTGATGACTTGGCTACCACTGCTATGTAGTTTTCAGAGGAAGCACAAACTTCTCCACTGCAGCAACAAGAATTCATCTTGTAGCAAGAGCAGGAACAAACTAAACAATTGAATGTGCCTAGTGAAGCTATATTTCACCCTGCAACTTGTAAAGCCATTGTTGTTTATAAGAAGACATTTTTTATTGAGTTTCTGAAATATATCAAAGCTAACTGGGAAACAGTTACATTGCAAACCCTGACTTTCCAGCACATAGCCCAGACTGACATGCAACAAAGTTTATGGGAGGTAGAAAGGAAGAAATTGAAAAAGGAAATTGAAAGTCAGAAACAGGAAATTGTTGAGTTGAAAGCAAAAATGGATGAAATGTTAAATGTAACTGGTCAGATTATGGAATGCAGACCACCACCTAGAGTTTATGCTTTGTGCCTTAAGGAACAGTTCTTATGGTTCCAACTAATGAGAATTTCCAGAAATCAAGATCCTATACTTCACACTGCTAAAGAATTTTATGAAGCATACCAGGTAGCCCCTAATTGGTTAAGAAATTCTCTGTGTGAATTTTATTTACATGGCTTTTTAATTCCATCTAAAATAGAATGGAACCCTCTTCTATATATTGGTGATATCCATTTGAGATTATTTATGTCATGGGTAACAAATGAAGTAAATTATGGCAGGCAATGGGAAATATACGAGGAAGCTGAGAGAAATGAGCCTGTTCCATTACGCTCTCAAAGTTGAAACCCCCATGCAATGTTGAAAACTTGGTTTACTCTGATATATGGAATTCATAATAGTACAGCTAGAGAGAAAATATTTGATCTCAGGAAACAAGTATATGATGAATTGAACAGGAATAGTCATAGTCATTTTAGAGACTAGCATACACCAGAAGTGAGAAAATGTGGGAAAGATTAACTCTTGGGCTAAGAAGATCAGAACCTCACAGCCCCCTAAATTTCACAGTAGCCCTTAAACAATCAAGCAGATATATACAATTGGGACTTCAAAAGAGTTTTGAATTGTGGCTGACATTGACATTCAGACCTCCTATGCTAATGTGGCCCCTTTATCCTTACCAAGTTACCAATATTAATGACAATTCAGAAGCTCTTAGTTATGACAAGTGGTAGACTCTCAGAGGATTTTATTATAGGTTTAGAACTCCATTTCAGAGTCATACCGCAACCACTGATTTCAGAGAAACTACCAGGAAAGTTAATGCTAGAGGACTAGCATTGGGCTAAGTAGAGGGAAAAATGATGAGCTTAAAATGTGCTCATAGTTTGGATATTATGATGGACTTTTAATATCTTTACTTTTGTTATTCATGGCTATTTAAACTCTGTTGAAACCTTTTACTATGATATCATGTAGCAAAATATTTTCATATTCCTATAGCTTATTGTGTTGAATTGATTACATTTATTACCCTGTTGACTCCCTAAATGACTAGTATATCGCATACAATTTTTGAATGATGAAATAGATTTAAATGTGTGATTAATGAATGGATATCATGTATGTGCCATACACCTTTTCTTTCACATATGTTACCTTTTGTTTCGCAGGTTGTTGAAGAAGTATGATTGAGTCAAGCACAGCCGATCTCAGCCTTGCAGTAAATTTTATTTCCTACACAACTTCGAGGAAGCTCTAGTGAAGACTCTCTGACCGAAACTGTTGGGAAAGATTTTTAATGACAGTCAATCTGGAAAGAGTTGAATGCTAGATTCTCTTCGGATCAGGTTGAATGCATAAATTCATTTATGAAGTTTGTTCCTTGATTCTGGGATACACTTTACTTCCACGTCTTTCTTTGATAGGGTTAGTTAGTTAGTTGCTCTCCTAATTTTAAATAAAGTAATCCTCCTGCACGAGTGAGGAAGGAGATGATAGTTAGAGTAAGATAGAAGCATAGTGATAGCAGATATCATGTAAGAATTAGTATGATAATGAAAAGCAAAATCTGTTTGACAAGAGAGAGTTTGTTGTTAGTTTCCATATCAACAAAGCAATGTATACCATTCTATTTTCATGAATAAAGTTTGATGAAGTTCTGAGTTTAGCACCTGTGTAATCAGTAGATGCTTGCTAAGGGGGCCCACTTAGTAAGTATCTGTAGCTAGTTAGTTAGCTATTCTTTTCTGTTGATCATCAGTTAGCTTTCATCTTTGAAGTTTTCATACAAACTCAGTCTTGTATTGCTCCTGCAGCATAGGGAGTCCATCCCTGTGCCTGTTCCTGTAGCATAAGGCTAGTTCATAGTTTGTGTTTCAGTCATAGCTGTTATGGTTTCTGTTTTAATTAAATCATAGTTGAGTTAAAGAAATTTGCATTACCTTCCTGTACCTTAGATAGAATTCCTTTCCAGTATTTATTTATGCTAAGTTTTGACTGAAACTAGTTCTTAGTGCATATATTGTGCTGCGCCATTTAAAGTATACGTCCCCTAGTTTGACAAGTAAATGAATGTCCATAGAGAGATATTAGTCACCTGTTGGAATGCCCAATTCCCAGGAAAGGTTTTACTGTGATTTTCATATCCTTTTGTGGGCACGACCATTGATGGATTTCTAAATGTCACCAAAGGAGAAGACCAAAAGTCATTTTACTTGTAAGCCACAAAGAATAAGGAATTTAATTTCTTGAAAACATTTTTCAATAGGCAGTTAGGGAAGGGAAAAAGTAATCTTTACTTGTCAAATCTTCTGACGGGAAGGGGGAAATTTTCTATTGTAACTAATTTTCAAGAAGCTATGGAGAGAAACGAAAGGTCTCATTTAGGGGACTTATAAATATGTAATCTGGAGGTGGAAAGGGGGATCTTTTTCAATCTTTTTCTCAGCTATTAAGGGAAGGACAAAGCAATTCATTCTTCTTTCCTCATAGTTGTATTGTTCAAAAATGTTGGCTCTATGAACTTTGATTTTGACATTGGAGAATAAAGGAAATATTTTAGATCTATGTGTTTGTTTTCTTTCATTGCAACTACATTTTGTGTCTTTGTGATGACTCTTCAGTGTTCATTCTATTGTGATAAATTGTATATGTGTTCATTCCTGAAACTTTAATTTTAAAAATTAATCCATTTGTTGAAAGGAAGTCTACTATTCTTTCTTCTCTTAAGTATTGTCTGTGGGTGTGGAATAGGTGGGTTGTGTATCATTTATTTGCATGCACTTTAATTCTGAGTTTAATCTTTCACATCTACTTTCATGGTTATGGGTAGGTGCCAGTTTACCTTTTTGCTTTCTAGTGAAAAGCATACCCTATATTTCCATTCATTGCATATCTTAAGAGGGAACTGTACCTCAAAAATTTAGAGGAAAGTTGTCAATCCAATGGAAACTTCTTTATCTATTAGTGTCGTTCATTCTTCTTTTTGGGCATCTTGAGTCATTTTATACTTGTATTTTCAAAGGACAAATCTAACAACTAACAACTATGGAAAATTTGAAAATGAAGTGTTGTGAATGCAAATTTGAAATGAAGCAATGCATGAAATGAGCCAAATGAAGCTAGATTGACTGAAATACATGTAACAAAAACTCATCCCAATCATATAGATAGTTAATGGTACCAAAAAGAAGTGCTGAAATAGGGTTTTCAATGCTGTAAAATGTTATTTTAGGGGTGGAAAGGGACTAATTCTCCCAAGGTGGCAAATGAGTCCTATGGGGGATTTTTTTCATTTTTTTTATTTTTTTGGTTGGTTTTTATGTTTTCTATGTTGTATGATGTAAACCTAAGATGCAAATACATAATTGCAAAAATTGGGAATGATTTGAGATGTACAAATGCAACCTATATGCACTTTTACTAATGCAAAATTTGAAACCCTAGAATGAAACTTAACTAATGAAAGATAATTATAGGATGAGAAAAAACTCCAAATTAGACAAGGATATATTCAAAAAGCAGGTTCACCAAAATGAACTGTAGTTTTTTGTGGTTTAGGATGCTATGACTCTCTTGCTTGATTAGGTTTTTTCACCTAAACGAGAGATAGATCCCACAAAAAATCTAGGTGGTTCACTCAAACTAATCCAAGTACAATGAAAATATGCCTAAATTTAATGACCTAAATGCAAAAAACTGATAAAATGGATTGATTACTAATGCCAAACTATTGGAATGCAAGTTGTTTCAAAACACATTGTGATATACAAAAACACCTAGAAATGAATGCAAACTATAATAGAAATGAATGAATCTAAAGGTGTGCACCTAAGAACTTTATGGAGATTGTAAATGAATTTGGAAATGCTAATGATACTAGAAATTTGGCCTACTAGGACCCATTCTCCATTCTAGGCGAATTACTCCTACTTCTAAGAAACGTCCCAGAACCCGTTTAAGACAAATGGGTACCCAAAAGTGCAAAGAACACTTTTTAGGCCAGGAAATGGGACTTGTTCACCACTAATGGTGACCAAGTACACTTTTGAATTTCTAAAAATACAAAAGTAGATATAGAAGCTCTTAGCCTACACTTCAACTCTTGATAGGTGTCCACTTTTGAAAGTCTAATTTTTGGCATTGTAGGTAGTTTTTTGTTGGTTTGTTGACTTGGTTAACAAAGAGATTCCTTCAAAAAAAATTCAATATAATATTAAATGATTTCTAATTCTTCAAGATGCCTAAATCTATAAACAAACAAGATAAGAAGAAGAAATGTTGGATGTTAGGGCATGGGGGTTTGCCTTGGTCAAACCCCTTTTTAGGTAGTCAAACCAAAATGAGAAAATAATGTAATGAAGAATGAAATGATTGAGTTATTACCTTGCCATGATGATTAATCTTGGATTTTTGTTGCAAAACATGAAGAATCTGCCCTTGAATGTGTAAAAAAATGTTATCTTAATGACTTGAAATGTTGAAACCCTAGCTTGCTTGACTTGAGGGAGAAGAAAAATGAAGAATTAGTGATAAGAGATGTGAATTAGGGTTTACAGAATTTATTTTATAGGAAATCCACCTTATTTTATAGGAAACCCACCTTATCAAAACTCAAAAATGACCCAAATGGGACTAATTCACCACCTTGAGTTAATTAGTCCCACTTGGTAGGGACTCACTCACCATATATGGTGAATTAGTCCCAAAGGGGCCCGTTTGCCAGCTAGGTTGTTGGGGTATGAGGAATTCTAGTTCTTACATTGATTTCTTTAGGTATTTGATCAAATTATTCCTTGGGTTGCATAATATGGGGTCATAGGGGCGTATTAATGATGATGTGAAAGTCAATTAAGACTTGGGACACATAATTCTATGTGAAAGTGTGATTAAATACACTTTACAACACTAAAATGAGGTCCACATAGCCTAGAAAGGCACAACATAAGAATTCTAGATTGATGTGAAGATGCAATTAAATATATTTTATAATGTTGAATTAAGGGAAAATGGGTTTATTAAGTCTAGAAAAGCGTGAAAGTCTTTTACAACACTTTACAACACCTTTACAAGACATTAATAAATGCATTGCATTCAGTTTGCAAGGGTCCAAGACCAAGTGTGGATGTGAAAAACACCTCACAACAACAAATCAAGGCCTCATTAAGTATAATTTATCATCAATTTTTTCCAAATCAAGAAAGAAATACATTTTTCTATGGTACATTTCTATGGGCCACAACATCACTTTTTCATTCTTGCATTCTCTCCTTAGGATGCCATGTGCCTTGTGTTCAACTCGCACCATCCTAAGGGGGTGATATCATGTCAAATTTAATTTTCAAAAAATCTATTTAGTGGCCAATAAATCTTTTCTTGAAAATATTTTTAAATATTTTTTCAAAAATCGCATTCTCAACAAGGACCCCTAGTGGAACATGTTTCCTTCATCACGGATTCATAAAGAAAGAACTTGAATAATTTTCCTCTACGAAGGGAGGAAATTTTCATTTGAGAGAAGCTTTGACCTTCCCCTTGCAAAGGAGCATTTTCTTCCTTTCAAATTACTTGATGAAGTGAACACCTTTCGAAAGGATTCCTTAATGTTGAATTGATTTGTGAAAAATGCTCTCTTAGTTTCAAATAGTGTGTCCCTTGAGTGGACCCCTTTTCTTTTGAAGGGTTCTTGAATGACCCCTTTGAATCCTCTCCCTTGAACAATTGTTTGATTGTCTACGTGATTATTTGCTTGTTTTCCTGTATAGCTACATTTTTATTTCTAACATGTTTTATCTATGGATTAACATGTTACTTTGCAGATGCACTTTTGAAGCTACTTTTAGGTCTGAGGACTTGTGAAATGCTTATATCCTACAGGATTTGTCCATCATTGGTTTGCTGGCCTTTGGTGTAAATTGTTAAACTCTATAGTTTTGAGGAGCTACAAAGTCTCTTGTTTGAACCTCTTAAGGAGAGAGTACATGTGGATCCATTTTTCTTCCCTATGCTTTCAAGCTTGCCATATTGCAGTCTTCTTCCTCGATAGTTTAGGTATACATTTATAACTCTTTGATCTATTTCACTGCACAATCATTGACATTCATGCTCACTAAAGTGGGTGAAAAATGCATAGGAGCAAATTTGAACCCCTTGTGTAAATTCCCCTTTTGCATCCCTCCGCCTTAGAA
The DNA here is from genome assembly GCA_007258455.2 of Sequoia sempervirens. Taxonomy (NCBI): domain Eukaryota; kingdom Viridiplantae; phylum Streptophyta; class Pinopsida; order Cupressales; family Cupressaceae; genus Sequoia; species Sequoia sempervirens. The sequence continues at coordinate 460,651,200 of VDFB02193867.1, forward strand.
AATCAAACCCAAATAGAAAATTCCAAATCACTCACCTTCCTTCCATCTACTTGGATTTTTTCCGATGGGTCGATGGGGCAATATTTATTGGGGACTCAAGCATGACACACAGATGTCTATGTGGCGTGTCGATGTCCCTAATAGATTCCTACATCTAGTGTTTGTAGGTACATTACATTCTCCATTGGGCATGAATTGTAATGCCTTTGTTTCATCTAGTCAGCCCAAAAATGGCTCTTTCCCTCCTGATCTTCCTTCAAATGCATAATTTTCACTCACAATCCATCTCTTTAGCAATCTGTCTCATCTTCACAATTTGAAGCATTCACTAGATTTTCCTTACAATTCCATTGAGCATTATAGTAGCTTGTTACTCCATCAACTTCATTTTGTATGTGGTGTGCTACCATAGAAGTTATGATTTTGGAGTCTTGAAAGACCTCCCTTCATCACCACTACAGTCATGTCAACTTTTCCAAGATTGTTGTCTTGTTGGTATTGCTTCACTATCCATTCTTGTGGTGGTTTGATAGAGTAGAATTGTATCTTTTGTAGTGTTCGATATTCTTCTTTCCTTTATCGCATTTCTACTTCATGGCTTTCCTAGTTGTTTTTGTAGGTGAAAAAACCAAAGCAGCCAGGTTTGACTAAGTCGAACCCCTATACAGACCCAACAATTTTCCCTTCTTGACTATGTGTTGGTGTACATGTGCATAGAGATCGTTGGCAATGAGGACCCTCAATGAGTTGGTCTTTGTCACCCTTACTTTCATATACCTTTTAGTAACATTTATATAGTTATTTCTCATATTTGATCGTTCTGTTCATTTCATCAAACTTAATTAGTTAAATAGTTAGTAGATTTTATCATTTTTTGTATTGTATTTCATGCTTTGTGGTCATACAGACACCAGCACATCAAAGAGATGCTAGCTCATCACACTGTTGTCTTGCACCTATGTTGCCATCCTTGGGTAGAGAGTTGTTTGAGGTATCATCCAAATTCCAAAAAATGGATCATCTAGTCCTAGTCAAGTAGTCGGATTAATAGAGTGACAAAATCACTTAAAAGTTCTCTTCATTCTCTATCCTTGACCTAAGAACACCTGCTTAGCTTGAGTTAAGATAGGGAAACCCTTTACTCTTGGCTCTTCTTGACCTAGAGCTTTGGTGTGGTTGGTCCTCATACCTTATAATATGTAGTCCCAAATGTTTCAAGTCATAAATTTTAACCCAAAATAGTTTTTCTTAAAACTTTTTTACTTGAAACACAATGAAATATATTAAGGTGTTGATCTCATTTTTCTATAACTTTTTAAACTAGAATACTCAAATCACCTAAATTTCATTCATCTTAAATAGCTTCCACTTTATCTAGCCTTTGTATTCACGCCCTAGATATCTTCTAGCTTTTGTACCCTTATTTGATATACATTTTGAGCTTTCTTTTAGATATATGCTTTTAAAAATGAAAATTTGATGATTTTTATTTTATGATATTATTTTACATGTTTATTTTTAATAATATAATTGCTAAGGTATTTATTTATTTTCTTAAAAAATTAAGATATAAATCTCTAATTCCATTTCAATATGAATCTTAGATTCTAAAGATTAGGAATCCATTCTACAAAATATATACCCTAAAGTTACCTAAACCCTAATTTTGAAAGATAAAATCTAATTTAGTATTAATTTTAATTGAATGAGCCAAATTCTACACATTACTTTATAATATATCAATAAAAAAATATTGGTGGGTATGTACAGGATCATCACGGAAAAAACATGTCCTTAAGTATCAAAAAATTTAGAAAAATTAGAGTTAGGAAACTTGACATAAAAATTTGAATAAGTTATCTATATTATTTCAAAAATATGTGAGAATAGAATCTATATCAAATTGAATGTAGTTTCTAAACTACTAGGTTTACTCTTTTCTAAAATAAAATCTATTTAGTGAAAATTTGAAATTTCAATGTAGTAGTACTTAAATTTCAGGGAAAAAATAAGAAGCAGGTGTTTGTCTGACCAACCTAAGGGTATGTGCAAGATCATGATGGGCCAAAAAGTGGTGATATGATGCATATGTGGCTGAATTTTTTTTTTTAACCCAAAATTGATGAAACTAAAAGGGTTTTTTAAGGAGATTCTCAAATTTCCACCAATATAAATTATGCTTTACTTTGAATTTAATAAATAATTATTATTCATTTTCTATTTGAATTAGGATTAAAGTCTTGCTTGAAAAATATCTATAGCTTTCAAACGATATCAGATTTTTTGAATCCAAAACATGCATCACATTATATGCTTCACATGCTATAGGATTAAAACAAAAAAAGATGAATTTCATTTAGTTTTGACCAAGTTAAGGTGGTCACACACACGAGTTTTTATATTTTTTAAAATTTGTAATAAAAAAAATTATAATTAATTGTTTACTTGGAAAAAAATTACAAAAAAATATGCATCACATCAGGACATGAGTCCTCTACTTATATATAAAAACTTATAAAAAAATAATATTATTTTATTGTGGTTAGGGTGGTCATACAGACACCTACTGCTTCTTTTTTCCCTAAAATTTAAGTGATATTGCATTGAAATTTCAAATTTTCACCAAATAGTTTAAAAAAAAAAAAAAAAGCCTAGTAGTTTAGAAACTAAGTTCAATTTGCTATAGATTCTATTCTTACATATTTTTGAAATAATATAGATAACTTATTCAAATTTTTACATCAAGTTGCCTAACTCTAATTTTTCTAAATTTTTTGCCACTTAAGAGACTATTTTTTCGACGATGATCTTCCACATAACCCTAACCACAATAAAATGATAATATTTTTTAATAATATTTTAGATATAAGTAGAAGAATCATGTCGTGATGTGATGCATATTTTTTAGTAATTTAATTTCCAAGTAAATAATTAATTATGAATCTTTTATTACAACTTTCAAAAAATATAAAAACTCATATGACTCACCACCTTAACTTGGTCAAAACTTCATGAAATTTAATTTAATTTTTTCTAATCCTATAGTATGTGAATCATAGAATGTGATGCATGTTTCAAATTCAAAAAATGTGATATCGTTTGAAAGCTATAGATATTTTTCAATTAGCCTATCAATGAAGACTTTAGTTATAATTCAAATAGAAAATGAATAATAATAATTTATTAAATTCAAAGTAAAGCATAATTTATATTGGTGGAAAGTTGAGAATCTCCTTTAACAACCCTTTTTGTTTCATCAATTTTGGGTAAACCAAAATTCATCATCCACATACTCTACACATACCCATCATATCACCACATTTTGGCCCATCATGATCCTGCACATACCTTGGTATCACATCAATGCTAATTTATATTGAATAATGTAAATAAATTTCTTTATATCAAGTTGTTAAATGGTTATCTTAAAAGATTCCTTAAAAGCCTACTATGTGGATGATTGAGGGATGCAATTAGCATTAAAAAGTGTAGTTGTAATTGAAAAACCTTCTACATATAGAACTATAAAAATAAATCATTCAAAAGATGGGTACCTAACAAAATCTAAAAAAGAAAGAATATGAGTAGATAGAGTCATTAATTAGAAAAAATGCTATTTTTATCTATGCGTAGCATATTTTCTAACCTAAAATGATGCAAAATGAATGAAATGCAAAGGAAGAAAAACACAAAACAACACCTAAAGATAAGCCGAGTTAAACTTGAACAAAAAAAAGATGAAAACAAGTTATTTACCTTGCCCAAGTCGATTGGTTGGTTGGATCCGTTGAATCAATTTTTTGTGTGCTCTTTCAAATGGAAAATAACATAAAACTAGATGTAAAATGATGTAGATGCAATGGGGGATGCAATGGTGAAGGTGGGTATTTGGAAAAGTGCACAAAATGGATGCAAAGTGAGGTTGAAAGTTGTAGCAATGGAGGATGGTGTGAGAACTTGACAGCTTGAGTTCTTGAATGTGAAAAAAATGAATCAAAATGAGGTCAAAATCCTCTATTTTAGGGGAAAGGCCTCTAAGGAAATGGAGGGCTAGGGTTTAGCCACCATGGACAAGATGAACGGCTATGGTGAGTTGATAACTCACAAACCCTCACATCTTGCCATGTGGCAATGAGGTGTGAAAAGGGAATGTGATGTGGAGGTACTTGAAAATACCTTGGGATTGGAACAAGATTTCTTCATAAAGTCCTTGTACCCATGTGGGGGGATGTGACACATGAGGAATTTAAAATTCCTCAATAATCGTCATGGGAAAGAGAGAAACCTTGGAGGAATAATTGTGAATTTTTAATTCACATGATGTGAAGGCACTTGGAAATACCTTGGGATTGTGACAAGGTCTCCACATAAAGGAGGTCCTTTTCCCCATGTGGGAGATGTGACACAAGAAATTTAAGATTCCTCAATAACCCACATGGGGAAAAGGAGAGCCTTGGAGTAATAAACGTGAATGTTTAATTCACATGGGGAAGAGATTACCTTTGGTTTAAATGGAGAAAGCATTTATGATGGTTGACTTGGAGGTATGCCATAAATGGCATGAGGATTAGGTTGACCTAGTCATATGATTAAGGTTGTGCAAATAGGTGATTAAGGAAGCTAATGAGAGATTAGAAGCAAGTTGCAAGTTATGGAGGATTGACATTAATCCTGATTAAAGGCGTGCACATTTAAATCAAAGATTAATTAAATTAATCCAGATTAAGAATAATTATAGAGGATGGGACAAGGAGAGAGAAAATGATGAATTTAAAATTGATTTAAATTCAAAAGATAAAGTGACTAAATCAAATAAATTAAGACATTTATTTAATTTGGAGACAAAAGGGAAATAGAGGTAAAGTATTTAATTATTTAAATTAAATACCTTAAGAACATTAGAAAAAAGGGAAATATTAATTAACTAAATCATTTAATTAACATCAATGGGGGATGTGAAATAGATCGATAAAGGGGGAAAATTTTACCATCCGAGAGTGATCAAATTCAAATGTCTACATTTTTCCCCTCTTTGAAATATTCTTAGAATAATAGTGTTTCAAAGAAAAATAAAATATAGGTGACTCAATAGAAGAATGGGCTAGAAAAATGATGCCCCAGTGTGGGAAAATCCATGTAAGCTATCTAGATGATGGTAAATGAAGGGAGATGCCCCAATATCACAGCGGAATGACCATGACAGAAGAATGGAGGAAAATGGTAGGGTATGCCCCCTTGAGAGGCAGATGGGGAAGAAAAAGGGGCCCCAAGTGACTTCTTGATATGAAAAAACAGAGGGTACCATGTGATAGAGCTTGAAAAACTATTAAGATTGGCTTTTGAAGAGAGGAAAACAGACACACAGTGTGCAAATGGCGACTCGTGGAAGAATGGAAATTCATTAAATGAAAAAGTGGTTAAATAAAGGGTAAAAGTACCCTAAACTTAAAAAAGGTAAAAGGAGGGAAAAACTACATATAGTAATTTTAAAAATTACTATTCCTTATTTGAACACCTAGCAGTTGAGCGAGAGAGAGGAAAAGAAGAAGGTGATGAGAATGACTAAGTACGATGATGAGATCATCCACTAGGGGGACAAGGTACGATGGTACTACCACGAGCATGCAGTACCATGCCAAGTTAGTTCTAAAACCCTCTTTGTGATTTTGAGATATATATTTATTTATTTTTAAATTTATGTATCTTGAAAACATGGGTTTTGGGGTACAAATAGGTTAGTAAAATGGGTAGTTGGCAGAATTTTGATTTCGCCCAATTTTTAGTAAAAATGCCTATTTAAAGATGGCAATCAAGGGGAGGAAAATTCACCTGTTTAAGGGGAAATTTTGCCTAAAGAAAAGGAAAAAAACACCAGAAAAGGGTGAAAGTACAAAGGGGAGGGGCAGATTCACCCATGAAAAGAGAGAATCCATTGATGATAGAGGTAAAAAGTTAGTGAGAAAGTGAATTCACCCGTAATATGGGAAAAGTCACCCATAAGATGGGTGAAATTTCCCACCATACGAGTGGGTCGCCTTATAGGGTTGACAACAGGTCCAACTAGGGAGGTAAGTGGGTTCACCTATCGAATGAGTGAACTTTCCTGTGCTAGGTAGGTGGGCTAATTTGTCCACTAGATGAGCAAACTTTCCCACCCAGGGGAGCCAGGAGGGTTTGCCTGCTAGACGGGTGAACACACTCATCCCCAAAAGACGGGCGAGCTTGCCCATTGGATGGGTGAACTCGCCCATTCCAAGGACAAGTAGGATCGCCCATAAGATGGGTGAACTCACCCATCCCAAGGTGATGGGTGGGTTTGCCTAGCAAATGGGTGAAGTCACCCAAATAGGCAACATAAGGGAGAATTTTGCCATAAAATGGGAAAATTTTCCCAAAAGGGCAGAAAGAAAGGTTCAAAGGGAAAATTTGCCCCTGAATTGGGTGAATTTGCCCCTGAATTGGGTGAATTCGCCCCTGAATTGGGCGAATTCACCCAAAAAGGGGGAGAGGGATGTGGAAATGGGTGAAAGGGATTTGAAAGAGATTGAGAAGTAAACCTGGGATAGGGGAAGGAAATAGGGAGAAAGAAAAGGAAATGAAAATGAGGAGACTAGTTGAAAGTGACTGACATGTTCTTTGATGTGAATGCAACATTTTTACTTGATGTAAATGGGGAGGATCACATAGCATTGGCACAAGTAGAATTGCTACATATGGTTGGATGTCCCACTATTAGAGCACATTGAGCACTATTGACTGTATTGATGAAGCGAGGGAGCTCAGAGACATCCACATTCCACCTCCCAATAGGGGAGATGATTGTCACCATAGAGGACATGTGGAGGATCTTGTAGTTACTAATAGCGGGCCATCTCATGAGTTGGATGAGGTCAAAGGAGTAGGAGTTGGACCAGACCCTATGGGCCCTCTTTGGATGAGACAATTTTCCAATTCAGGGGATGGAGTTGGATCTAGATAGATGTTTAGTGATGGGAGCACGCCCATTACCATTATACCTCTATAGTCTAATTAGCGATATTTTTCTGCCAGACAGGAGCAGTCATTTTTGCAGCTTGAAGATTATTTAGGTTTTTAGAAATATTGCGAAGTAGTGGGAGGGGGAGTTCACATGGAGTCCATGCATACTAGCATAGTTGTATAGGGACATGCTCATGGTGTTCCATTGGTAGGTAGTCAATGTTACACATGTGATGCTATTATATGTTTGGGCTTGGGAGGATATCAGTGTTGGCAGGCCAGGAGTTTTGACTTGAGGGGAGTAGGATCCTACACTACTAGTGGCATACTAGTACAAGACGGAGTATGGTTGGCGATTTCACTATCAGGGCATTGGTGATCTAGAGAGATGGAGGAGGAGATTGGATTATTTACGAGAGGATAAGATAGTATGGAGGCCATACATGATGTGGTAGTTCTCTAGATGGAGGGAAGATGAGGAGAGGCATAGAGGATACCTCTACACAGTATCCTATTTGATCGAGAGAGAGCCCTACATATGGAGCTACATAGGGTAGACAGAGTGTTGAGATAGTATGAAGTTCAGTTGGACATCCCTGTAGGACCGCAAAGTTTCAAATGAATCACTCGAGAGAAACCAAGGGGATCTAATTATATTAGAGTTTGCAAGAATAGTAGTGGGAGGATCTTCCAGAGGTATGTTACCAAGGCAGGAAAGGAGGGAGAGATGTAGGGATGATAGTGAGGTTCTCCAGATGGTGGCCCCATCACCGACCAACACATATTATGACGGTGGACCAGATTATAGAGGCACGTGGCTTTGGTCTAGGGGATGAGTTGAGACTAGCTGGATAGAGGACAATAGAGGAGAGGAGAGGAGGAGGTTGAGGTAGAGGAGGAGAGAGAGGACCGACAAAGGAGAGTGAGGAGGAGAGAAGGATAGTAGAGGAGAGGACTAGAGGAGGTTGAGGTAGAGGAGGGGATACGGGGAGGAGATGGAGGTAGATGCTCCTGAGGTTGATCCACTGGTTGTAGTAACATATCTACCATCACCACTAGAGGACCCACCCATACTATTGAGAGGGTCCCTAGCAAGGCTACAGATTGTAGAGCAAATACTAAGGATTCATAGCCTGAGAGGAGCATGCTGGTGGCTTAAGTGGATAGAGTGTCTGTAGAGGGAGAGAGGAGTTACAAGACCTTGGCATATGAGGTAGGACAACATGTGTATGAGGTAGAGACATAAAGAGATGGACCGCAAGCTAAGGTGGGTGGGTTATGAGCAGAGGTGTCTAGACTAGAGACAAAGGGTTAGAGAGACTATGGGGGCCTGGCAGATCAGTGTATGCTAGAGAGTTGTGAGTTGGTGGTAGAGGGACAAATTGCAGGACAAGGTTACTAGACTATAGGTAAGGGGATAGAGGGACCATGGAGGGTTGGCAGACTAGGTGTCTATATAGGTCCTAGAGGAGGTGAAGAGAGATCTAGAGGATTTGAGGAGATAGGTGATAGATCTGCTGAGGGAGAGGACTGATTAGAGGTAGGAGTGAGATGAGCTTTGTGAAAGAGCATAGGTGGTAGAGTATAATTGGGGATGCAGGGTTGGTGCTGGAGAGAGAGGAGGCTATGAGGGCCCTGTTGTAGACCATGCAGAGAGAGATGTAGCATAGGCATAGCTACATGACCTACAAGGTGAGAGGGAAATGGAAGAGGCACAGGTACAAGTAGTGTAGAGAGAGAGGGATATAATGCAAGAACAGGCCATGTAGGGTGAGGGGAACAAGAGAGGAGTAGAGGTGCATACATTACAGAGGAAGAGGGATGTAGTATAGGAGTAGGTATGGGTTGTGTAAGAGGAGAGGGACAAAGTGATATATTAGATGTCCTAGATGCAAGAAAAGATTGATCAGTTACAGTTGGCACATGATGCGTGGGTGTAGGAGAGGAGATCCCTATCCAGATTTCAGGATAGGTATAGGGCAGAGCAAGATACAGCTAGGTATTAGGAAATAGAGAGATATGAGTAAATGATGGAGGCAAGCTACTATATGGTAGCCTACTTCACAACAATGCTAGATCTCAGATAGCGGGTATTGTCATACATTTGAGCGGTACCCCAGATGCTATCACCATCCTACTTAGTAGGGACACACACCCAAGGGTATAGCAACTATCGAGAGACCCCTCAGCATAGAGGGGCAATGATAGATTCACCATAGAGGTCAGATGGGGCTAGCATATTGTAGAGGTGACAGGGATGACAAGATCCTGATTTTTTACATGTGTAGGATGGATGTACAGAGGACAAGGATAGAGGCCATAGGTACCACAACACAGATTAGCCAAGGATCACT